>JASJUZ010000224.1:0-379753 GCA_037159825.1 Tupiocoris notatus | reverse complement strand
CTTTCTCGTTCTCTCCGACCATTGCTTGTATTCTTGTTAAATTCTTATTACAGAAGCAATAATCCCTTTTCTGTTCTCAATCGTTCGATCTACTTTTATGTGATTTTTTCTCGTATTCTTTCTTTCGGTCGAATTTTATTTGTCATGAATTTATCTAAGGTCAACTGCTAGTAGTAATCGGTTGAACACAATTTACTAAATATGCAAAAATGTATTAATTCAATAAATGATATTATTTTAATCCCCTTACAACAGTCGTTGGTTTTTCTTCAACACAATTTTTATCGATCGGAAATTTCACGAGTGGATGTGTCGCAATTTTGGAGAAGAATTCGAAAGCAAGAGGAATTCAATATGAAACGGTAATCATGGAAAATATATTAAATACTTTAAATTTGATAACGGCTATTTACATTTTTCATAAATCTTTTTGTACTGAAACATGTCGATTGTGGACTTTCGCAACTATTGGGTCTGCGAATTCAATCGACCCTTCGTCGTCTATTTTTTTTCGGCCCCGACAGCCGAGGCGAGTCTTGATTGTTGGAACTATCCTGCATCCAACCGATGAGCTCTCGAACGAATCTGAATCGAGATAAGAATAGAATCCAGACTAGATACCAACCTGAAAAGAGAACAATTGTTAGGTACAAACTATAGATCGATGATGGAAAACATCAGAGCTTGTTAACTAATTGATCATTTGATGAGGAACGTGCATGGATTAAGGCTTCATAAATTATATGATGGTGGTTCCCCGCAATTAAAACATGGCAAAGTTTGAAAAGTTGAGGCAGTAGTATGGCTTGTGAGAAAAACTTATTTCTGAAGGATAGTAACCAACACGGCCACCAGGAGGCATCGATTGCCCACTTCATTCTGCAGTCTGTAGGTAAGTGTTGCCAGGTCTTCCTCTTATAGAGGAACAACTTCGCAAAAACCATGACAAAATATAACTCTATAAATAAATTTTTCGGTATAGTTACTGTCTCAAATGGACGGTCTTCTTAAATCATTATTGAAGTAAAGGAATAAGAAAACCACTGTATATAATTATTTGCATTTTTTTTCAAAACGTAAACATGGAGTTTTTGTAACTTTGTAAAATCATGAGTGTCTTATGGTGGATTGCGGTGACCATTAGTCATCTCCCCGTACATATTACGTTATAAAAACCATGCAATACGCTAACGTCCGTATTGAGATGTACTGAGAAAGGCCAAAAGGGCCAGCCCAGGCGAAAGGCCTACGCTACAGCACTTCTTCGTGTTTACTGCGCACAATCAAATCTACTCAATAAAACGTAACTTCTCATTTTTCCATGTAGACGATTTTTAAAAAATTGTCAAAATGTTATGACTCACCGATCGCCACTAAAACAATTATCAGGATGAGCGCTGTGATCACTGATACGATAGCCAACAGGATTTCCATTCTTTTGTCTATAGGTCCTTACGCTAAAACCTGGAAAAATGAATTATTCCTTTTATTCTGCTGAACGCTTTTGCCTCATCATCAGGGGATTATCATTACCTACCTGTGGCTTACGGAGAATTCAGAAAAATGAACAAAATAAGAACGAACAGTCGCCACGTATACGTTCCTTAATACAAAATAGTAGAAATGCGACAAGAACTAACACAAATGTAAGGGCAGTGCAGGCTTCTGGAATTAAATAAAAATAAAATAAAATTTAATAACGCTCAAATTTAAAAAAAAAAAAATGTTCCCTTTGATACCTCGCGTGACGGCCAATTGAATTTATTATCGCTCAAATCCTCACTGCTACTAGATTTTCGCCAAAAATGAGAAACGTTTAGTATCTCAGGTTGAAAACTATTTGATTCGCTATCGTGTTTTGAACCAAACAGCTAGTCAGTAACAGTCAATAGAGGATACTTACATTTTTTGAAAAATGACAGGTTCAAGTAAAACACCTTCGGGTTCGAAAAATTGCCCAGACGACCATGTTACATGCTTCCGACTCGTTGTAGTCCTGTACGTAAAATAACACGAACTCACGTCACAACATTCGGGACTCAATTATCTGATAACCGCCTATGCTGTTTGTTAATTTATAACTTGATGTCCATAATTTATGTTGGACATACAATAAAATTTCCTTATCACTGGAATTACGCGGATTTCATCACAACGCGTGAAAAGGTCAAATCTGTGTGGTACTAATGGTTGGTTCCGAAACCCGGGGCACTTCTTGAAAAAATCCCGACCTGAAAATCGCCAGCACAATGCACAGAGGGGTCGGCATGCGCCTCCACGTAGCATGCAAAATTGGGAAATTTTACCTGGCGATGAGACTTGAAAATAGCCGTCGCGACGGTTGTCCGGAAGGGCGCGAGCTGCAGGTTTTTTTTCCGGAAACGAACTCGCGCCGAAGCCAAAATAGGAGGAAAAAAATTCACTCGATCGCCGAGGTCGAAGCGCCTAGGGCCGATACCGGGGCAGTAGTGTTCTCCCCCTAGGCAGCCGAAAGGAGGGGGCCAACATGTACGGGATTGACACACCGAGCCCCCCCCGAACATGCACCGGCGATCCCCCGATCAGAATCCAACATACCCCCCACCCAAAATTGTTATAAATTTTGAAAATGAAACCAAGGAACAAAGAGAAAGAAACAGGTAGCTCCAAAGGGGACAGTCACTCCTCACCACTGAAAACTTAAAGGAAAGTAGGAAACTTGAGGAGGACTGAGGGGGGGGGGAGAAAGTTATTCGACTGGTAGGACCACCAGTCGATTGGTGGGCCTCATCAAAACTCCCGAAGCCGTTTTGACTCTCGCCACTCGTACAGCACCGTCTGGCCCCGGCAGCACCTGAATCACCCGTCCCAAAGGCCATTGAGTGGGAGACGCATTGGGAGTCTTGAGAACGACGACTGCTCCTTCCTGAAGATTCGGGGCGTCTCTGGTCCATTTCGATCGGGGTTGAAGCGAGTGCAAATACTCCTTTCGCCAGCGATTCCAAAAGGATTGAACGATCTGGGTGATGAGTTGCCATCTTTGAAGTCGACCGGGAGTGCTGTCGACGGTATTTTCGGGTCGTGCAAGGAGGGGGCCGCCGACGAGGAAATGTCCGGGAGTTAAGCAGTCGGCTGGGTCATCGGGGCTGCCCGGCAAGGCGACGAGAGGGCGCGAATTGAGGATCGCCTCAATGCGCGCGAAGACGGTGGTGAATTCTTCAAAGTTCAAGATGCGATCCCCAATTGTTCGCTTGAGGTGATGTTTTGTGCCTTTGATGAGAATTTCCCATGCTCCTCCAAAGTGGGGAGCAGATGGAGGGTTGAAAACCCAGGCGACCTCACGCTGGGCCAAGTAGGTTTCCAAGTCACGACTGGCTTGCTTGAGAAAATCATGAATTTCCGACATTTCTCGAGCACATCCGCGGAAGTTCCGTCCGTTATCGGAGTAGATGTGAGACGGGAGACCCCGTCGTGCGATGAACCTGTCGATTGCCGCAAGACAGGCGTCCGTTGAGAGTGCCGACACAACCTCAATATGTACGGCTCGAGTGGTCATGCAAACGAATAGAGCGAAATTGGGAAATTTTACCTGGCGATGAGACTTGAAAATAGCCGTCGCGACGGTTGTCCGGAAGGGCGCGAGCTGCAGGTTTTTTTTCCGGAAACGAACTCGCGCCGAAGCCAAAATAGGAGGAAAAAAATTCACTCGATCGCCGAGGTCGAAGCGCCTAGGGCCGATACCGGGGCAGTAGTGTTCTCCCCCTAGGCAGCCGAAAGGAGGGGGCCAACATGTACGGGATTGACACACCGAGCCCCCCCCGAACATGCACCGGCGATCCCCCGATCAGAATCCAACAAATCAAAATAATTGAATCAATTTTTCACCCTAGCGCGTTCGCGTTGAAAGTTAGGTTTTCAGTAATAATTGTAATTCGAACGGCACATTGTTTTTTCATTTTACCGCATTTTTTATTCGAACGAAATCGACTTATTTGAAACACGAAATTCGATCATGTTTTCTCTTTAGTCCTGTAGTGGTGAAAGCGCTGGAATAATACCTACGGAAGAGTTTAAAGGTACGTTTTTCTTACTGCCGAGCGAGGAATTGGCTTCGGAAATGTTCGAAGGTGTTCGGCTAGGTTCGACCGCCGCCTGTCGTCAGACGCTCTTGTTATCAGTTCAGTTTGTTCGACTGCGGACCGCTGCGCCACTGTTTGTGTATTGTGATAAAGGCCGCGGTAGATGACCGTTAAAAGTAGGTGGCGTTTTGTGTTGTGATAGTTAGTGAACAGTTCGTGGGAATGGAATTTATTAATAGCCGACAATCGAGATGAATGTGATCGCGTTCGATTGATGAGCAGTCGTTTAAATTGTGAAAGTGTTTATAATAATTTTGCAAGTTATTCTCTTTATCCGCTTATGATTTGACGTGAAACGAGCGATTGACAGTTTTATTACTGACGCCTGTCGACTCGAATTTCGTCGATTTTCGAAAATGGAAGTCGCCAATTCGGAAATCGAAGGTGACTTGGATCGTCTGAGTCCCGTTGTGAAATCGGTGAGCCTTCAAGAATTTCACAGTCGCACGTCTTTAGCGGGTATTTCTGAGTCGATCGTTTCGTCCGACAAAATGAATTCGAGCGGCATCTATTCCGGTTCTATTGATATCAGCGACGTCTGTATGGCCGACCTTACAAGATTGTCTGACTCTACAATTTGCTCACCGAGTGGAAGCGTGTACGATCAGGCGCCGGCCGCGTCTACTCCCGGGTACCCGATGATGTCCTTACGCACAGCGCAGATCTCAACCGAGTGCACGCCAATACGAAGCGTAGTCGAGCTCCTGTCGCCCCAGTTCGGAGCTAACGATGAGTATCTCCATAGGAATATAATTTTCATCCACAAGCAGCTGAAAAGTCTGATGCTGCAGCTCGCAACGGACGACAAGTATTTCCAATCTACGGTAGACAAATACGAAGAAATCATATCAGAATTGAACGAGGAAATTCGTAATTTGAAAAACGCGAGCCGCCCGTCGAATTGCGATGTAGGTGACATCAAAATAGCTCGACTGGAAAATGAAAATACACCAGGGCAACTAAGAAGCGTTCGTGAGGTGAATCAAACCGAGGACGATTGCAAAGAAATCATTTCCGACGAACTCGAAATTTTGGCGAAGGTGAAAGCCGAAATGCTGGCGTCTTTTCGCCAATCGCTGCCCACCGTTTGGTCGTCCTTTTCCGAACAAAAAGACTTCCCTCGGCTCCACGCCGAGCCGGCAAGTGCCGAAAATGTAATTCAAACTTTCAAAAATTTGCACGTTTTCCTTGGCGAAATAACGGCCAAAAACATCGAAGCGAACGCCTCATTGTCAGCGCTCAACGAGCGTTCTGCTGAACAAGTCAAAACGGAACTCGACTCCGCCAAATTGGAACAAAACCGAGCCCTCGATAGTTTGAACAAGCAACTTGATGTTCTAGTCAGAGAAAATCATGCCTTGAAAAGCGCCTTGGACGAGATAGCAATATCCAAAAATGCAAGCGTAGAGCTGGAGAATTCGAAATTATCCGCCGACCTTTCAAAAGCCAAAAGTGAAATTGACAGTTTGCTCCGTCGAAATGCCGTGTTGAATGAACAATTGGCTTCAAAAGAATCTGATATCGCTCGGATCTCCGGCGATTTGAAGGAATCGGAATCTGAGCATAAAAAGGTTGTCGAAGAATTTCGAATCAAAGGGTCGACGCTGATTTTGGAAAACTCCAAACTCAAACAGGAGCTGGAAGAATTGCATAAGACTCTCTCCACCGCTCAGATTTGCGCCGACAAAAATACGGAAAAATTTGACAACCTACAAAAGCTCTATTCGGAGTTGAACAGACGAATGAGCACGAAAGAAGTTGCCCTTGCTGAAATCGAAAGCGACAAATCAAAATTGGAAACGGATTTGAAAAGGAAAACTCACCTTTTGGACCGGCTCTGCTCGAATTTCAACGAATTGCTATCCATATTCAGAGAATGCCATAACCTCGGTCTCAGCCAAGATTCTTCAGCGACGGATATTGAGGACGGTTTCATCAGCCTCAAACGAAGATTGTTGGACCTGTCTCAAGATTACATCACTCTCAATAACAGGAACAAGGTGCGCATGTGTAGTCTAGGATAAGTAGGGAAAAAACCTTTGTATCAAAAATTCTGTTAAGAATCGACAATGAGCCTAGACAAAGGTATATTTGTATGTGTGGATTTTTTTATTTTATTGCTGTCTCCAGGTATTGATTGAGTGAAATGTTTAAATGACAAAAACTTATCAGTTCGATTATGATCTATTGGCTTTTTATTATCTTAGAGCCATTGTCCGTCACAAATCCTATTGGTTTCAGGTTTTAGAAAAAGACGTTGCTGCTATTTCGTCCAAGTTGAAAAGTAGAGAAGACGAGAACGATCTGAGAAAGAAAAAATTCGAAAACCGTTGCGACAGTTTGCAGATCGCTCTTGAAAAACTGGAAATCGAAAATAAGGAGCTTGTCGTTCAGAAAATTGAGCATGAAGACTCGATCAAAAGGTTGAAGGATGAAATTCGAAGTTTGGAAGCTGAGTATAAAGGTTAGTTACTTGCAAATACAGATTCGTGGCGTTTTTGTATCCTATGCTAATAAATTGCGTTGCCAATTATTGCTGTTTTTTTTTTTCAAGTCATTATCATTATCTTGTGAGTTATTAAACGTTGCCTATCATATAGGAATATCAATCATGCTGTATGGCTCTGAGGATGCCTAAAGGGGCTTAAATTGTCTCCTTGTTAACCCACAACCGTTATAAATATTAATTTGAACATTATTATATTTTTGTAATTTGTCAATCACATTTGCCTGACTCATGTTGATTATTGTCTTAGCTGGCTGTCAAGACTGCACTTTATTGAAAGATCAGCTGCGACAGCTGAAAATCGATTTGGTCGATAGAGACTCGGCCGTTTCAACACTGGAACTTCATATACAATCGTGTTGCGAGCACAACAGGAAAAAAGCTCTTCAGTATAAGCACGAAGTACGCGCTGATTGTACCAAATTTTTTGTTGATTTTTGTCATCGAGTTACGTTTTTGAAATTGATTTTCACGATTTTATTTTCAGCTGCACGCTCTCAAACGCCTTCAGTCCTCACGCTCACCATTCGCCTCAGAGTTCAGCATGTCGCCCAAAAAGAGAGGCGGGTTCGTTTTGAAAACAGATGTCGGCACGCAAATCGGCGAACCAGCTGTGCATTCGCTCACCGGTGGATTTGTCGAGGTTTGTTTCCCTAATTATTCTAATTAGCAATAAGTAGGTTGGTGGCCAAAATGTTATTGAAATGATATTGGATTGGAGCCCTCAAGTGGACTCCTATTTTGCTGCAATCTCCAAGTGAATTCTCCTCATTTTCAGTAATTTCAATTTCCTTTTTCTCAAACACAAGTGAACAAAATTGAAAATTTCTTTGTTCCCTTGAAACTTCAGGATAATGTACAATGTGTCAAGCCATTTTGCTGTATTTGGTCTGATTATACTACATTTAATTAATTAACTGCACAAAGTTACATAAAATTGACTTGTCAACAATATTATTCACCACTCAGCACTAGGTAGGTGAGTATAAAAATAAACTAGACAGGAACAAGACTCAAATCTAAATCCCTGATGTATGGAAGGATGTTCGTGAATAAATAATGACCGTAGAATAATTATAGATATTATTAGGGCTGGGATTAGAGAGAGGAGAACGTGTTTTGATGAAATCACAAGACACGCATGTTTCCAGCTCGAACCCTTGTCTTGAAAAAGGATATGGATGAAATGTGCAGTGTAAAGGGGGTCAGGTGGACGGGAGAAAAAAAGATGGTGTTGGTACTGATTTCAACTCAATGATAACTAGTGAGACAGGTCGTCAGAAACCATAGCAACAGAGTGCTCTTATGAGGAACATAACAATGAGGATGAAAAGACTATAGAGATTTCCATTAGCCAAGCAATACAGACCCCAAATAACTTATTTGAGGCCAGTCTTTTTATTTCAAACTTATATCCTCCACAAAATCCCTGTCCTCCAGCAATCATTGGCAGAGGACTTGTAAAACGGTCATTTCACAATACAAACCCCACTATAATTACTCAAACTCCCTTGGTCAGGACATTAATGGTTGTACAAAGCCCTGAATAAATGATCTTAAGGGGTGAAAATCCTCGTCAAGAGAATCAAGAATCAGAGAAGTTTTCTACTTTCTCTTCCATTCTCATGGGATATTTTCTCTGTGAACTTTTTCATTGCTTTTTTACAGCGATTCAAAGTTCGCGAGCTTGAGGAAACCGTTGCCCGTCTTGAGAAAGAGAGAATTGTATTGAAGCGATTGTGCAAGATGCGATTGGACAGGATTCACGAGCTCGAGCCCAACAGCAGCCAATCAAACTCATCAATGTCGTCTCATTCGTCCAAGTGAATATGTAAAATGAATTTCAGCTAACATAAAGAACAGATTGCAGAATGTGTCACTCCGTTTAAAGGCCATCTTCTATTATTTCAATGTAGACACTTGAATTAAATTATTTACCGTTTGTACTTAATATATTTGTTTATTTTTTATATGTATTGAACTGAGAGTATATTCAGTCGGGTTTTGGATGTGTATTATGCTGAACTGATAATAGGATGGTCCGATTCACATCAACATAAATCATTAGTCTTTTCCTTGTCGTCACATTTCTTGATGTGTGGGGGTTGTGAGGGGGAGAAAACCGGGCGACTCATTCTCCAAATCGGAGATCAAAAAATGCGACCACGAGGAAAAAAAGAATTTTTAAACTTGTTTCATAGATTATAGCTCAAATGAAAAACGTGCTTTTCAGCATTAGAAATTTCACTATTGGCAGAAAGTAACCCGCAATATTGAATGAGAGACCGGGCAGTAATTGGCCTCTTTTTACTGCGGAATCTAAAGCCTAGTACACACCAGTAGACAGTGTTGTGCAGCTTGTCCATCGAGGGTTGCTATTCGTCAGGACTTGAGATGGTGCAGTATGTAGACATGGTCTATTGACAGCAACATCTATATTCTAATCAATTCGTCCTCTAAAAATAAAGCCATATTCTCTCATATTCGTGAGGGCCTGTTGGTTAAGGGAAGGGGATTAAGACGTTAATTTGACAAAATAAATCATGTGCCATGTAAGGCCATTGAAAACAAATTGATACTAAATTATCTTCGAGCTGTTTCCCACCAACCTGTGTCTTCAAAGTGTAGGAATTTCGTTTTGATTTATTGCAATTCCTCTCGCTTGAGTCTAAACGATTTACTGAGTTGATGTCAATAGGTTTCGAATCTGATTATTATTATCTACGTATTAATTTAATTAATTATTAATTTATATTTGAATCTATCGCTCGTCGATCCGACAGCTGACTTAGCTTATATTTTAGCATAAAATCTTCTTGTCTACCAAATGATAATTATTGACGGAAGGAATTCTTTCAAAATATGTTCAAAAATGTATATTTTCCAATCGACTGTATTATAACTGTATTTTCATGGAGAAATTGCCTCGATATATTTTTCTCATCCAGCACACATCACATTTTAGTGATTATTTTACATTTTGGCTGTGTGAACTTAGTGTCAAAGGTTGAGGTTAACAGGTACATATTCCGTCCAGCTATCTAAGGGCTATCACTGATTAGAGCACATAAGAGTGTTAGTACTCTTTCAATGGCTGAGAGGCTTTCCTACTGAAAATTTGAATTCTGAACAACTTTAGTCCTCTGACATTTTTCGATTGGAAAAGCGATTATAGAGTACCTAGCCATTTTAGTTTTCTCAAATATCGTATGGATTATGATATATTACCCAATAATGAATCATAGTAATCGCTCAAGAAAAAACGTCTGAGCCCCTCAGAATTTGATGTTTTACGTTTCAAAGTATGCAGAATCCAAGTATCCAATATCCAGCGCATAGAAAACACAGTACTTCCATGCTTGAGTTGGTAACAGGTGTAACCAATTATTAAATTAGGAAACTCATACAAAGGCCGCTAAGGAGTGTTTGAAATGAGAAAATACCTCAACGGAAACTTGTATTAACACGACGGTGCCTATCTTTTTGGTAGAATTCTTTTTTCCACTTTATCGTCCCTCGAGTAGATTTATTGTCAAACTGGTCAAGTGGATTTGCCGGTTCTAATTTTGTGCCACAATGGTAGAATGTGTTGTCGTTGATATTGCATGTACGAGTTGCCGTAATGTGCCCAGAATCTGGAAAAGATTATGGAATTGGCATTTTTTAATTGAATGCGTCCGTTTAAAAAAGCGCCTTCCTTATCAAAACGTTAAAGCCTACTTAAACGTTAATAAAAACGAGGAAATAACTCTTCATTTCGAGTAGCATAACAGAGAGTGAACAATCCTTCGGAATAGGAATTATGCCAACACTTCATATTTTTTAGTTGCTATGTACAGTGAAATGTTTTGGATTGGGCCCCTGATTGCCGACCAGAATAATCAAATTTGCAGAAGATTAGACCATGAAGCGGGGTTCACAGGCCTCTGCCAAATGAATTTTGCTTTGAATCCAGCAAAACATGGAGGGGCCGTAAGCTTCGCCATCTGAACTGATATAATGCTAAGAAATGATGATCAAGTTTTTAGTATTTCTGTTGCAATCAACAATCACTAGTTGCCGAAAACAGACCCGCCTGCGCGGGAAAATGTTTACTGAATGTAATCGAATACGTTTGGGTCAGCGAAAACCAACCTAACCTCAATATTTTGACTGCCATTCAAAAGGCAGAAACGCATTTAACGGAGGCCAGTGAACCCTGCTTTAGTGATAAACATTTCAAAGTGTCATGCTCTTACTGACAACTGTGCTCGCTACTGTGCCAACCGTCCCAAATTCTTGTAAATTCAGAAATTAGATACTTACACTCCGAAAAGAGCACCACCCAAATGGGCCGCATGATCAAATAGCTTCCAGCCGAGGAGAATACCAGCTGCATCAAATGCCATAACCGCTTTCAGAGCCTTCAAATAAAACTTGTATTAGCCAATTCTAACCACAAAAGTCACTAGACTGTATTTTAGTGATGAGCAATGTAATTGAGGGATACGAATGAGGTAAAATTTGAGAGAAAATTAGAGGAAAACTGAGTTGCAAGCAAAAGTTGTGCCAGCAATATTTAGATTTGATTTTAGCAACCGCTATTATAGCAAACGACATGTAATTTCGGCTCGGCGAAGGAACAGCGTGCCTCCATCCCTGAATTATTGACTACATATTATAGAATCGTAATTTTCCATGAGCAGTATGGGCACAGAGCAAAACGAGGATAAAGGTTTCCGATTCCAAGTTTTTTTTTTTTTGCTCCTTTGTAAAATAAAATGTATTCCATGTTTTGTGCTTAAACAAAGTCGCTCACTCCAACAAAAACTTTAGTATCGAATCCTTCTTTGTAATAAATTATACCTACATTTTTTCCCAGCAAAATTGCCTCAGCCCATGTACGAGGAAATTTTCCATTCATTTATTTTTTCATAAAGCCTACGATTTAAAACATTACTGCGAGCTAATAAAAATCATCCTTACCATTCCAGCTTTAAACGTGATCATTGGTAGGAAAATTATGTTCAACAACGAATCCGGATTTTTGATGCAGGTGTAGGCCAATACTCCCATGATAGCTCCGCTCTAGAATCAAACAACGTAAATATCGAGCCATACGCTGAGTTGATGAGTCACAATGATGTACACTTACAGCTCCCAGGGATACACCGGGTTTGGAAAGGGCAACTCGGAAAACATAGCTGGCCAATGAAGAGACTGTTGCAGCTGCCATGAAGAAACCGACAAATTGTTCTTTACCCATCATGAAAGCTGCTCCTGCAATTAATCGAAAGGTGAAATGTATTGTATGTATTGTATTTTTATTGTCATATGTCTTATTTATCAAGAGAGATTAGGAAATTTATACTCAAAAGCAATTGCATAACTTTGGCATAACTATTCAAATGTCATCTGTGACCTTTGAAAATTATATTCTTTGGGAAATTGCAAAACACAACATGAGAATTCGAGCATCACAAACGCTAAATAAAATTGGAATACATTTTATCAGCGATCGGTGAATTTAGTTCCTTAGAAAATTGGCAAATACCCAGAAATCGAAAAACAAGGTAGTTGTTGGCATTGAAATGTAAATAAATATGGCTACTAATATCGCTGCGATTTCAGAGTGGCTGAAGAATAGGTCGAATTTTTTGTAACAAGGAGCAAGAGCGTTTCGGCAAGTAGCCATAAAGCGAGGGCAATCCACTAGGGTTAGTACCTCTATCGAATGTAATACCCATTTGAACCCACCGACACAGGACGGAGGCTGAGACAATATAGGCACCATGTTCTTGAGGTACATTGACCAACCCTCAAGAACGCAGTACCTATAAAGAGCATTATATTAGGTCAGCAAGCGTCTTCAGTACAAACCAGATGAGAAGCTGTGGAGGACGTACATGTTGGCGAAGATGTGAAGAGCCGAATAATGACTGAACGCAGAGAGTACCATCGGTAGGCAATTTTTCTCTAGAACAGAACAAAAGTGATCCCACTTTAAAATGAAAAATTCATCACTGAGAACATAATTATGTGTTGAGGAGAAGACAACATGGCTGTTTATTCCGCAAGATTAATGGTTAGCTGGCCAAGCACTTTCCCCTTCCCGCCATCTCAAAGGTAAAACTACCGGATTCTCTAGCATCCCCTTGCAGTTGTTGCACCAATAAATTACCATAAACCGGAGTGACTTTTTTTCAACTTTTTACTCACAAAGTGCCAATAAAATAGAATAAAACGACTCGTTCGAATTGTTCCGATAGGAAGGATTGATGGCACTAGTGACCTCTCCAACTAAATCTCTTCTCCACTCTACTTCCTGCTGATTCAGTGATATTTCTTAACTAATTCCCAACAATACTTCGCTGCCTTTAGAAGGATTGAAGACAAATAAATAAAGATTACTCGCAGCAACGTTGGAGAAGAAATATCGCGCCATCGTAGCTTGAAAAGCTGGCACCCGCCATGCGCAGAATACAAGAACGTTCAGTAGACAGATCGGAAAGAAAACTTTCTCCCCTTCTGTCAAATTGTTCCACCAGTTGTTCGTCTGTTTGCGCCACTGGCCCTGGGGAGAAAATCATTATCAGTTCGAATGTTTTTGTTAGATCAATGGGACAGCACAAAATGCAGAAGATAATTCACAAGGGAAACAAAACTACTGCAAAGAGAAGAAAGCAAACTTACAACTTTGTACGCCCGATTGCTGAACCAATGCGTGGTATTTTGCATAAGCCGTTTTCCACGTAGATTTTCAAACTGCCAAATTACAGCGCCAGCTAGACTAGCAGAGCTGAACTGGAAAAATAAAAAAAAGAAACGAATATGTAGCTCAATTCTCTAACCAAATCTCTATCTCTATTATAAGGGAATTTTTGGGGGATTTCGAGGAGGAGAAAATGCGCATTTTCCAAAATTTTTTAGACTGAGGTGAGTTCGGTATCAATTTTTAAAGATTTTTTTATGCTGAATCGAATGAGATCATTCAGGTCGATAGCTTTAATCGTTCCTGAGTTATCGCAGCTTTTGTGTAGAATTGTTAAGATTATCGGAAATTCGGCATGACTCGAGTATTTTTGAAGCTATAAAGATTGTTCTATACTCGTTCGAACGGTCGTTAAAAACTCCCTGGAGCTGTATCGTTAGTCGAATAATTTAACTTTCAATTAGATAACTGAGAAAAATAGAAATAATTAAAATGACCACAGTTGCTGTGGAGTTTTCCATTATAGTTAGGTACCGAGATGTTGTTAGGTTGGTTATTCAGATTCTACATGCCGTGAAAAGATCAAATTTTAAGGGGAGGGGGTTAGAAAAAAAATTTTTTTTTGGGCGATTACAATGTTTTATCATTGACTGTTAAGCCAAAACTTGGTAATCATTCCACTTTCATTACTTTCACTCGATTTAATTTACACCTACGGGAATTTTTATACAATGAGGTACGCGCATGTCAAAAGTGAATAGTTAATGGTACATTCCCTGAACACCTCATCCCGAAAGGGACTTAAAAAAGCTCTATGTTTTAATAACCTAAAATTACTGAAATCTGATTTTATAGATTGCAATTTTTATTTTAGTTTTTTTTTTTTTTTTTAATTCTTCCAGTGAATAGTGCTCAAGCTATTAGGAAAATTTTATACCTCCGGGCTTTTTGAGGTAACTTGTACACAGAAAACAAAAAGTATCTAGGGTTTTATTCCCCCCTTTTAACGCAATTTAGTACGTTATCCTTCGTCAAAAAATTATTCTCATTTTGTGTGTAAGTTTTTTGTCCTGGTAAAAAACTGGCTATCTACCACTGGAAAACTTACAGCTACCGTGAAAATCGCGGGTCTCACGAGACATAAAGCAGTCAAGGGTCCGCTCTCTAGCTTTATTTCTTCCACGCGATTCGTCAATGATTCAGGAACGGTATTTTGTTGACTCCATCGTGAACCGCGACCAAACGAAAAATTTTTACGCCCCGCAGATTTGGCCGGTTCATTTCTAAGAATCGTTCTCCTGAAAATATGGAAAAATTGTTTGAAGGAAAAGTAACGCGCTTATCGTCACGAAAGACCGAATATCGACCGACCAACGCTCCAATTTATGTCGATCATGAGCGAATTACGAATTACTAATACAAACCATGAGACATTGCAATTCACGGCGACTCTCGATAAAGCCATTTGATTTCATAAAACGGTTGGATTTATCAATTTGGAAGAGACGAATTCGAATGAATAATTGACGTTTATGGATTAGTAAGCGGAAGGCCATAAGTTGTGAATCATGTCATAATGGAATGCGAACCAAAAATATTAGATCAAAATTGGTGCTACTACTTATCAACGAAAGTCTTGTTATCGGAAGAAGATAACAGCTGTTAATAATATCGAATGGGTATGTGCTGGTTAGTTTCGATTGTACTAATCGATACTCCACTTCGATAGTATGTCAATCATGGGTTTTGCATACCAGTATCGAGAATTGAGTTGACAATTGATCGATTAAACCATCGATTTTTTACGGCTTGAAGTCATGACCGTCAATTGTGAAAAAATCTCCAAATTCACCAATTTTACTATTCCTAGAGTGTATTACACAAAAACAAATTGAGTAGGAGTTAGCCTTAGAGTTAGCTACACATGCCTTAGAGTTGAATAAAGTCTATACTTTTCAATTCTCTTAATTTCTATTTGTTTTCATGCAGCAATTTTTTGATTAATTTTTCTCAACCATTATCAAAAAGAAGCAGAACTTATTAGAAGGATTCATAGGATTTAATATGAAATTATGCCCATTATATTAATTATGGTCACCCCTAAGTCGACTGCGTTTCGAATTCATCTTAACTTTGCTCCTTAACCTCTGTGGTCCACATTCAAATCTACCCGCTGGTTGGTGCCTGGCGGGACAACGGAAACGGTTTAACGGTCGCCGTGCCAGGCTTCATAGGTCGCCGCTCATTTTACGTTTTCTCACTGTCCCACTTGTTAACAATCGTTGAATTTTGTTCGTTTTTCGTACAACTTTCCGATTCTATTGGTGTCTCTTGTCTATGCTCCACCGGTTTCGCATTTTCTTCGGCCCCTTTTCGAATTCGAACGATGAGCAGCAAACGAGATGAAGTGGCGGCGCCTATTCCCGAAATTATTTACGACAACACCAATGGCATCACGTACATTAGGAAAAGCTTTTTCGGAAAGGTAAGCGTCTGAAAATAATGAGAGATAGAAAATTCACTTGTCCCAAAGTTGGCAAATTCGATTCCACGCTATTATTCGCTATAACTTAGTCTATTTACGGTTTGAGGTAATAGCTCTTGCGACTTGGGCATGTTCGTTTTGCGATGACTGTAAGCGATTTTTGACGCATGTTGAGAAGCAATGTTGATTGAACTTTGTTATTATTCTTTTGCATCATCATGTCAAATCCTGGGCCAGCCATTCTCTAAATAATGTTTCGATCCAGGATTCACCCTCTGTTTTCCGTACGCGGAATACGTTCCGAAGTTAAATCGACAGGAATCTATTATTTTCGCCTGCTCAATTTCTCGTAGGTGACGCGACACGTGAATTTCTTTTTAACAAAAGGCTCGATGTAAAATTGCTAGTACTTGCCTATTATTGGTATAATTTTTAAACCATTGACCTCATCGGAACACGAACACTTTCGGCCAAGGTGTTGATTTTGGTTTATTATTCAATAGTAAACCATTGTAATCGCCCAATAAAAAATTTCCTATCCCTCCCCAAATTTGATGTTTTAGGCACCCAATAGAAATAATATCCACTAGAAACCAATATTCATAAAATAACTATAACTTGCTGCAAATTATTGTACGGTGGTTTATTATTCCTTTGCTTCGATAATGATTTAAGAATACCAATCGGAACATTTGTGAACCTTTCCACCTAGCAACAGATTGGAATAAAGGGAAATTCCGTAGCAACCATGATAGTTTTAACCATTTTCATTTTATCTTATTTTCGAAATAATAACTAAATTTTTTGGTTTATTATTCAATAATAAACCATTGTAATCGCCCAAGAAAAAAAAATTCTAACACCCCTCAAAATTTGATGTTTCACGTTTCAAGGTATGTAGAATCCGAATATCCAATAAAAAAAATTCTGTCCGTCCGCCGTTCGCCGTCAAGGCTTTTCAGGCCAAACTATAATAGCTAAATTCTTGAAATTTTCACCAATAATCAATCTCGGTCCTACGACGGCCCAATTCTCGAACCAACTTGCTAGCTCAATTTTAAGGGTACTTTGGGGGGTCATGTTTTTCAGGAAAATGTGTATTTGGTATCTTTTTTACGCTGAATCAAATGAGACCAGCGCGGGGTCGATAGCTTTATTGGTTCTCGAGTTATCGCAGCTTTTGTGCCAAATTTGGGAGATTTTCAGAAATTTGACATGAGGGTATAACTCAAGAGTTCTTGGAGGCTTTTAATTAGGACTTGCTACGGAGTTTTCCCTTATAGTTACCATTGGTTTTTCGGTGGGAACGTTCACAATGTATTGGAGCTAAGTTAGCCTCTTGCGTCTAGCCCTGGATACCACAATCAAGACCCTTAAGTGGTGCAGGCTTTAGTATGCACGAAACACGAATAATTATGATTTATGCGTATGATTACGCATTATGCATGTTTGGAATAATTAAAATCACAATTGGATAGTCTTCTTTAATAATTATTGAAGCGAAGGAATAAAAACCACTGTACAATCATTTGAAGCATTTTTATGTTCATAAACGTGTTTTGTTTTTCATGTTAGGAATAACCATCTGTCTTATTTCAGGGTGGATTCGCCCGGTGCTACGAACTGCAAAAAGGCACCACCAACGAGATATTCGCCGGCAAAATCGTATCGAAAACGATTCTTAAAAAGGGCAATCAACGCGAAAAGATGGCCCAAGAAATTGACATCCATCGATCTCTGAGTCATGCCCATGTTGTCCGTTTTTATGGGTATTTCGAAGACGTGAACAACGTTTATATACTATTGGAACTTTGCCGGAAAAGGTCGATGATGGAACTTCACAAGTGAGTTATGGTTTTTTTTAAATTGATAAATCACACTGGCAAACTAACCTTACTGGTGATCCATCGCTAACAAAGGTTCAAGAAACGCGTTTCCCAAGCCATAGTCAGCAAACGCTCATGTTAATCGTGATACGAGAAACCGGCCCTAGATGTAACATTGCCATTCTCTTTCCACTTTCCCAACAATCTTCACCATACAATCCACACCGGCTTCCTTGAATTTTAATAACAGTATTTTGCAATTTCCAGGCGCCGCAAAGCTTTAACAGAGCCCGAGGTACGCTTCTTCATGAAACAGTTGTTGGAAGGTGTTTTATACCTACACAATCTGAACATCATCCATCGTGATCTCAAGTTGGGCAATCTCTTTTTAAACGATGATCTCGTACTGAAAATTGGCGATTTTGGTCTAGCGGCGAAAATCGAATATAGCGGCCAACGTAAAAAGTAAGATGTGTCCCCTTCTTTAATCGTCGAATTTAAGGCTTTATATCTGCGCCCTGTGTTCAAAAACTGTAATTTTTGTTTCTAGAGAAGATTAAAGTTGTTATAAATCGTAGCTAAAGAACTAGTGCAATTTTCGTTCCCTAAAATATTTGTAATTCTTGTCTCCATTATTGTGGTGCCCTCCATACTCATTTGTTGGAAAATTATTGGATAACCATTATCTGGTTTATCTGTAGGACAAGGATTTTTCACGAATTGATGCTAGCCAGGGGAGCATAATTATTGATCTCTAGAGTTTAATTTCTATACCAGTACGTTGAACAGTGAATTCATAACTAATTATTCATTTCTGAAATACTTACACTGATTTCATGATTATCATTTTCAGTGCTTCCATCATTCTATCCTTCTTGATTGGTTTCTTTATCTATTTTATTTCATTTTTCCCAGGACTGTATGCGGAACGCCCAACTACATAGCTCCGGAAATTTTAAATAAAAAAGGCCACAGCTTCGAAGTAGACGTTTGGTCGATTGGGTGCATCATGTAAGTTGAAATTGCTATGATAAATATCTTCGGTGAAATATGTCTAGCTGGAAAATACACGCTCCGTTTGTTGCGGGGTATGCCTGAATTAAGACTGTAGTTTACTTGTATTTGGATATATATGTAGACCAGTCTATCTATAAAACTACGCAACAAGGAGGAGAGTCAGATAAATTCTGATTTTCGTTATTAGGATTGGTCGGATTAGAGTTAACTCCGCAGAACTAAAGCCCTCCGCTGTAGGGACTTGGAAATTGCGTTTTGAAAAAACACGAACGGGTGGAGCAAACTTTTAGACGATACTATTATTTAGCGTTATATTAGTTAATTAAATCGAAATTCCTGAGATTGTTCTCCCTTATTATTCAATGACTTGAATTCTACGCAATTTGCCAATTTTCGCAGTAAATTCTAATTCGACGTTTAACTCCCTTAAAGAATGAGTAAGTAAATATTATTAAACAGTCCTGTATGTAATTGAAATGAATTTTCAAAGTTGAAAAACGTGAAAGCGGTGTAATACTAAAAATGAGAAAAACTTATAGTTGTCGTCAAATTTCCATTGTACTGACATCAAATTCAGATCCAGCGTTGAATTTCCTCGAAGAATAACTTCCTAAATCGCTGGGAAAAGTTGAATTTTTCACCCGAGCCGATGCCAGCAGAGCACAAATTTTCGGTAGGTCAGGACGTCGGTTTATGGAAAATAATTTCTGTGGCGCTGTTCAATTATTTTCACCCGCTTTTTTGTTATGTACGTGTATCAGGCATCCAAATGAAGACTCCTGCATAATAAAACAAATGATTCACATGAATTTTGACCCCGAAAAGCACGGTTTAGGGTCGACTTGAATTCTACGCAATTTTCCGATTTTCGCTGTAAATTCTAATTCGACGTCTAACTCCCTGAAAGAATGAGTAAGTAAATATTATTAAACAGTCCTGTATGTAATTGAAATGAATTTTCAAAGTTGAAAATAGTGAAAGCGGCGTAGTACTAAAACTGGGAAAAACTAATAGTTGTCGTCAAATTTCCGTCGTTTTGACGTCAAATTCGGATTCAGCGTTAAATTTCCTATTAGAATAGCTTTCAAATTCGCTTGAAAACAAACGTTCCACCAACGATGCCAGCGGAGCTCGAAATTACGTCGGGTGAAAAACTCGATTTACAGAAAATAATTTCTGTGGCGCTGTCTAAATTTTTTTCAAAGAATTTTTTGCTATGTACGTGTGTAAGGCATCCAAATGAAGACTCCTGCACAATAAAACAATTGATTCACATGAATTTTGACCCCGAAAAGCACGGTTTAGGGTCGAAATTCGTACGTTTAAAAACCAATTTTTTTTGGGCCATTTGCGGATTTTTCCGAGAATTGAAAAAAATCACAAAAATACATCTAGGTAAGATACAACTTTCCTGAAAATTTCAGATTTTTGTCTCAATTGAGAGAGGAGTAAAAAATCGTTAACTGATCGGTTCAAAAAATTCGCAGGGGTACCCCTTGAATTTTTCATGAAAAATTTTTTGATTTAGATTTTGCTCAAATTCAGCATAATGATAGTCGATGATGTGTATATCAATAATATATGCTCCATTCTTTGTTTCTTTTGCACTGAATAGATGAAAAAATTGTTTGAAGTAGAAAAATGTGATGTTTTCGTGTATATTCCAGCAATATTGTCGAATACCTCAGAAACGGTTGAAAAATGGATAGGACATGGGGAAAATGTGGACAGTTAAATTACTTATCTTTATGTTAAATCTTGGAAAACGTCTAAGTTGGACATGTTATCTCGGCTATAACTTAGCGCAAGTTGAAACACCAATACTTTATGATTCTAAAACATGTAACACCCAACACCTACCTACCTAATTATAGTTACTACTTGTAGTATAATTGAGTTGCTTCTGTATGAAGTGTCTTCGGTGAATATCATGTGAAAGGTCACTCCTAAAATTGAAGAGAATTGATTTTTCATTTAAAAAATTACACAGTATTAGGCAGAATGCACAAGACGCCATGAAATTGATAAATGATTGCCGAGATAGGAGTTACTGTGTTCTTGTTGAACTCAGCGGGTTTTGATCACCTTACATGTTATGATTTCAGGTATACACTTCTTGTCGGCAAACCGCCATTCGAAACGAGCACACTTCGCGAAACTTACGCCAAGATCCGGAGATGTGAATACAAGATTCCACCTACGGTTAGTGAATCAGCCGCACAAATGGTCCACCAGATGCTCACCCCGGAGCCATCGTTACGCCCTACTGTGAAAAAACTTTTAAAATCTGATTTCATGATTGATGGTGAGTGTTATGCACGTTAGACATATTTCTTACTATATTTGATTCGCGATTTAGATTATGTTGGCGCCACTGCAATTTCTTCCAGTATGGCCGCAAATAAGCAGATAGAATTGATTAGAATACACGGAGTATGTTAGAAAAGGCTCAAATGACAAAATCTACAACAAATCCCGGTTTTGTCCATTTTATTTGCCGATCAAGGAAAAACAACTCGAACAGCAATGTTTTCTTATAATATTAGTATTAATAGCATCAATAAGATGACTATCCTTTTCTTTAGTCATTGTATATTTTTGAATTATCCAATGAACATAATAGAAATTTTACCTTCAGTTAGCGCAAGTTATTATAAATTCAACTGCAACATCCTTGTTTGCGATGAAACTGTAATTCAAATTTTTTTATTTCCGCAGGTTACTGCCCATCCATGCTTCCGCCGTCCATTCTCACCACTGAACCACGTTTCGACGAAGTGTTGATAAGAAACATTGGAAGGAGACCGTTGGTTGGTCTTGAAAGTGAGTTATTTATACAGAAAATTTTATTTTATTTTATAGCGCGGACTAGTTCAAAAATTAGAAGTAATTTATTATTTTTAGTTTAATCAGTATAGCTTACAGCTATAAAGGAGTTAATATTCTGACCAATATTATTGAAGATGCAATTCAAAAGTTTATTGGATTTTTGTGGATCCGGGTTGCAGCCATTTAAGGGGCTGAAGGTGTTGTCGACGTCAATATGTCGTTTTTACTGTCCAAGACTAACAGAAAAAATGAAAATTAAGTAGTATCCATATTTTTTTTTAGTGTCTCATTTTCAATAGTTTCCCCGCGTTTCGGTTTTTCTCCCGATGCTTTGTGGATCCTGGCAGTTTTTAGCCTAGCAACCTTGCTGACTGGATTTTGAGTTCTTGAGCTCGTTTAGCCAGGAACATGACTTGTAGCTAAGCCGAAATAATAATAGAGCTTTTTAGCCTTGATAAAATTCTCTAATCCGTTAGTAAGTTCTATAAAACGCTGATTTCTCTTGTCCGAATCAAGATTATGGATACGTAAGTTCTATTGTGTGTTTGTGCAAAAAAGGGGTTTCCTGAGGGTGGTTGTACTTCAGTTTGTGTAGGCCATTGAAGAGAAGAACAGCGCAATTGATTTTTTCTCACTGCTCTTTTAATCTAGGTTAGGAAAACTTATTCAACGAAGAAAGAGCGTTTCCTCTCTCTCTTCATCCCAATAGAGCAAGGAACAATCTTCTATCGAATGTGAGCTTCATTTAGGTCAAGTCGGCATAGGGTTTTTCGAATCTCGTTCCCGTTTGATCGTTTTTGACAAGTGCGTTAAAATCAGGGTTCATATATGGTTGCAGAAATGAGCGAATCTCATTCATTGCTGGGATTGAACGACGCTGTAAAATTCTTGCGTTTCTCCATTTGACCCGGCTTTTAAGATCAAGTCGTCGAGCTAACCAGTGCGGAATATTTATTTTTACTTGTACCTGAAGACGTATATTTATTTTATTAAAGTTTACCATTATCGTAAAGGCGTTGTTGCTCGTCCTTCCATCGAGTACACTGAAAACTGGTGAGGACGTTGGGGAAGAAAAATGTGGTGACTTGATCTTTGATTTCATTCACCCTTGCAACACTTATATAATGTGTGCGTTAATAGGAAATAACTTGAAATTAGAAAATAACCAAAAATATTGCAGTATGACAATGCAAGGTAAACAAAAAATTTCAAAATGAACAGTTTAGTTTTTTCTATTTACTATGTACAAGCTTTACTATTTGGCTAGCAAGGTGTATTTTGTTTACCTGCGACTTTTAAATGAAATTAGGGGCAGGTAGATCATTATAAATGAATAGAAATTGAACTATATTGCGGGATGAGGAATTGAAGAACGAAGTCAAAAATGAATGTAGAAAAATTGTTGTCTCCCAGTCTGATAGAGTTTGAATGGGGATTTTTAATCAAATAATCGCCTTTAGCTGGAGATACCTGGTCGATGAACAGCTGAATCGTATACATAGCATTTTACACAATTGTTTCCTGCTTGGACACTATTCCTCAGATATTTTCGGAAAAGAGTATTCTCTTTTTTTAGGCAAAACGAATTGTTTTCCCTATTCAGATTTTTTCAAGCCGCCATTTCTATTCAAATGGAGGAACGCTCTATCGTAATCCAATCTTTTAATTCGCCATAATTTAGTTTTACTTAGTATGTGGTGTTGTTACATCGGTGTAATCTAGATTAAGAGAAATCAAGGTTGCATAGTTTGAATGCTTTATTCAAAAATTATATTAATCATGATAGTTCGTTTTTTTCTATTACATATCTTAAATCATTATTAGTTGAGCGGTGTATTCACGAGGATATAACGTTTTGCTATACCACAACATTTTTGGAAGATTACTCCTGATTTTGAATTTTCATTAGCATAGTTGTATATAAAGGATTGTATCTGTGATTTATTTGAATGCGTACTATATTTCCTTTGTATTCCACGAAACGATCACCAATCTTGCTAGCAATGGTTTTATTTCTCAATGAATTTTTCTTGTTTAAATAAAAAAACAATTTTATCGACAAAAAAAAAATTGTCTTTCACATCGAGTCAAATCATCACCACTAGCTTCTAGGGAAAGTCTTTATTTTATTGTTTAGATATTCGTCAAAGCAATCACGGTGTCGCGTCACCGAAGAAGCCACGCCAGAGTTACGCTGCCGGCTCCAGTGGTCCACCCATTCCTTCTGCGACATCTCAACAATGCCACGACTATCTAATCCAGCTTCACGATCAGCTTCGGGAAGTTCTGGAATCAAAGCCCCGCGAATTGCCAATTAACCTAGCAGGTAACGCTGACATATTACAGTCGATTGGAACTAGTTTATTGTATTTAGTGCTTATGTATACACATAGCATAGCAGTTGTTTTGTTAACAATCGTTGCAAAATTAGAGGAAGGCCTGTCAAGAAGGACAGGCCTTATTGTGTTGTGAGGAAGGACACTAAATAGGGGATGGCAACCATTTTCCCTGAAAGCCCTTTCTTCCTCATTCTTGAGCAATGATTTTTTTTTTTTTTGTATATCCCCTTCCCGTTATTATCTTCCTCCAAACATTCAATCTGAACAATGAGAAATTTCTTTGATTTTTCAACCCATTCGACCTACTCCCTCAAGAAATGGCTTCCGGTGGGAGAAATCATCATGTAAATTCCACCGGAGTGCAATTTTCGGGCCATTTTGATTAACAAATGCTGAATTTAGTTTTTTTTTATTGCAGAGGAAACTTCAGATCCAAACGCTTGCCCCTTCGTTTGGATCAGCAAATGGGTCGACTATTCGGATAAATATGGTTTTGGTTACCAGCTGTGCGATGAAGGCGTAGGCGTCGTCTTCAACGACAACACCAAACTTCTCTTGCTCGCCAATCAGAGGTAAGTTGTAAAAGTTCCCAGACGAATTCCCTCAAAATATGAGGCGGCATTGTCCTAGGAAAATCTCCTTTCAATTTTCCCCATGATAATATTTATTGTGCTATGATGATTATAATAAGGATTAATAATATTTAGCATGGAAACCATCTTTGCCCATTTTCTATTCATTTTATTTCCCTTTGCAGGAATATTCATTACATAGAAAAAGACGGGAAAGAGCGTTATTTCGTCCATGGCAACACTCCTGAAGAGCTTGAGAAGAAGCTTAAGCTGCTCACATATTTCCGCCGCTACATGAGCGAGCATCTCATGAAAGCAGGCGACCTGATGAGGTGTCAAGAGGTTGACAATTTGAGCAGAGCGCCATATCTGCACATGTGGCAGCGGTCGAGCAACAGCGTCATGATGCAACTTACCAACGGCACGTTCCAGGTAATGATCGCTGTGTAGATGAAATTGGTTTTCATTCTTTATGCGGCTTACTGGTAATCCTCATGATGGATTTCACCACCTCGAATTAAAGTTCAGGTTACTGGTAATCCGAAGAATAGTCCTCTGAGTTAGTCTTGAGCCTTGTATTGCAGGAGAAGCTAACTCGCAGATTTAAAGCCCCGCTCGATCTTGGTGTTAAGCTCTAAGTCTAAAAGTTAGAGCTTGAGTTGTTGTGGGTGAAGTCAAATCCTTCCACTTCTAGGCATTCAGTTTGTCGTGGCGTCGGTTTTTTGGTTACTAATCAATAATAAACCGTTGTGATCATCCAAGAAAATCATTTTCTAACACATTCTAAAATTTTATGCTAAATTTTTCAAAGGACCTATTGTAAAATTCAAATATTTAATTAAAAAATTCTGTCCATAAAAAAAAAAAAAAAAAAAAAAAAAACCACACACACATCTCAAAAGCTTGATAATGACTTTTTGCTATATTCCGATGTTGTTGATGTATATTTATTTATGTTGTCCAAGATCTGTAACTTGCACAACAGATAACTGGAACAGAAAGTCGTCAATTCAGATGTTTGTATATACCAAAAGATAGGTAATTTAACTGTCCACATTTTCCCCATGTCATGTACCTATCCATTTTTCAACCGTTTCTGAGGTATTCGACAATATTGCTAGAATATACACGGAAACATCACATTTTTCTACTTCAAACAATTTTTTCATCTATTCAGTGCAAAAGAAACAAAGAATGGAGCATATATTATTGATATACACATCATCGACTATCATTATGCTGAATTTGAGCGAAATCTAAATCAAAAAATTTTTCATGAAAAATTCAAGGGGTACCCCTGCGAATTTTTTAAACCGATCAGTTATCGATTTTTTACTCCTCTCTCAATTGAGACAAAAATCTGAAATTTTCAGGAAAGTTGTATCTTACCTAGATGTATTTTTGTGATTTTTTTCAATTCTCGGAAAAATCCGCAAATGGCCCAAAAAAATTGGTTTTTAAACGTACGAATTTCGACCTTAAACCGTGCTTTTCGGGGTCAAAATTCATGTGAATCAATTGTTTTATTGTGCAGGAGTCTTCATTTGGATGCCTTACACACGTGCGTAGCAAAAAATTCATTGAAAAAAATTTAGACAGCGCCACAGAAATTATTATCTGTAAATCGAGTTTTTTACCCGACGTAATTTCGAGCTCCGCTGGCATCGTTGGTGGAACGTTTGTTTTTAAGCGAATTTGAAAGCTATTCTAATAGGAAATTTAACGCTGAATCCGAATTTGACGTCAAAACGACGGAAATTTGACGACAACTATTAGTTTTCCCCAATTTTAGTACTACGCCGTTTTTCAAACTTTGAAATACTAACAGTTCAATTGTATTTTAGTACTCATTCATATAGGAAATTAGACGTAGAATTCGAATTTGAAGTGAAAACAATCTAATTCTAACGATTAATAATTTTCTTTCATATATTTTTTTTTGGTATTTCAAAGCCTAATTTTTTTAAAACGAAATTTCAGACTGATTTTTTTCTTCAGAAAGTGGCCTTAAATGTTGAACAACCCCTATTTTTTTTTTTTTTTTTATTCTAATCTTTCCGCCCAGTTCCACAATTAATCGTATACCTCTTTTCCTCCTGCAGTTTTATGTATATAGATTTTTTTAATGAATAAATATTCTCTTGAGAGAAAAATTTTGGAAACAAAATCGTCTCCTCTGAAGTTGCCCAATTTTTGTATTTCACTGTTCCCGATTTTCGTTTTCAGATCAATTTCTCCGTTGACCACTCTAAAATCATCATGTGCCCTTTGATGCAAGCGGTCACTTATATCGACGCTGAGAAGAATTTCAACACCTACCGTTTCAGCACCATATCCAGCTGTGGCGCAGTACCAGGCCTGTTGGGAAACCTCGAATACGCCTATAGAAAAATCACCGCATTCCTGCATTCGCAAAAATGAGCGAGCATCTCTCAATTTCAATCCCATTCCCACCTGCTAATTTTAACAAAAGCTCAAATTTGCGCAATGTATGAGTGCTATTTTAATCTACGCATGTCGAGCGACAGTATTAAGCCGGAGTTGAAGTAAAATAAAAACAAAATTTCAATATTGCGATTTCATTCAAGTTTCGGTCGATCGGCTGTAGCATTTTCAAAAGTTGCTCGCTAGGGATACAAACGCGACTGTTATGAAAAAATCTCTCAGCCGCACACTAGTTAATTCCAGCTAAAGATTGCGAAGCTTATTGCGTCCTACATGTAAAAAACGTTTATGAACTGAAATTTTGTTCGTTCTTTTTTAAATAAATTAATTTTGTGTTTCCTATTGTATCCCCTTGTTACTGATTACAAAATTGTCATTATTCAATGTGGACACACAAGCGTATAAAACACCAAGATTGGGAAAGATGAGCATTGACTGTGTTGAATGGGAGAGCAAATTTTTTTTTTCTCCCTCTCTATACTTTCTACGGTTAGCGTGCCAAGAAATGTGTCAATTTGATGCAATCAGGATTCTTTTAACTTTTACTCCTATCTTCTACAATAATTCTCTTATCTCTTACTAATCATTTGTCAGCCCACAGGTGATACCTTGTTTGTGCTATGTGGGGAAACCTGATTTGACAGGCGAATCAAAAACACTATAGCAGAACCAGTTCACTTACGAGTGGCCTTTGCATCTAGTATGAAAAGCCATTTCAATTTTTTTATATTTTTATTCAAATTGTTTTGTTTTTACTAGAATGATTAGCATTGGTTTAAAAATTTTTGAAAGTGCTACCACGTGGACTTGAATTATGGATTCTAGGGTGAAATTGTACCCGTATAAATCTGGATTTTTAGTGATGGAAGTTGCTCCTCTGAAATTACGCCATCTACTTTCCACTCTGAACATTCAATCATAATGGTGATGATTTTACTGTCCGAGCTTTCTTGTATTCATTTTTCAAGGTTTAAAAACAGATTTAAACAATGCTTTCAGGAAGTATAAACCTTCATTAATGTCCTAGAAGCCTTCTATAATGGGAAAAAAAATTTACCCATGAAACACTTCAGTCTCAGGAAAGTAATTCAAAAGATTTGCTTGTGAATTGCCACGTATAATTCGTATAAAATAGATGCATTATTAATTTATAAAAAGTTGACCGGTTTCGTGTAAGCACACAGAAGCTAAGATGGCGGCATAGATGTGTGGTGTAACGTGTAGTTGAGTGCGACCGGAGCAATTCCGTACGTGGGCAACGTCCTACAGAGAGTGTTGTGCACGGGGATGGCCAAACCGCCAGCAAGTGATATCATGATAGAATCACCAATCGAATTGATGCCCATAGCGAAATCGCGTCCTTCCGGCGGCCGTTCGCTCATTATGCGGCGGAATGTGTTGACATAGCAAGCGCCACCTATCAGCCCTTCCCAGAATATGATGACCAGCACTATCGGGAGGTACGTCATATAGCCGTAGATGGCTTCTGTCAGGAACACGACGACGTTGACCGCTTGAAATAGAGCCATCAAATAAATTCGTTCAAAAGTAATAATGTTCATTGAGGAGCGCGATAAAAATACGCCCGTCTGATAAAGCGTGTTGAACCAGCGATACTGAGCCGATTGGTCGAGGAACGAGTTGGGTATGAAAATCAGTTCAAAAATACCTTGGTTGATGAAATATTCGGAAAAATATACAAGACTGTACCAGATTGTGTAGGTCAATAGAATATTCGGAATGGTCTGCACGTTTTCTATCAACGAACTTCGGGGGATTTCCACGTTTTCCCCTTGGGAGAGTCTCTTCATCTGAATTTCCCTCTTTTGTCGCCTTTCTTCGGAGCGAAGCATCTCTAGATCCGCTTGATCGTGGACGATCTGGTTCAACAAAGGCCGCTCGATGATGACCCAGAAATTGATGGCCATCAAGCACGGCATGCAGAGCATGATTATGATCGTCGTTTGAGGACTGAAGCCGAGCTGAATCATGGCCGAATAGGCGAAAGCGCCAAGGAGACCGGCCATGCCCGTTCCGGACGACCATGTTGACAGGACGTTCTTCGTGCTGAAGAAAACCGTGTAAGACAGAATCGAGCTTTCGCCAAGGCCGCAAGAAAAAGAAACAAAACAGATTCCACAAATGATATAAGCTTTGCTCAGGGCAGTCGCGACGCAAATCAGGCCGATCGCAGCTGTTAAGACGACGGTCGCTATCCGCACGTGGATAATCAAAGGTAAGAAAGGTGATATCATTTTGATAATGGTGCACGGGATAATATTAGCCAATAAAACGGCCCCCGTGCTCAAGGCGTTGCAATTGCGTAAAAAATCCGTCTCCTGTTTCACCGGCGGCTCCAATTGGTCGATGAGTTTAAGTAAATCGTGAGCAGCGCTCAACATGATCACGTAGCCGAAATTGTTGGCCAAACCAAGGAAGAAGAATGCAACTAGGTTTCGCGTGGTTTCAAAATCCTTCCACGCTAGACTCAACGTGGACATCATACGGGCCGCAGTCCTTTCCCGCTCGCGCTCCATCTTCTGACGAAATCAATAGGTCTGGCACGTCGAACCTGTGAACAGATTTTTGTGTTTAGTGCTTAAAGCACCAAGGTGCTTCAAATGAGCCATAATAACATGTTTTGTTGTCTGTGGACAAAAAGTGTCTTAAATTGTCATGCCTCCCTGAAAAACGAATGTAACTCGATGAAATTGTCAGGAAATGATCTCCCAGTAAATGCCCTAGATTAGCCGTTTCCAGATTTAGGATAGCACACAGTACTTCCGATGTATAACCGTCCAACATTTTTTCTACTTTGATTATTTAAACTATAATAGTCAATATTTTCAAACGTTCGAGGAGTTAAATTGTTCGTTATGGCAGGCAGATGACTCTTTTTATCTATTGGCTCACACACAGTGCTTCCACGTTATAAGACTTTTTCGCCAATTCACTAGTGCGTATTTCGATCTTTACAGCCCAGAAAACTCAACATATTTGAACGCTAGAGGCCTTGATCTGACCTGGAGTTCAATGTAGGACGGCTGATTTTTATCGCGTGGGTCACATACCATACTTCCAGTTTATTCGCATATTGACAATATTTTGAATTTACAGACAGCAAAAGTCAATGTGTTTCAACCCTTTTCAAATAGGTTCGCTTTTAAACCTTTTAAAAGCGGAAGCGTTCTTCAAATATTCCCAATTCATGACAATCCCAACCTTGTGGAGCTATTACTGGGCCTAATTTTTAAAGAACTTTTATATAGAAGATGTTTCCTGAAGAGGCCCAGAGCGGCGAAAGCGCTAGAAGAAATATAAGAACAAAATATGAGATAACGTCTCAATCAATGTCTCCTCCTCAACCCATGTCGAATCTAATGGATACGCGACAAACCACAACGTTCACCAATCCTTCCGGCTAGAACCGAAATACAAAGTATGACGCCCGTTTTCATAGCAGTGCCGATAATTTGACGCACTCGATTAACAATTTTCCACACCATTCGCCTCATCTGTTTTGCAAATATCAAATAATGAGAACCGTCGCGACGTTTCTTATGAGATAAACTCGACAGAAACGCTGAAGCAGCAAACCGAGCGCACGCAGTTTCAGCGAAAACAAGTGTGGGAAATTCACTGCATAAAACCAAAGTCATTGGACCCATCGACAGCTAATGTCAGCGTCAGGTTTTTTTCTTTTTTTACTTTTTTTTAAATGAGAAAACAAAGCGTTGTAATAATCGGCGATCGATTTTATGCATTTAAACAGCGAACGAACTAGAAGCTCTTGGAGGCAATGTAAGAGGCAAAATACGGGAGAAAATACAATTAGTAAAAAAAGAGAAAAAGTAAACAATTTTTACAGCAATGGCAATTTAACCTTCTACATAATTTCAAACAACTGCGAGTCCAATCTTTTCATTTTATCTGCTTTGTAGAGCAAACAAAGCCAGTCGTGTACGCAAGATAAGACAACGGATTGAAGGGAGCATTCCCCAGGATTACATCGAGTCGAGAAAAAAAAAAAACGCCGTGTCGTTTGCATCGTTGTCGAAATGTTTATCAGGTGAAAAGTTGATTTCTCCATTAGAAAACGTAGTCGAAGCAGAGGAAAGTTTTTCATCAATATGCTCCAATAATTAATTCTATCAAACAAATTCATTCCTAATTAATTCCATTAATAAATTAATTTCTTATTAGTTCTTTCAGTAGATTAATTACTAATAAATTCCATCAAATAAATTAATTTCTAGTTAATTCTATCAATAAATTAATTTCCAATTATTTCTATCAGTAAATTAGTTTTTAATTAATTCCATCAATAAATTAATTTCCAATTAATTCAATCTTATTATATTCAGATTAATTACCTACATATTTCTCAAAGTTCTCGCGGAAGTGCATATATAGTTTTCATAAAAACTCTCAGCACAAATTGAATATTTTTTAGTGAATTTTTTTTTTTTTTGGCGCGACCGTCCACGCTTTGTCCTTCTTTCCAACCCATTCGTCGTGGTTTTGAAAATTTCCATCTAGTACACAAAACTTGGCTATAATCAGATCTAGGAGGAACGTAGCGAAAAAAAAAATGTTATCGATATGTAGCATAGAATATAGCGAGGAAAAATTCAATCGTTCAAAATGCGCCAATTTTTTCGGCAACGATAAAATTAAAAGAGAAAAAGCCTATGTAGGTGTCGCGTGAAAAAATCGCGTTTCGCTGATATTTTTCGAATACATCGCGGCTCCGATTCCACTCCCCAGGCGTTCATTTTTGCGGCCGGGAACATGGAAATAAAAACGATCAAAATGTTTGAATAAACCATCTCCATCCTTTTCAAATGGCTCCCGCCAGTACAAAAGGCGCGTTCATCAGAAGTTCGGGTAAAAACCCAGACTCGGTTCCCGGCTCAATAAAACTGGACACAATAACATTGTGATGGAAATCTTTTCGGCAGAACCTGCGGTTAACCGCTTTGTCCGATAAAAAGGACCAACTAGTACTGCGGCCTTGAACATGAGAGAATACTCTTGGGCTGTACAGTTCGGCGAATAATTTAGATTTTAATTTAAAAACAAAGAAAAAGACAAGTATTTATAATTACCATAGTTCCTGCGGAGTTTTCCCTTATTATTACCAATCTGTTTTAAGATGGAAACGTTCAAATGTACTTCAAATTTGTGTACAATAAAGTTATTTTTGAAAAAAAAAATTTTTTTTCGACGAGTTATTATCACTAATGGGTCGTCTTGAATCATTATTGAAGCAAAGGAATAATAAACCACTGTAAAATAATTTGCAGCGTTTTTATCACTGATATGATCATAAATAAGTATTGCACATCCCTAAAGACACTAAATTTCCACGAGAAATAAAATAAATAAAAAAATTTAAAAAAAAGTTACCATAGAAATTTCAATGTTAGAGCGTCAGAAGTGAGAAAAAGTGCAATGAGCAACACTTAGTTATTCTTCCACCGATATAAATACTTTTTCCACACCTACTTACAATAGACTAGACCCAAAAATCGCTAGACAGCGCAGGTGTCAAAAATTGGTCCATTTTATACAAATTGATACGAATCATGGCCAATTGAATTGAGCGACGCCTGATTCGCGGTCGGCCGAATCTTCGGTCCATCGATTGTCGTGTGGCCAATTGATTCTCGTTAAAATGTATTTCACAAGGGCGATCGTCGATCACAATTGATGTGAGTTGACTTACTTTGAGGGAAGGCCATTTAAATATCAATAGAGCGAACAGAAAATGTAGAATGGAGTTGCGAACAGATTTTTACGAGGTTGTTTACTGGCTCGAGTAATGATTTAAATAGTCCTGCCACGAAAATGAATCAATATTTTGGATTATTTCGAAGGAAGAAACCCGAATCAGGGCTCAGAAATGCAGTAAAAGCATATATTAATTTCTTTGCCGTACACTATAGACAAAAATTTATCATATACGAACTTGTAGAAAATTGAATTCACAACAGTAGGGTAGAATCACCAGTGACAGACAGGTCTAAGGAAATATTCCCTATTTTCTTCAATTGCTGGCCTATAATAAGTATTTAAAACATTCCCTATAAACTTCTAGCAACTCTAGGATCTCCTTTTGATAGTGCATGTATTAGATTTTCGAAAATCAGTTCATATACTGTAGTAATTCTGGTTTTTCGAAAAGCCCTTTTTGCCCCCGTAACAGACACCCTGAAAATCGAAATTGTCAATTACAGACAGGTTAAAGAGCCAAGTAACAGACACGTCCAATAAATTTTTTGAGAATTTTTATTTCAACGCAAAAACGTTTTTTTTTTCTCTTTGAAACTGGTTCTTAAACATTAGTTTAGTCTATAATAATTAATTAACAGTATTTTGGCGAGGAACTATAAGGTCATTTATTTAAATGCTTGATAACACAGACTTTCTGCTGACTTAGAACGATATTTGTTCGGGAAATCGTGAGCAAACGTTGCTATTAGCAGTCAGTCAGCGGGTATGTTGCTGGAGTCCGCAACTCTGGAAGGAATACTGGATAAGGTGATCCGTTAGCGATAAAGGATAAAAAAGAAAGATGAGAAAAAGCGAGGAAGAGAAAGGATGAAAAATAATGCATCTGTTCTAGATATAGGTTCAATTATCGTGTGATTTGGTTCAGGGTTCTATTTTTATGTGACAATAAGATAACACGAAACAATAAGCTGTAATATTGAATACTGAAGCTAAGTGTTGTTATTTAAATTGAATTTATAGCCATGACACCAATCGAAACAGATGAAGAGCGTTCGTTGAGCATGAATATGAATTTGGAACTATCCCAGGATACTTTTCCTTGCCGTCGCATTTTTTGATGTCCAGGGGTGTGAGGGGGAGAAAAGCCAGACAACCCATTCTCCAATTCTTTATTGGCTGGCCAAGCACTTTCACCCGTTCGGGCATCTTCAGGGCGACGTGGAGCCGTAGGCTCCATAGGGCTGTGGACTCTATGGTTCCACGTCACCCTGAAGATGCCCGAACGGGCAAAATTGCTCGGCCAGCAATAAAGAATCGGAGAATGAGTGGCCTAGTTTTTCTCCCCCTCACACCCACTGGATATCCCAGAATAGCAGGACATGCACGCTCGTTTTTCCACTTGAAAAATCGTGAGGCGTGGAATCATGAGGAGAAACCGCAAACAAAAAAATATGGGAAGGAAAGTATGGTAAAAATAGTTATTGTTTTGTTCTCTTTGGGAGGGGAAAATCGGAGGGGATCGCCAATAACTAGACAGGAAGACACCACAATGAAACAATATCACTTTTTCTTTTCCTTGGCGTCGCATTTCTTGATGTCCGGGTGCTGTGAGGGGTAGAAAACCCAGGAAACTCATTCTCCAATTCTTTATTGGCTGGCCGAACACTTTCGCCCATTCGGGCATCTTCAGGGCGACGTGGAGCCATAGGGTCCACAGCCCCTATAGCTGCCCTATGGCTCCACGTCTCCCTGAAGATGCCCGAATGGGCGAAAGTGTTCGGCCAGCCAATAAAGAATTGGAGAATGAGTTTTCTGGGTTTCCTACCCCTCACAGCCCCCGAATATCAATTTTGTAAATAAAAAAATTGAAAATAAATTAAACTTCCTCAGTTACAGACACCCCTCGGACCAGTCACAGACATCCTATGTCTGATACTGATCAACGGATTCTCCATGAAAAAACAATAAGGAATCAATATTTCCCTTTTTTTTATTCATTAGATATGATGTTAAAATATAGAGAAACAAAAAACCCTCAAAAGAGCCAGTTTCAAACATCACTGTCTGTAATTGAACATCGCGTCTTTTTGGGATGTGTGTCAGACACCCCTCCAAAATACCCTTAAAACGAGATTTTCGGAAGAAATCAGTACAAAAATCGAATTGCCAAGGCCTGAAAATGCTAAAAATGACATGGGTTTATGTAAAATTTAACCAACTACAAACACAATAAACAAAAATTGAATACTCATCCTTAAGCTTCAACACAACGAGTTGGCTCGAATCACGCTAGTTAACCATGCCACTTTTTAAAAATCAACAGAAACCAAAATAACCGATCCAACCTCATCTTCCTCTTTATCATTGTTGCGGTAGATATTTTCCCTTTAATATAAAAAAAACTAGAGGCAGCTGATTCCACCAGAACTCTTATTATTCAACTTTGAAGTCAAGGCTGTCTGCCACTGGGCACCCTGTCTGTAACAGGTGATTCTACCCTATTGATTCAGGTGAATTTTTTGTACAACTTGACGCAGGTGAGGAAAAACGGTGATTTATTGACTCTAAAAATAAATGCAGCTTTGTAAGTTGCCTTCAAGTATTTTCCAGCATTCAATAGTGAACTGTCTAGAAGAATGTCTTACCTTTGCGCTTAACCAACAACAGGCGGATAGTTTTGATAATTTATAAAAACAGAGACATTCACTAAAAAAAAAAAAAAAAAAATAATAAATAAATAAAAATTGAAATGTTTTGTAGTGCAGCCAGGCAAATTTTCGTGGAGAACAAGACAGATTCTGTGATTCAGTTGAAATAAATTTTCCATAATTTTCAACGCGGAGACAATTTTTTAGCAAAAGAAAAAACCTGATTATTGAAGTGTTCGAGATTATTTAATTGTTTAGATTTTTGACCGGCTTCCTTGAGAATTTTTTAATTAAAAAAATAATTAAAATGAGTTCTTCGCTTGGCAGGATCATTGTTACTTACTAATCGGTGGAAATACACTGGATATTCATTTAAATCGAAAGTTCATCATTTGACCGCCGTAATCCATCACGAAGCGCGGAACAATCGTCCAGACGATGGATAACGGGGCTTCACTCGTCTACCGGATACTGCACACTGTACTTGCACTCGCCGAAGTTGCCACCCGTTGTCTGCTCTTCCAGAGAGGAAAAACGCAGCGATAAAAGGCGTTCGAGGCCGGGCTAGAGCTAACTGTTAGCGAAAATGAAAATGCAAATGACTGTATAGTGGTTTATTATTCCTTTGCTTCAATTTTGATTTATGGAGGTTGGATTTGGAAATTGGATACATCGAATTTAATTCATTTTTCACGGAGATGTGACGACTTGGGTCACTTTTTGACCATAGACGCACAGAAAGTTGTTCAGAATGCTTTTTTTTTTAAATTTTGGTTCTGTAAAAATTTCTTCTTAATTAACCTCCACTGCTGGAATAAAAAGAGGGCTCCTCTAAAAATTCTATACTCGTAGAACGGTCGTCACTCTCTTCGGCTGACCCGTTAGCAAAAAAAAAAAAAAAATATTGAGCTTTTAATTTGGAACTTAAGAAGAATAAAAATTATTAAAATTACAATAGTCGCTACGGAGTTTTCTCCTATAGTTACCATCTGTTTTTCGGTGCGAACGTTCACAAATGGATAGTCTTCTTTAATCATTATTGAAGTGAAGGAATTTTTTGGAGGAGTTTTTTGGAGAAATCCACCATAACTCCACCTACCTACAAATTAATTATGCTTTTATGTCTAGGAATTCTTTTGACGCAAATCAATAAGGTAGACCCTAGGTGAATGGAAAACAGTTCCAACAATAATCACAGTTGCCAAAGAAAATTAACGCATTTTCCAAACTAGCAATACTAGTTGAGGGATTTCTTAAGTGCATGGGTAGTAAGAAGTTGCATAAATGAAGAAATTTTCTTGAAAACTCGCAGCATATAATGGGAGCAAAGCTGAACTCAGCTTGAGCAAAAAAGTACTAAATACTTACGTGCCTTAAAAAAAAAAAAAAAAATCCTATAAAGAGAATTGACTAACAAGAGGCGTCGACTTGATCCAGAAATATTTCAATCCATCTCACGATCTCATCATGTCTGTCCCGAATCTGTGCTCATTCTGGTAGGTAATCATACTGCGCGAGCGGCTTGTAATGAGACGTGAGTAATGAGAGCTCAACTCGGGTTTCCAAGTCATGCTCTCGGAATCATTTCAGCGGTCGGGACAAATTTCAAGGACGGGAAAAGAAGGAACGGAATTGTGCGGACATTAGATCCAGGAAAAGGCAGCGCAATAATGTTCAATCGCTGCAATATTTCTGCGTCATTCATTCGCGAAGAATTTTTCGCCATTAATTTCCAGTGCTTGTCTATACAAGCGTTTAAAAAAAAACTCTGCAAATAATTGGACAGTGGTTTATTATTCCATCGCTTCAATAATGATTTAAGAAGATTATCCATTTGTGATGGTAATTATTCCGAACATTATTTGTGAACGTTCCACCAAAAAACCGATGGTAACTATAGGGAAAAACTCCGTAGCAACTATTGTAATTTTAATTTTTTAATTTCCTAATTAAAAACTAAATTGTTTGCCTAACCATACAGCTGGAGAAAGTGTTTAACGACCATTAAATCGAGTATAGAACAATTTTTTATAGCTCCAAGTACTCTCGAGTTATACCCTCATGCCAAATTTGTGAAAATCTCACAAATTCGACACAAAAGCTGCGATAGCTCGAGAACCAATGAAGCTATCGACCTCGCGATGGTCTCATTCGATTCAGCGTCCAAAAATCAATATAATTTGATACCACGTACACATTTCTCTGAAAAACCTTGGAAAATATGAATTTTCTCCGCCTCAAAACCCCCCAAAAAATACCCTTAAAATTGAGCTAGCAATGTGGTTCAAGAAATGGGCCGTTGTAGGACCGAGATTGATTTTTGGGGAAAATTTCAAGTACTTAGCTATTAAAATTTGGCCAGAAAAGGGCTAACGGCGTACGGTGGACAGACAGAATTTTTTTTAATTGGATATTCGGATTCTACATGCCTTGAAACGTGAAACATCAAATTTTCTCGTCAAACTTCAGTTATACATTCCAATTTCCACAGAAAAACGGCCTTGCCATATTATGGTTTTATAATCAGAAATATTACTGTAAAGGTCGTTTAATTAATTTAAAGAAAGTTAATTTTTTGAAAACATTTGTTTCCTAGTTCTCCTTAAGAGCGAAGAGGCTGATTTCTGAAATGATTCGTCAACGGCAAACGTACGTACTAGTCTTGCTTATTTCAATGACTGTCGAGCAGATTTGGTCCGGTTTAAAAGTGAGCGGCATCGAAAATGTCAAAAACCAGCTGGCGAACAATGAAGCGTAATCCGGAACTACGTGGGGAAGGTGCGAATAAACTGGTTTATAGAATACGGGCAGCTGGTAGCTCGAAAAACCTGGGAGGTAAGTTGATACGGAAATCGCTACCGTGGACAATAAGTAATTTCGTTTTTACAAACCAGTTTTCAACCAGTGGTCACAACAGAGAACACTTGTGGAAAGGTAGACGAAAAAGGGTTCTAAAAATTCAATACTGCCAACATTTAGGAATGACATAAAAGCTACTTGGAAAACTTCGCCGATTTCGTATGGAAAGAGGGCTATAGAAGCAAGAATGGAAGCGGAGCTGCAGAAACTAGAAATGAAAACTTTACGCAGGAAAAAACTAAAATATTTAACTTCAACATACAACGGTAAAGTTAAAAAGTATCGAAAAATATGAAAAATCGAAAGTTAGCTAACATATAACGATGAAAGTTGAGATGAAACAGAAATAATGAATCAGGAAAAAAGAAAGGAAAACAGAAAAAAGTTCTTATTTTGAAAGAAAATTGAAAACACAAGCTACGGAAATATTTAGAAAACGAAGAATGTGCTTAGTACTATAAGGTACTTCAAAGGTTACTTAGGTTATTAATAAAATATAAAGAATAAAAACGAAATATATATTATTTTCTAATAGAAAAAATTCAACATCACCAGCACTAATTTACATTAAAAATTATACTGAGCCATTTATTTTTCTAGCAGGCAATATAACAAAGAAGATTAAAAAAAAAAAAAATGGAAAGAACTACAGCGAGCAATAATAAAATTAACCCGGAGCCAAATGTGTTCAAAGTATCTATTTTTCGCACTATAAGCGAAGAAAATAATCACCAATATATCCAACCAGTATAAAAATGTTCAACTGTGCACAATAAATTGAACAATATCATGGAATTTGGTTCTTCTTCTTGCAGAAACGATCTGATACGTATTTCAAATCACATTTTAGGGCGTTTTGCCAACATCTTGATAGACCTAGTTTGATTCGAGAATTTAATACCGTTAGTACTCACTGTACAGTATAGATATTCACAGAAGTATCGATAAGCCATTAATAAATTTCATGTGAGGTAAATCGGTATCTACGAAGGAAAGCACAATAAATTCCCCAGCGTACCTAAAATCGGTGATGTTCAGCGAGAACATGAATACACAAGAGTGCGATAAGAGAGTGGAAGATAATTGAAAAGGAAAATAGTATGTATCGAAACTGAAAAATATTCACAGCAATTTTTGTTAAGACCTGTTCGCAGTCTAGGTCCTGCAGCAGACAACGAATCGAGTTATGATTCGTCACTCGCAGGAGTTTCCTCCTCGATAGGTGAAGGCATCGGAGGAGGAGTGTACCTCTTTTTGGCGATGTAAAGCTTTTTATTCGACAGACAAACGATGTAGGAGCAATCCGGGTACGTAACTGGAACAGTAATGATTTAAATAAATATTTAACAGGGGCAAAGGATCAGAATATGATACACGGGTATTATACATATTTCTGCAGGGGAGGGGGAGAAATAATACATATTTTCTGTTGAGGGGGAGAATAACGAGACGACCCCTTCTCCAGTTTTTTTCCTTTTTATTACGCCGAGCACTTTCGCCCGTTCGGGCTTCTTCAGGGCATTATAGGACCAAGGGTACCTATGGAAGCCCGAACGGGCGAAAGTACTCGGCGTAATAAAAAGGAAAAAATGGAGAAGAGGTCGTCTCGTTATTCTCCCCCTCGACCTGCAGAAAGAAGTAATACGACCACCTGGAGAAGAAAAAGGGTATTATACAGTTCATTTCTAGCTTGAATAATGAGAAACTGTTTAGCGCCGAACTGCGCAAATTTACACGTTTTACGTGAAGAGCCGGCAGACACTCTAACAGGTTGGCTGGACGTTCCAGGTGTAAAAGGAATATTGATTTCTTTCTTCCAACTTACAGGTCAATTTCGAAAACGGCTCGCTGAGGGCACCAAAATTGCCGGCAAGGCTGACGATGGTCGAGAACACGTTTGCGGTGGACTCCGCGTTTTCCAACTCGCCGTCCGACTGCAATGAAGCGAACGTTTTTTGCGTTAACGCAGCCAATGAGCAGACAGCTACATCGTGGTTATACTTGCCAACTAGCAATGCTTGAAACCGATACAACTTGAAACTGCGACTCACCGATAAGATAGCTCCGTCCTCGTTCAGTACCAAGTACCCGATAATATCGGGGATACGATCAAACACCTTCATCTCACTGCGGAAACGTAATTTTTATATCCAAACAAGACCAATACGTTAATGATTTTTCAAGGAGCGAAATTACTAATAACAAAAATTTAACGAGTTGCAGTAGAGGGGAGAGCTGTGTAATCAGATAAGAACAACCAGTGATATGGAATCGATAACATTGCTGAGCTTGTATACTTACCTCGATAATGACTGGACTTTGAAACACGCGCTTTTTTGCTCGCTCTAGATGCTGAACGTTCGATGACTAAATCAAAATGAAAAAATGGCAAAACTTCGTCTGCTTGAAAGTTTGCAACGCTAGAGAAATTTCCGTTTTCACAAGTGAACAAAAGAAGTTTTATGTAAAAAAAAGCCCCTGGAAAACAAATCTTCAAGCTAACTTCAAATTTCGTACATTGATCCGGCAAAACAAAATAAAGGACATGAAATTTTCGAACACTGAAATTTACTAGCATTTCAGCTGTTGACTGAAAGAAAAAATTGAAAAGGATATGAGCTTGCATATTCCGTTCTCCCTATACTCAATCTGAAATTTTCGAAAAAATGCAAGGCGTTTATTCTCTACGTAAAATATTGAAAACTGTCGGAAAAATTCTCCAGATAATATTTTCAAGCGAATATTTCAAATAACTCGCGTACGGATTTCGTCGGAATATTTTTACACAAAACAAAGTGCACTCATTTCAACTTGCCAAGTATCAAGATGGCTGCAGTTTATTTACCTTTCTTTTCCCAGTTGTCCACGCTTCCTTCAGTTAGTTGGTGTCCTGTGAGTTAAAGTTTTATCCGAGGTAATCCATCCTAATTTCTCACACTGTTTTATCTTTTCACCCTAATTCTTCTCGTCCTAGTGCCGTGTAACGATTATTTTCCGCTTGCCGGCGAATATCTTCCTATTGAGTCGCTAATTGTGTTCCGCTTTTTCCCCTGTTTGCTAACCTTTCTTCCGAAACCGCCTACGGTTTACACTGCAACGTGTTTAGTTACGCTGATCAGGTATTTTCGTGTAAATTCTACTTGATTCGATGGTTGAAATCATGAGATAACAAAATTCAACGGCCGAATAGTAACTATTCTCATTGGAATATTAGAGTCGAACGACCATTTAGAGGTGCCCCGAGCGGCACCTTGCTTCGGAAATATTGGCCTGTATTTACTGACATATTTCTGCCATAGTTCGTATCTTATGTACTTATTTGTTCATTGCGGGCAGCTGAGAGGTCTAGGGGTCAAGTTGCTGTTAAGGGATTGCCATATTTTTATTAGACTTCATCGTTAAATGTCAGCTCTCCGAATCCGAATGAATTTTTCACTCGAGCGACCCGCAATTGTTTTCTTTTCACGATCATGTAGCTTTTTTATTACGCGCATTCATTTATGATCATTTTAGCTGTCTCATTTCAATGTCAGTGTCCTAAGGCCATCTGTGCCTTAGCAGGACAACGTAACGAGTATTGCCGCACTAATAATTGGAGTAGGCGAGCTGCAGGACTCGTTCGTTCCACTTGAAGAATTCCCTTTTGCAGAAAACTCCTGAATCCTTTTGTTGACGAGATAACTGCGTTATTTTTCGCCCTATTTCAACCAGGTTTGAGACAAGTAGATAAATATAATCTATTGAGGATCAGCGTTGAGATGAGCTGGTTCTGCTGTACGTTATCTGAGAAAGGACTAGTTTCGCTACAAGCAGAGATGATGAAGTACTGACGTCAATAGGAACTACTGCTGTGTTCAATGCAAACCTACCCAAAATTAATTTTTCATGAAATATTCCTCATTGTGATTACTGCTTTATTCAATTTTGAATTGAGTCATCAGTCTCCCCTGTTTATAATAATTTTGAGGTGGTACTTCTTTAAATTTGAGTTTCTGGACTGTTCCTCAATTAATTTTTTTGTATTTTTATACTGCTGAGTAATAAAAAAGATTATTCACTGCTGATTCATGAAACGGAACCTTCCTGAAAGCGGAAATAAGCATCACTAGTGCGAACAAAAGGCGAAATTCCTTCAAAGTTTTTATTCCTTTCAGTTCAAAGAATCCAAAACAAATTTGCTCATGCAGTGTCAAAAACTATGATGGTGAAATACTTTTGAATTCCATTGTGTAAATTTCCCTTTGATCATTATATTAATTATGTATGCTATTCCATCGCTGTTAGTTATTTTATTTTACTTACCAGTTATTTTTTATTTTTATTTATTTATTTTTTTTTTTTTTTACAGCAAGATGGTGCGTATGAACGTGTTGAGTGACGCGCTCAAATCCATCAACAACGCCGAGAAAAGGGGCAAGAGGCAAGTCCTCATTAGACCTTGTTCCAAGGTCATAGTCAAGTTTTTGACTGTGATGATGAAAAAAGGTGAGCAGAAATAATTTTTCAACAGCTTTGCTTGAATGTTCCTATTATTACCTGTAAAGTAGCGTTCACATGATCTCTTCATCCTTTAAATGGTAGTGGGAGTCTGCTACGGTGACAATCATTCACTTAATAATCGACCAGCTCTATCTGTAATGCGCAGAACGGAAGAAGAACGATGCGCAGAAGTCAGTCCAACGTTTTATGAAAAGGACGTTGTTATCTATGTTATTATTATGCTTTATGTTGCATTGGGAATTCAAATCTTTCACTATTCACTCTGTTTTAAGGAGTGATTATTTGATTTACTCATTCTCTGTTTTGTAAAATGGATCAACTTGAATATCAGCCAAATGCTTGAACACAATGACTATGACTCGATGTTGAAGAAATGTCATAACAGCGTTGGTATAATGAAAAGAATAGAATATTTTTATTATAGATCTGTACATTATTAGGCCTTTATAGGCCCCTCTTCCACAATGCACAGAAAAAAATTACATCCCAAACAATTAAATCTTTCAGGTTCAAATTAATATTAATCACAAAAATATAAAATACTCACTTGGCTCTATACAGTAAAAAACAGGTGATGAATATCGCGCAAACAACTGCTCAAATAACTTTTCTCTTAAACTTTTCGTGCTCATATTTAAGATTGAAAAAATTTGATCCCCTGGCTAATAAACGAATTGCCATAAAAATTGGTTTTATGCACCAGCAACTCAAGCAGTCTTGTAGCGTTCCTTGTTGCTCTATCGTGCAGCTCTGCCCGATATGTCAGCTGCTTTGCTAAGTAATCAGGAGATCCAAATTTTAATCATTTAAACATGAACCTACCGATGGACAGACTTACTCGCTCCTTTATCATTAACCACAAAAATACAATTTTTTTAATCGGGATAATACATCATCTAGAACATGTGCAGTGCCAACCTGACTTGCAATAATAATTCCATCCAATCCCTCATTTTATTCATGCTTGTGGAGGTAGACTACCGAATCTCATCTCAGCTAACTGTTAACACTTATGAGCAGTTTGTAATAGTTCATTAGAAAAATGACTTGAGCGCGCAGTGTCCAATCTTGGAACTAACGTCTTGGTTTTCTCAATATTTTTCCAAATGTGCCTCCAATTACCTTGGATTTCAAGTGCAAGTATCCTCATAGTTTTTCAACTCTTTGTACGTCAGTAAACATTTATCTTCAATATTCATCGTCCCTGAGGAATCTCCCCTCTACTTGGGCCTATATATTTTCCATCCCTAGACCTTTTGACGTTCCAACGCTCATGTCATCAGGTGACAACATTTAATTTGTTCAGTAAAAAACTCTCACTACTCTCTGCTTGGTGTGAATCGTCCAATCAAATTTGGAACATTATACAGGAACCGTACGGCTCTTATTCTAGAGCTTGTAAGGTTTCCGTTTTCATGTGAAAGCTCTTATCTATTCATTGAATTTTTCGAGCCAATTGAACAGTTATTCGCACAAATATCCTAACCATTGCTTACAAGGACGGTTAAAAAGGTTACAAAAACTCCAGCCCATTAGAAAAGCTTCAGGTTGAATTTCAATTATTCGGATTACTTAATTAATCTATTGTCTTGTTGCAGGTTATATCGGTGAATTTGAAATAGTCGATGACCACAGATCGGGCAAAATAGTCGTCAACCTTAATGGCAGGTTAAATAAATGCGGAGTCATTTCGCCCCGATTTGACGTTCCCATCACACAAATTGAAAAATGGACAAATAACCTCCTGCCTTCGCGACAGTTTGGGTAATGGCTGATTATATCAATCATTTATTCATAATGTATCAACATAAGCTTGATGGAAATTTTTTTTTGTAATTTTAATTGTTGCTTGTAAAAATAACATGAAATAAAATGGCAAAAATTGATTAAGAGAAAGTAAAGCGATTTACAGAAAAGAGTTGTTAAAAGATTATAATAATTTTTTAACTTCTGAGCGTAAATTGAGAAAGGCCTTTCGTAACATTTCCTCTTCATTTTCAGTTATGTTGTTCTAACGACGAGTGGTGGAATCATGGACCACGAAGAAGCCAGACGGAAACATCTCGGGGGCAAAATATTGGGTTTTTTCTTTTAATATAAAAAGTACGAAATGTAAATAAACTCTTTTACGTTTCATTGTAAGTCTCCATTCTACCCTTGATTCTATCTTCTGAGTGCCAGTAGTATCAGGAAGTCTGAACATGAGCATCAATATTAAACAATCATGAAGCAAAGGCAACAGGTGAAGCATCGATATTGTTAGGCTGAAGTCGTTCTTGCATGTTATTCTCAGTACTTCAACCTTCCAAGATGAGGTATCTGGACTGTTATAAGAACCTGATCACTGCAGAGCATTGGTCCTTAACCGAGCCAAGAAAAATCATTTTCTCTAAAAGAAATTGTTACCAGAAAAGAGATCCAATGGGGTGTAAGGGGGAGTAAAACAAGGCAACTCATTTTCCGATTCTTTATTTGCTGGCAGAACACTTCTGCCCATTCGGGTATCTTCAGGGCGACGTGGACCGTCCATGTCGCCCTGAAGATGCAAGCGAAAAAGAATTTAAGAATGAGTGGCCTGGTTTTAAGTATCGGTGAGATTATGAAAACACAATTAGACTATTGTGGTAGTTTTTATTTCTTCCAGTAAGAATGCATGAATTCGAGTAATTTAGCGGAACAGTATGTACATAGTAAAACATTTTCTACTAGTTTAATGGGGCTGTGTTTAGAGGCCGGTGGTCCAGGTTTTGGGCGGATCATCGGTGATGCTGTAGTCGCGCTTCGTCAGCCATACATCTCCCGCTTTCGGCTTGTGAGGTAACTTGGCTTCAAAGAAATCCCAATCGTTGATGATCGAGTCCTTCTTTAGTACGGAAGCAACTGCAAAAGCTAGCGCCGAATAGCCCCCAACTTTAATGCTCCTGCGCCAAGCACCGACAGCGGCGCCTGCAGCAATACCACCCAATGCGTAGTTAATTCTGTCATCCTTGCCTCGAAGATTGGTCGCAGTGCAGACAGCAGCGCTCCAAGTTGCAGCAACACCAATAGCGGGCAGAGTGATGTACGCGTAACGCGCAAGAGTTGAACCGTAGCCGATCGGATTGGAGTAAAGGAGTACGTCCAGCGACGACACCAAAAGGCCGTAGCATCCTGCATACTTACTGACGAAAAACATCTTGTCCAAGCAATCCTGCCCTTCTGGCGTATCGTAGTATCGGTAATTCTCACCGAAAACCAAAGCTAGGAGGCCCATCTTAACCTGATTTTCCCGTCCTGTAGATTAGACGAAGCCGGCCAGAACCTGAAAGCAGAAATTATTATAAATTCACTAACTTCGTACGATCATATCTAACTTTGGTTTATTATTCAATAATAAAACATTGTAATCGCCCAAGGAAAAAAATTCCAACTCCCCTTCAAACTTTTACATTTCAATCCTTACATCGAATAAAACAAATTCTGTCCGTTCGCCAACATTTTTCCGACAAATCGGTGAAAGCGAAATTCTTGAAATTTTCACCAATAACCAATCCAACAATGGCTCAATTCTTTAACCAAATCGCTGCCTCTATTTCGAGGGTATTTTTTGGGGTTTTCAAGGGTGGGAAAATTAGTTTTTTCGAAGGTTTTTTGGACAAAGGTGCGTTTGGTATCAATTTCTACAGATTTTTGGACCCTGAATCGAATGAGACCATAACTGATTCAATAGCTTTAATGATTCTCTAGTTGTCGCAGCTTTCGTGTAGAACTGTGGAGATTTTCAGAAATTGGGCATCATAACTCAAGATTTTTCGGAGCTATAAAACAGTTCTATACTCGCTGGAATAGTCGTCAATCACTCTCTTCAGCTGCACCATTTTCAGCGTTTTCATAACTGAATTGAGTCATTAATTTATCAGAGAGATCAGTGACAGATTTGACATCTTTACGCCTACATTTGCTAAATGTTTCGGCCCAAATAGGCCAATTAGGAGGTAAGTATGACAACCAAAGTTCATCGCAACTCTCTTAGCATCACGAGCTCGGAGATCATTGACACTGAACTCCGTCTTTCCGTTTGCATTAAATAATTGGACAATTTATTAGTTAGCGACATTGCCTTATTCTAAAAGCAGTAAAGAAACTGCACTCTTGCAAACCAATCATAATAATCTATTAACAAGGGACCGACGATTACGTGAATACAAACGTCAACGGTTTTTTTTTTTAAATTTGAAAAGGACAAAAAATCCACACGAAATTAACTATTTACACCATTAATAAATTGATTTTACCTAAATTTTTTCCACTTCCGAAAATTCCACTCCGACAAATGAAAACCAACACAATCAGCTGATTGATAACTGTTATCAAATTCCACTTCATCTTCGATTTCAATTTTTTTTACTTCAATATTCGACAAATACGATGATCAAATTTTTAATTCGAAAATATTGTAAAATTAGAGGATTAAAGAAAAACAATAGACAAATTAAAAAATTATTAACTAGAGAATTTTTTAGGAAATGACGAAAGACAACAACAACAACAACAACTCGCGTAGAAGCCGCCAGTTATCGATAATAAGTTTAAAAAAAAAACTACTTCAACAACCGGAAAGTGACGAGCATTAATTCGAGTGATTTTCAAGGAAATCAACACATTATTACGTTTAGTGAAAAGTGTTCCTATTTGGAATTCCAACGTTTTTAATTTCCATCTTTTCGGTATTTTTACTGATTGAGCGTCAAAACTTGTTGAAGCGATGTCTCTCAAGCTACTCAAGGTCAACAAGAGTTTCGGTGGATTTCAAAAAGTCTTTAGCCATGAAAGGTAATTAGTCCGGATTCTGGCACAATTCATTTCTCTCCAGCGAAGTAATCGATTCGCATTCGAGTATCGAAGGCTTAAAAATATAGAGCTTTATTGCTGGAAATCGAAACATTGCATACTTTTGTAAAGTACCCTCCACGATTTTCTGAGATTATCCAATCAAGCTCAGTCAAATATCGACTCTTGGGGAGTTCATTGTCGAAAAGTATACGATTTGCTAAGTCTGCTGAACTCGTTATCCGTAGTAAAGAACTGAGTTTGATACGATAATATTATTACCTTTGTATCTTCAGCATAGTCTGAGGTATGCTACCCTTGTATACGTTTCATTTCACTCAAAAAGTAAAGTAAAAAAATAATCACCTATTTTTTACTATAAAAAAATCGGTTGTTCATTAAAAACCACAACAGATATATCTTATGATTCTATTATGTTCATTCTGTAGCTCCTCTCTTCGATGTACGATGAAATTCGGGATCTATCTCCCTCCGCATGCAGAATCGAAGAAAGTGCCCGTTATCTATTGGCTATCCGGCCTTAGTTGTACTGAGGAGAACTTCATGATCAAAGCTGGTGCTCAGCAGCACGCCTCACGTCACAATGTTATCCTAGTTATGCCAGATACCAGCCCGAGTGAGTTTAATTTCGTCTTCAATCTGAATTTTGTCGCTTAGGGCCAAGGCTGGTCTTCAAGGCGAAAGACTTCAGAGAATCATTTCATCCCATGTTAGAGTTTGCATAATTCAAGGGGATTTAGACCCTTCCATCCTTGAAATCAGGGAGCAGCAAATCTAAAAATATGCCAGCGAGTGTTGATAACTTCCATCCCTCTGTGCTGAAACTCTGACATTTCAATGATCGCATTAGCTAAAATTAATAATAAGCAATGTTCAATTCATTCTTGTTACTAAGAGTTGCCTAGATTATAGGAATAAAACAGTTTTCTCATGCAATCTCTAAGCCTGGATTTTTTTGGAAATTTTAATCTATATCATTTGTGTGACTATTAGAGAGACGTTAAGCTCAAGTTTAAGCAATTAGAGTTCTACTATGGGATACATTCAAATTTTGCTTGCCCATAGGAAACTGTAAAATCCCCGGAGAAGATGATAGCTACGATTTTGGCTCGGGTGCTGGTTTCTATGTGGATGCGACTGAGGAACCGTGGAAAACTAATTATAATATGTACTCTTACATTACTCAAGAGCTGCCTGCTTTGATCAACTCAGAGTTTCCTGCAGACCCTCAAAGGCAAAGCATAATGGGGCACAGGTGAGGTTATAATTTTGTCGGAAAAAAACCATTCTAAAATTGTTCTTTTCCTTCTCGTCGCATTGCTTGATGTCCGGGGGTTGTGAGGTGGAGAAAAACCAGGCGAAAAGAATTGGAGAATGAGTCGCCTGGTTTTTCTCCACCTCACAACCCCCGGACATTCTAAAATTGGTTTGAAACTTGAACTGTCTGAATTTCTCCAGTATGGGCGGCCATGGTGCTCTAATTTGCTATTTGAAGAATCCTGGAAAATACCAATCCGTCAGCGCTTTCTCACCGATTTGCAATCCGATCAAATGCCCTTGGGGTATGAAAGCTTTCAAGGGATACCTCGGCTCCGACCAAGAATCCTGGAAAGAGTATGATGCTACATGTTTGGTTGCCAAATACGACGGTCCTCCTATTGATATCCTTGTTGACCAGGTAAATCTTATAGTTGTTTATTTTCAAGATGGAACGAGTTATTGGTACTATAAAAAAAGATACACTGGTATTTGACAAATAGATACGATGGTTTAGTCAATTGTGCTGTGAATTGTGTTACTGTTCTCTGTTTGATACCATATAATGTTATTATTCTTGTTGTATTTATTAATATATTTGTGAAAGAAAAAAAGGAAACGCAATCTTCAAGCTTTTTTTACTGTGCTGTGGTAAATGTTTCCACATCGCCCTGAGAGGGCCCGATCGGGGGAAAATGCATGGCAATTCGATAAAAGCTTGGCGAATGAGTCACCTTGGTTTTCTCCACCTTCCAATCTATGTTGTAACTCGTGTTTTCCACTTATATTGTAGGGTACGGATGATGAATTCCTTAAAGATCAACTCTTCCCGGACAATTTAGTTCTGGCTTGCAAGGAAGCCCAAGTGCCAATAATATTGAAGAAAAGAGACGGTTACGACCACAGCTACTTCTACATCGCTACGTTCATCGGTGAACATATCGAACATCATGCTAAATACCTAAATGTTTGATTATTCTGCATTTCCAATTGCAAAATCACTTATTGCAAATCGGCATTTCCAATTGTAAAACCACTTATTGCAAGAGCTGAAATGTTAAAATTCTTGTGATCATGTGAATTATACGTTAATTTACTTCATTGTGTTTCCATTTTATTGTTTTTGTTTCTCTGTGTACGGAGCGAAGTATACTAAAATTTGGCATTTCACTTTTTTGTTGTGACAGGTGTTTCCTCAATATCACAGCTAATAAAAATTATGAGCAGACAAATTGACGTGATTACTTATTTCATCCTAGTTAATAAATTAGATCATAATGTCATAAATAGCTGAGCAACCTTTTTACTGCTAGAGAGCGCTAAAAAATCAGCCGAAGGAAACATCTAAAAAAAAAAATCAAGAAACGCCTTGAGGGGAAATTAGGCAAAAATAAAAATTAATTCAACGAGATAGCGTGATAATAATATTGCTGTCAGCCAACTTTAAAAAAAAAAAAATAATAAAATAATAATATATAAAAATAATTAATTAATTAAAATAATAATAATTATTAAAAAATAATCAATCGGGGAGCAAAACAGTTGCTCACGTAATAATTTCTCAAAAAGCCAAGATTCTCGAAGTATAAAGCTGCTTTGGGACATGTGTTTGAATAACAAACACGTTTTCAAGTACTGAAATATCCGCTAGGAGCGCTTTTCTCGCTTGTGTCCAAGGAGTGTCCTTCCTTTCCGTATCCTAACCTCCCCGAAAATCGGCCCGCCTCGATAACTACGGATCCTCAACCTTTTGTGTTTTACAAATTCCGAGTGAACATGGCGGCAGATCAAGAAGCATTTCAGCAAATTTTGCTCTCTCTGCTTAGCACGGATAACGACGTTCGATCGCAAGCGGAAGTAAGTTTCGACTTGGGAATATTCTAAATTATCTAATCGAGTCGTCCTTAATTGTTGCACTTTTATTCCCAGCCTTCGATAGGGACGTCTTGCACACGCCGTCTGCATTGTTCTCATATAAGTGGCAGCACGTATTCATTGCTGCGTAGTTGGATTCTATTTTAAAATTTCGTCAAGAGACGAATCATCGAATTCGCAACTGGGCGACTTCTATTTTATAATTAAGACCCTTGCTATTACATTGTTGCGCGTAATTGCTGGAAACTGCGTCATTATATTGGCTTCAACTGTTGAAATTTCTATAGCTCACGTGCTCAATGTCAATTTTTCTTTCCAGAAAGCGTTGAACGATTTGCCGATCGATGCAAGAGTGCTTTACCTTCTCAATACCATCCAAAATGTCGCCATGCCGGAAGAACAGAGGCAGCTCGCTCCGGTTCTGCTCAGGAGGCTATTTTCATCCGAATTCGGCGAGTTCTATCCGAAGGTTAGTACATGTATTCGATTCTAATAAATATTATCCATTGCCACGGTATATTTGTGTCTCACGGTGAAGTAATTCCGCCCAGTGGGCGCGGATCGCATTCCGATGAGAGCTACCGCCAACGGGAATGGCGCGCGCGGGTGATTCATGCATTAATTAGTATGTCACTGAGCTGACGGACAGGCCTTATCTGCTGCATTGTTCCCCAACGAGAATGAACTGCTAATGTGATGAATAACTTGTGGATTCCGGAAATTCGCTTAGTCTATTAAAATGAAACTAACTTATTCGTTGTTGGGGTTGAGGGGGAGAAAACCACGGCGACTCGTTCTCCTGTTTTTTATTGTTGGCCTGCCAAGCACTTTCGCCGATTCGGGCATCATCAGGGCTTCGTAGCACCATTACAAGGTATCCACGGCCTGGATACCTTGTAATGGTGCTACGAAGCCCTGATGATGCCCGAATGGGCGAAAGTGCTTGGCAGGCCAACAATAAAAAACAGGAGAACGAGTCGCCGTGGTTTTCTCCCCCTCAACCCCAACAACGAAGAACGAAAAAAGCGACAAATCCAAAAAAAAAAAAAAAAAAAAAAAAACTTTTACCACAAATCCGACGTGTCTTCCCAAGGATAAAATCTGGAACACAAGAGTCGGAGGTGTAGAAACAATTTTGATTGGTTGTCGAACCATAGGCCGGCCGCGCTACCTAGATCTAATTCAATTGCTCGCCAATGTAAGAACATAATTTTTTTTCCAATTATTATTATTATTTTTTTTTTTTGTGGCTTGGCCGATCACTTTCGCCCTTCCGGGCATCCTCAGGGCGATTAGGAACCATTGGTTTCCACAGCCCAATTAATTTTTCGCTTTTATACCTGAAAAATAATCTTTTTCCTCCCTTTATACCTGAAAAAGAATCCTCAACGGAATCAATACAACGTACCGTCACAAGTTGACGATTTGACACCACTTGCTGTAACAATTTTTCGTATTAATTGAAATTTTCTCACGTACTCACTAGACTACGTTCAAAACTACATTTTGGACACTTGAAAATATCGAATGAAGCAAAGCAGCTATTGAATTCGGCAAAAATCATTTAAAACCACTCTTTTTGCTCTCCTGAAAAGTTGATGAAAACGTAGTCCGTGCTGTTGGACTGACGATATATACTTTTAATTATCATCAGAAATAATAGAAAAATCCTGTACCAGTCCAACCATCATGAAAGTTGAACTCGGCATGTAAATCTTAATCCAATAGAGTAACCCGCTTATATCAATTGAAGGGAAGCGACTATATTAAGATTGGGAAGAAATACTGTCGTTCCCAGATTCGAATCCCAAAATTATTCATTGGAATCATACACACTTCTTACCCTTGAATTGGACTGTGAAAAATACTACTCATCCAGAACATAAGTGCTAATTAATTTCTAGTTCGATTCGATAATGATAACCCTCGCCGTAGACTCTCTTCATAATGCACGCCCCTGCAGCTTTTCAACTTGGGAAAATTATTTTGAAATTCGGGCTGAAAATGTTGAGAAAAATGTATTGATCGTTATTATTTTTCATTGAGTTTTCTTGAGTTGGTTTGAATTATTCATTGATTTAAAACAAAATGTTTTTAAAAAAACCGTCGATGGAATTCTAATGTTCATCAGCAAAACCTGAGAGACACTGTCATGTGAATTTCCTTGTTGCAGCTTCCTCCCGAGTCGCAGCAGGAGCTCAAAAACCGAGTCCTCCAGATTCTTCAAATCGAACAGTCGGACAGTTTTCGGCATAAAGCATGCGAAGTCGCGTCCGAAATGGCCCGTAGTCTTATCGACGATGATGGCAACAACAATTGGCCCGAATTCCTGCAGTATCTGTTCCAATGCGCCAATTCGACATCACCAGTTCACAAGGAATCTGCTTTGAGAATGTTTGCGTAAGTATTGGACGTTTTTCATCATTCCCGAGGTTTCAGTGTATTAAGATGGGTCAAGGAAAGGTCATAGAATTAAGTAATTATCGACGTATTGCTTGCTATAATATCAAGCTGATTTCTTCCTATTTTCTCTAGGGCTGTTCCTGGAGTTTTTGGAAACCAGCAAACTCAACATTTGGACCTGATAAAACAGATGCTACATCAGTCGCTTATCGATCAATCTTCATACAACGTATGTTCATTCCGCATTAAATTTTACTAAATTCTATAAAGTTTTTTTTTTTCTGTTTTGTCAGTTATTAATCTTTATAAAACGTAGGATTACATTCAGTTCCCCAATTTTTTATCTACCAGTTCAATTATTTCGTTTTATTTGTTGTCGTTTCTTTTTTTTACACAAAACTTTAATTAAATTATTTTACGTCGAATAGAAAACATTACTTGATATTATTGTTGTATTATTGATTGTGTATTGTTCTCTATTAAAAGCAAAAATTTACCTTCAGGTCCGTTTTCAAGCTGTAAGAGCAGTCAGCGCATTTATTATGCTCCACGATAAAGAAGATCCTATTCATAAATTTTTGAAAGAACTTTTGCCCCCTATGATCCTGGTATGTTTTAGAAAATTGACTTTAACCTGTCGATTACAGTTCATACGTATGGCGCTTCTTTTTTGCTTATTTACGGCTCATGAATATTTTCAGGTTGTAACTGAAAGCGTTGAAAAAGCCGATGACGACACTTTGCTCAAGTGTCTCATCGAATTGGCAGAAAATGCACCGAAATTCCTCCGGCCTCAGCTCGACATCATTCTGCAGCTATTTTTGAAAGTAAAATACAGTTCTTTTTATTTGAACTTGTCAATATTATTACCAACATTCTGATAATATCCTTAATGCTATATATTTCTGTAGTAGCTAAATTCCGCTGGTGTTTCCAGTTTTTCATTAATTCGAAGTTAACTAAACATTTCAAATTTAATCGTGATACATGATTAGGACGAAAATGTATTAATTACTCTGTTTGTATCAATTTTTAAGGTAATATCAAGCGACGACATGGAATCCTCGTGGAAGCAGCTTGCCCTTGAAACAATAGTGACACTATCGGAAAGCGCTCCGGCCATGATGAGGAAAGAAGCTGGAAAATACATTCCCGTCTTGATTCCGCTCATTTTAACTCTGATGACGGATCTGGACGACAATGACGATTGGAGCGTCTCGGATGAGATTATCGAAGATGACAATGACAGGTGATGAGAAGTTTTAATTACTGTGATTGTTGATGTTCCTTTTCCTTTCTTGTGATTTCGTGTGTATTGCGTTGCATTGCTGAAAATCTTGTTCGTTAATGTCGTTTGTTCTATATATTTGTCTTCAACTTTTGGTTTAATAGTTTTGGTGGAAAAATTTATTTTGCCCATAAATATTTTCAATTTCAGTAATAACGTAGTCGCTGAATCAGCGCTCGATCGTCTAGCAGTTGGCCTTGGAGGGAAAACTATACTTCCGGAAGTACTTTCAAACATTCCAGCCATGTTGAACAATAACAACTGGAAGTACAGGTATGTACTCGGTCGTATATTTGTTTTATGAGTGCATAATTTGAACTTTGATTCATAATTGTGGTTTTTATCAATATTCCAGACATGCGGCATTGATGGCCATTTCGGCTATCGGAGAAGGATGTTCTAAACAGATGGAAGACATGCTCGAGCAAATAATGGAAGGCTTGCTGCGTTATTTGAGCGACCCGGTAAGTTTTTTTCTATGAAGTACGATAGGCAAGATGTCAACATGCTGGGGAAAAATCAAAGAGTCAACTTTTTTGCGAAGAAAAAATTTATTCTGAAAGAGATAATTGGTTTTCCTACATGATTACCTCATAATGATGTTAAGGAAATAATATTCAAGACTCACTCTTCATCCTCCTTTATTCCTTATCTATACATTTGACGTTTAAAACCTGTTGGCCTCTGCAGCTTATTATCACAGTCCACATTCCCTCAGCACACAACCAAATGGATAGTCTTCTTGAATCATTATTGAAGCAAAGAAATATTAAACCACTATACAATATCTGCAGCGTTTATTTCCAGGAATGAAATATTCAAGAGTGATCTAATATCCCTTTCTGTCGTATTTTTCAAATCTAATTTCAACATACTCTTGTCAGAACTTTGTCTTCTTTAGCTTCTAGCAAAGTAGAAAAAGTTGTATAAAAAATCCGTTACTCGAGTTTTTGTTATCTTGAAATTCAATGCATTAAATACTGCATTTAAATGATTCCCACCTTCATTGCAGCACCCAAGAGTTAGATATGCAGCTTGCAACGCCATCGGACAAATGTCAACAGATTTTGCGCCCACCTTTGAGAAGAAATTCCATGCCAGAGTCATCCCAGGTCTTCTGATGGTGCTCGAAGACAATCAAAACCCTCGAGTTCAAGCCCATGCCGGTATGTGATTCTCTGGGAAATCTTTCCTCCAATTAAGACTTGACCGATTGAATGTTGTACATTCATAGCTTTTATTTTCAGGCGCTGCTTTGGTCAATTTCAGCGAAGACTGCCCAAAACCGATCTTGGTGCAATATTTGAACGAGATCATGGCTAAACTTGAAGCTATTCTGAGCGCCAAATTTAACGAAGTAAGTTGGCGTATCATAGTTCGCTATTCACAATATCAATCGCCTGTGGATTGATAATCCTTTTTCTTGTAGCTTGTCGAAAAGGGGACTAAGTTGGTTCTTGAGCAAGTGGTTACAACTATTGCTTCCGTTGCGGATACTTCAGAGGAGCAGTTCGTCGCCTATTATGACAGGTGAGTTTCAAATTTTGTGCATATTTTCCTTGAAAATTCTGAGGTGTTTCTAACTTATCACTAAAAAATCCTCTTCTTTAGTATTTTTTGTATCAGAGAAAAAAATTGCTTCATCCACGATATTGAGTTTTTTGTGTGCATATTTGAGCTATTCACTCGCTATTGATGGTTTCTCCTGCCACTAACAATGCGTGGCATTCATTTTTGGGCGTTGCTGTTTTTGCAGGTTGATACCCTGTTTGAAGTACATCATCCAAAACGCGAATACGCCCGAGTTGAAAATGCTCCGCGGGAAAACTATCGAATGCGTGAGCCTTATTGGTCTTGCTGTCGGGAAAGAAAAGGTTTGTACAAATTATTCTGATTATTCTCATGGTCGAGGGTTACCTTTAATTAACCTGTTATCAAACTCGTTTCTCATCTGCTAGGTACTACTAAGACGAAAAAAAATATAGTTATTTTTCTGCGGAGTTTATTTTTATGCGTTGAACGATGAAATCTTATGTTTTGGGGTAGTCAAATCATACAAAGCGTCACATTATTAATGAAACGGTCTTTGCATCGATTGATATAGCTTTTCATGCTGCAAAAAGAAAGAAATTTCCAAAACTGTTTGATTCGGAATTCGGCCAAAATTTAATTGGTGCAACAGATTAGTTCGAAGGAAACCGTTCTACCGAGAAAAAATGTTCTACTGAGAAAAATATTTTATTCGCAGCTTAATCATAATATTTGATAATTCGTTCTTGTTCTATTGGCTACTTCCCTAAAAACTTAATTTCCTCATCTGCCAATTTGGATTGCAATTCTATTGCAAAATTGGATGGATATTTTCGTTTTCAATCTGTAAATTAGTTTTACTTGATAATTAGAAAGAAATAGAAGAAATTAGAGAGTTTTTATTTTATTAGTTTTTTATGAGAATTTTTCCCGTAGTTGTGAAGATACTTTTAATTGAAAACTAATGCCCAGGACGTTAAGAGTATTTTTATTCTTCTTGCCAAATCAATGGTTAAATTATCCTCCACTGACTGTTTTCCTCTTTTCTATAGTTCATCAACGATGCCACCGAAATTATGGATCTGCTATTGAAAACGCACACTGAAGATCTTCCCGACGACGATCCCCAAACTTCCTACCTCATCTCCGCGTGGGCCAGAATTTGCAAGATTCTCGGTGAGTTAACTCTCGTGTTTTTTCTTATGAAGATACTCGGGTGTATAGATATTTTCTTTTGCCTATTTGTCTGGATCGCAAAGGATAGTTTTAGTCAATTTTTATTCTAATGTTTTGTTATAGGTAAGCAATTCCAACAATACTTGCCCTTGGTTATTGGGCCCGTCATGCGCACGGCATCTTTGAAACCCGAAGTAGCTGTGATGGACAATGACGACTTGGAAGAGGTCTCAGGAGATGATGATTGGCAATTCGTTTCCTTGGGTGAACAACAGAATTTCGGAATTAGAACTGCCGGTAAGACATGATTACATCAATATTTTGATGGTGGAGATGCAACAGTGCCCAAATCAATATTTCTACTTTTCAAACGACACAAAAACTGATTATTAGTTTCCTTGCAAACTCTCAACCTTTCTCTTCCATTATACTAGTTTGAAATGAAATTCTAATGCTTTTAAAATGTGGATAGCCTTTATTAGTACGGACGTGGTGGACTTGGGCATGGTTGATGCCTATCTCAGCAAGTCAGGTAAATTTGCTGAGGAGTTAGTTGAAAATGTCAATGTTTTCTGGTCTCCAAAATGTTTTCCATTTTTTTCAATTGCGATTTGTGCATAAACTACTCTGACACGCTTACAACATAAAAAATGCAAACTTCTTCTCTTCTTTGTGACCTTCTAGTATCTAAAAAAAACCTTACGAATAATATTGCTGGACAAATTCTATATTTTCCAGCGATAACATCAAACTAACGATGAGTCTAAATACCGATGACAATATCGATATCCCATTTCTACTAATAACCCATGAGCTTGCTTGTATTTGATTATTTCCTTAACCATTTAGCTATAGATTATTCCGCTGCCGTTGCATCGTCTACTTTATATCTCTAGAAATAATCCCATTTTGAATTTCTTCACCTAGTAATTGCGTATTATATCCTAGGCATCGACGATAAAGCTGCTGCTTGCGACATGTTGGTGTGCTATGCTCGAGAGCTAAAGGAAGGTTTTGCCGATTATGTTGAACCCGTTGTTCAGCTCATGGTGCCTATGTTGAAATTCTATTTCCACGACGGAGTCCGCTCTGCAGCCGCCCAGTCACTCCCCTGTCTTCTCGAATGCGCTAAGGTCAAAGGTAAGAAACGTTCAAGCCGGCCATTTTCACCAATTATATTGAACGCAGTGGTAATGTGAAATTTTCTCGTTGCAGGTAGCTCGTTTTTGCAAGGGATGTGGGTCTTCATCTGTCCCGAGCTTCTCAAAGCAATCGAGACCGAACCTGAAATTGATGTGAAACACGAACACATGTACTCGCTGGCAAAAGTGAGTTTATTCGCTTAATTTCTATATATTCGGATGATCTGGAGTGGAGAAGTTGAGTGAGATGATAGCGGCGAGTGTTACTCTGTTCTTTATTTTTTATGCACTTTAGCCCCTTTGAGGATAATCAGTGCATAACAGAACAATTCGGTATAAATGGATGAAGAAGAATATGAAAAATCAAACATGATGACATATTTTTGTTTCAGTGTATCGAAACCTTGGGAAAAGGATGTATGACCGACGAATCGATCAAAGAGCTCCTTAGAATACTCGACCTACTTTTGAAACAGCATTTTGAAAGAGCAGTGGAGCGATTGGATAAAAGAAAAGACGAAGATTACGACGAGGTGCGATGAGTTTCTCTTTCATATAATTCTTTTCCTCTTTTCTTTGTCGTCGCATTTTTGATGTCCGAGAGGTGTGCGGGGGAGAAAAACTAGGCGACTCATTTTCGATACTTATTGGCTAGCCGAGCACTTTCGCCCGTTCAGGCATCTTCAGAGCGAAAGTGCTCGGCCAGCCAATAAAGTATCGGAGTATCGTTAAATGAGTCGCCTGGTTATTCTCCTCTTCACACCTCTCGGACATGATTTTTCCTAGATGTGCAAGGGCAGAGTTTCATCTGGGATTATTTTATACAGGTCGTTGAAGAACAGTTGGAAGATGAGGACAACGACGATAATTACACGTTGGGTAAAATCACGGATATTTTGCACGCCCTTTTCGTCACATACAAAGAAGATTTCTACTCATATTTCGACCACCTCCTTGGCCATTTTGTCAAAATGGTGGTACGTAATTTTATTTTGACCCGTCATTCTAAAACTTTTGTGTATTATCTCTCTCTCTCTCTATTAATTTTTCTCTTCTATAATTATACATTTCATTTTCTCTTTTTTTCTTCAGGGTGACAACCAGCCTTGGTCCGACAGACAGTGGGGCCTCTGCGTGTTTGACGACGTAATCGAATTCGGCGGACCGGCGTGCATAAAATACGAACAGTACTTCCTCGCACCAATTATCAGAGGAATTTCCGATAAAAATCCCGCCGTCCGACAAGCAGCCGCTTACGGATGTGGTACACTCGCAATGAACGGTGGACCTGCCTTTGCCGGTAATTTAGTTCTATATTAATTCGTAAATGGTGTTTATCTGCAGGGATGATACACGAAATGATTTCATTAGATTTTTATTCAATTTCGTTAATATCTTTATTTTTTGAATTAATGAAAGGAAGGTTGACAAATTAGATCTTTGCTTTTTTAGCTCTTTAAATTTGTCTGGTGCGGGTGCATTTTCTAGTTTTCAATTGAATTTCATCGAGATTTTGCGGTATAAAGATTGCAACTTAGCTATAAAAATCGAACCTTGAACAGAAAAGAAACAGGGAAAAAATTATTTAATGGATTAATAACCTAGAATTTTGAGAACTAATCGGCTGAGAAATATATTACTCAGGGAAATGGAAAGATTTTTTTCCACAAATTTTTATGTTCAATGATGGACAACTTGGTAGAACAGAGGGAGCGTTCTAAATTAAAATTAGCAGATATCATCCTTGTCAAGTTTGAATGTTAATACTCGATAATTAATTTGTAATCGTAGTTCACTGTGAATCTTATTTTTCCCCTCCGATTTGTCCACAATTTCCAGCCACGTGCGCCAAAGTTCTTCCTAGACTTGCAGAAATGATAAACGATCCCGAGTCCCGTAACGAGGACAACATCAACTCGACTGAGAATGCAATTTCGGCTGTCACCAAAATCCTGCAGCACAACAGTAGCAACGTGAACGTTGATGAAATTCTTCCTCATTGGTGAGACGCCTCGGTGTTAAAATCCTTTTCCAACTTTTTCTCAATTTTTTTTTCTCAAGTTGTTCATGATTTAAAAATCACCTCGTGGATTTTCAAACTCATGAAAATTTAAGAATGAATGTCATCCGAGACTCCTCTTTTCGTTTTTTTGCTGCCCATTTCACGCCATTTTGTTTTTCCCCTAGGCTTTCTTGGCTTCCCGTTTGGGAGGACACTGACGAGGCACCTCACGTTTACGGCTACCTTTGTTCGCTTATCGAAAGCAACAAAGCCATCATCCTTGGCCCGAACAGTTCCAACATCCCTCGGCTGATCGCCATCATAGCCGAAGCCTTCCACCGCGATGCCATTCCAACTGATAATCCCGTCGCCCTGAGAATGATTGGTATCATCAGACAAATTCAAGTAAGTCCTTTCTTTTAATAATCAGTTCGATTGACGTTACGAAGTATATTTGCACTTGAGGTAGTCTCAATAATATTACGGATACTGTTGACGGAGGAATGAGTTGGTAAAATCTCCTCCGGTTTTATTCATTTTTTTTTTTTTGGAAATTTTATTTTTGTTGATATTGTTAACGTAACTGGTCAAACGTAAATATGTTCGACAAAGAAATCAGAAAATTAATTCTATGGGTTGTGAGAGGGAGAAAAACCAGGCGACTCATTCTTCGATTTGTTATTGGCTGGCCAAGCACTTTCACCCTTTTGGGCATCTTTAGGGCGACGTAGAGCCATAGTCTGAAAACTAATGGTCAAATGAATGAAATTGATATTCGGAAAAGTGCTATAGTTATTTTTTGCCATCTAAGCCTTCCTAATATTATTTCACGTAAATCAATTCATCCAATCGAAAGAAAAAAAAATTAAATTCCATCTTATTGAATTCTCAATTGTTTTTATTACAGAGCAACGGAGAAATCTTTCAGCTGTGCGTAAATCAGCTGTCAGCCGAGCAGCAAGTGGCTCTTCACGAGCTCCTCAACCAGTGAAACCCTCTGCTATCGTGTAGTGTGCTGAAAAAATTGAAACCTCGCACCGTAATTCAATACAAACTTTACGATCATTTTAACGCCCGTTTAGCTGCTCGATTTGAGTCAATCGAGTGACCAGTTGTTGGAGTCCACAATTAAATTTATTTTTTCGTTACACTTGACACACCGCAGCGCGCTCTTTTTTCAAGTTTCTTTTTCTTCTGATCAGTTGACAAATTGAGGCGCGATTTCATTGCTTTGAAAGAGTATTTTCGTAGTGGGAATTGAACGATGACTCTTGAGTATTTTATTTTGTCACTTTTGTGTGGTGTTGAGCAAATTTCAATCCATCGGCTACTCATAATTGTGAATTAGTCCAAATCGCTCGCCCAAATTAAAATCTAAGAGCAACTGGAAAAAAATCGGCATTTGAAAAAGATTAAAAACCTACTCATCAAAACTACAAGTCAATTGTTTTCACTTTTTATTTTCTTCTTGAATTGCGGGTTTTAATTTAGGAGGCACACTTCCCGTCATGAATGACTGTGATTAATTAGCAGCTAGGTTTGCGCGTTTGCAGCTAGTTGTTGATTTCAATTTCATAGAGTTTCCTTCTCTATGGAGCGGCATAACCATAGAGATAACCTCCTCTATGGGGCGCAAACGGTACAGCGCCTCGAGAGATTTCAGTCAGGCGCTCTCTACTATTAATCACGAAAATGATTACTATCGTAGGGCTCTGCTCGGTTATTGATATTTTCCGTCGCCAAGATCTGCGACTCCGTTTGACGTTTATATTAGAAGAGAACACAAACATAAAATAGACTATATGCTCTGGATTGTGTATTGAGACGTAAGAAATTTATATATTTTAGGAAATACATACCCTATGCATGTGCTTGTTTTATTCATATACAATTCACAGCTGAACGTGCGTGGCGATGTTGGCACTGATGTTGCGAGTTATACGGAGTTTGACTGTTCATGAGTTCATTGACTGTGCTCACGTCTATTACAATAAACTTTAATTATTGATTGAAGCATTTTTACGCACTACCTTTTACAAGGTTGGCCGAACTACTGATTGAGGAATTTCTCATCAGATTAGTTCGATGAACGGCGAAATGAGCCGAGCAAAATTTACACTGGACCAATTCCAATTTACAAATTTTTGACTGGAATATAAGGAAGGCCACACAGCGGATTGGACATCATTTGATGAACGTGTTAGTTCAGATCTAAAAATCATCCCAAGTCTCTCCATTCTTATAGATGTGCACCTTTACATTGGTATGTTTGACTGCTGTAATGAACTGAGCGAACGTTGAAACCTTCGTATATGCAGAAAAGCTTACGGTGAAGAATTGAGGCCTACTTTACAGGAGAGCAGAAAACTTTATTTACCATAATATGTCTAAATTGTGGGACAAGAGGTATCAAAAATTGAAATTTGGAGCCGAAATAATTCGAAAATCGACCAAATGAGCGCTAAAATTGGTGAAAAACCAAGGAACTTAATTTATAGAAACCATAATCTCCTTTTCGACAAAAATGGAGATACAAGGTCTCAATTCTTCAACGTAAGATTTATTTTGCGATATAAAGATGTGTAATCAAGGTGTAATAAATAAAGCGGAAGGAATATTTAATAGTTTTATTTCTTTATAGGTATAAAAAGCAACAATTATAATTGTAATAATCGATAGTAGATGACTATAATGTTCTTGTTGATTCAAAAAGGAAGGAAAATAAGTCAATGGTACATCAAATCATTTCTTACACATCCAAAGGTCTTCAATCGATGGCTTAACTATTAGCTTGGAAAGAAATCGCCAGAAAAAAAAAACAATAAGTAGACTGATGACTTTTCTTTCTTTCCGAAGACGGAAACTCTTTTTTCTCGTAAATTAAATTAGCATCAAACGGGAGTGGAAATTTTCACATCGATAAACTATAGAAACTAGAACAACAGTACAGAAATCGGAGGAAGGTAGAAAAAAAAAAAAAACTGCAGAAAAGAAAAAATGATTACATTTGGAAAAAAATTGTGCTACCTGAATCGCGTAAAGAGCTACCGTACAAAACTTGATACGCGTCGGTATTTTTGAGCCTAACCAACTGACAACTTCTGACTACAGCGCTCATAGTTGAATCACAAGTAAAAGTAATCCTAGATTGGAACCGATACAACGTAGAAACGGCCACAATAACAAATCACCCATTCAGCTCACTCGACAGGCGAAATGAATAATCGAGAATAATTATGCGCTAAAATTTAATGTTAATTACTCGTATTAATAATTCACGTAATTAAACATTGACTTGTCTCCGCTTCGGATTTTCACCCGAAACCTTTTCAAAAATTTCAATGACGAAGGAGAAAACTTGCGCTATCTCATTAGATATTTTCCCATTACGTTAACATAGGTAGGTACAATTCAGATTTTTATACAATGGGCACTGTATTATTTACAAAAGGATTTTTTCATCACCTTGCAAGAAAATTACCTGCTTGGTGAAATTGGAAATTTCAAAAAGGTTTTTTTTTCTTCATTATTTTTATTTATTTATTTTTTTTTTGAGCAATAGAAATTAAGAAAATTGGGCGCAGTTGAATCGTGAAAGTTTTCGTCCCGTGAGAACTAGGAGGCAACAGTTGATGATTTTGTTAGGATATTATCCATTATAGAATCGGAGGAGATTGACATTCCCGCCAATTAGGTAAGGAGAAATGTGAAGGAAGAGTTCAAGTAAGTCATTTGGAATGGCGTTGATATGGAAGTGGAAAATCAATGAAAATTGAAAACAAAACATTGTACCGGAACAAGGGAAGATTGAAATCGAGCCGAAGAGATCAATTTTTCCGCCAAGAATTTGAGGTTTGTAATCGGGTGAAATAGAAAACTTTTTTATTACTGCAAAATCGATATTCAGAGCAAAGCTTTTTCTTTTTTAGGTACTATTCGCAATTTTTTGGCGCAGCAAGCAGCTTATAATTGAAAAGCGCGTTCGATTGGGTGCACGATGATATTGTCTTCCATTTTTAATTCTTTTTGTTGGCAGTTTATGGTGTAAAATTGTTCTGTTGGTTTATTTGCATTAGGATCTGTTCCTATTCCTATTTCCCCTAATCCGATTTCTATTCAAACGGAAGATTCCTCTTGGAAAAAAGTTAGAGATCGTAAATTACTTATCACTTACGGCAGGCATCCAGCGCTTGAGCGGAGAATCGGGAAACTAGTGCGCCCGATCGAACCAGGACGTTCACTATGTTGGCAAGGTTTCACAAATTGGAGTTTACTCGCTGCAGTAAACCAGCACGGATCTGTTGATGAGTTCTGTATTCTGATTGGCTCGGTGATAATATTCCCGCTAAGGAGAGTGAATCAAAATGCAGAACGTATCGACAGATGATACTGAACCCTTTTCTAGTCACTATTTTATTCCCAACAAATGAACTTGCATTTTTAGCCATGCTTGTTGGGTAAGTTTTTACTCGTAACATAAAATGAATGTGGCGCTAGCCATTTCTCGTTTACAAACCCATCAACAATATTTTCCAGTGATGAAAAATCCAGAACAATACAAATACCATTCAAATTGCCTAATTGAATGGTCTGTAGTCGAAAGTTGGAAAATTCCAAGAGCAATCAATTTTTGTGATAGGTTCTCCTACTGTAGAAAAACGGCTCGATTCGTTCAATAAAAATTCCCCATTATTTTTTAATGAAATCGACTCATAAAATACGGGTTCAATTCCCTTATGTTAGAGAAGATTGTTGAAAAAAAATCTAACAACGGAGGAGCCAAGATATTTCAGGTTCTACAAATGAACATACTTTCATCCCAAGCGATTAGAAGGATCAAGGCACGCATTCAAACCAAAAGTTATTCTTGTTATGGGTTTTCACCAGCGCACGCCGAAGGTTATTGAAAAAGTTTTTTTTTCTAAAAAAAAGTCCATTAGTAAAAAACCAACTTACAAAAATTCAATTCTACTCCAGTCGTTTTTATTGAGGAATGTCGGATCCTTTATCAAAATCCGCTCGGGGAAAATATAAAAGGGAGTTAACAACAACGACGATTCGTTGGAAGGGCGTTTGGAATTTCTAAGAAGGAACTGGGGCTCTAGCTACTTATTTAAACACTAATTACAATCAATTTTACGGCCGATATGAACCAATGTAGCCGAAATATCGAGGTATTTTGGTCCTGAAGTGTGCGGCTAGAAGGAAAAAACCAGGTCGAATTTTATTTCCCCTTATTGGCTGATGGTCACGTTCAATAGCAGTCGCAGTATGGTAGGAAATATCGAATTTCGCTATATCACATTTTCTTCGTACAGATTATACTCCCGAAAATCGAATTTCGATAAGATTACGAGAGAAGAGCGTAAAATTTAATAATTTGTCTCTGGTGTCTCGTTTACTGGAAACGAGAATCCCTTTGAAAACGCGATTTCTGGCGCAGAAATAATGGGGGGAAAGCGCTGGAATATCTTAATTTTTTTTTAAACGGGGTACAATGATTTTTCGAGTTGTCTGGACCAAGAAGAGATTTTCCTACCATCCTCGACCACGCAATCAAACAAGCAACAATGCCACCTAGGTAATCTACGATTCCGATTGCTCCGTTATTTGATTATCGACCTCCACAAAATTTGGCACTTAGTAACAAAGAAAGACGAAACAAAATAAGAATGAAATTTATTTTTAAACGCCCTGATATTCTGATGGGGAAGAATACGGAGGATACAACCAATTCGAAGTGGTATACAATGTGCGTTTTGTGTTTCTATTTTTTGAAAGCACGAGGGAAAGTACAAAGGGCGAAAGTACATCTTAGGTTTAAGGAGCCAAACGAGTAGCGGCTAATCAAAAAAAGGAATTGATATACAATAATTTTCGTCTAGAAGCTAAGAACCATAGCAGCTCCACTATGAAAGCCTGATTGAGGTGAAACTATTTATGAACGGGACGATTTTTAATCGGCTATTGTTTTAAATCGAATTGTACATTCCTGACACTTTCTCTTATCGCAGTTATCACGTGTAATTGGAGAACATATCGATAACTTCATTCTGATAATTTTCATAAATTTCAAACTCTTTGCCATTGTTCGTATTTTCGAACTGTAGGCAAACAAGATTTGCTTTGACAAAAAATCATTTACACTTACGGGTTGATTTCTTCTCTTTGAGAAATTCGCGAAAGTGTTAATTCAATTTCAGGACCTCCAATGGAGCAAATATGGCTTGGATAGCGATTGAAACAGTCTTGAAAAAGGCTACAAATCATATCAACTAACAACTCCATAATTTATATACAATTTCCATTACTATTCGATATTAAAAACATATTTCTACAACTTGGCTGAATCATGCTGGAAAAAAATTGTAATGAAAACCGTATGAAAATGGAACAGACCGAACGGCCCTTCACTTCCGACGGTGCGAAGTTAGACGTAATTATGGAGCGGAATTTTCGTAGCTTCATAGACGATACTGAAGCCTTCCATTGATCTTGGGATTCTTTCGCTGCGGAAAAACAAGAGGAGATTAATGTGGAAAAATATTAAGGGGAAAAACTGCATTGTTCATAATATATGTCCGTACTGCTAAGTCTGTCTTTGCGAGCGTTATTCCCACTGCGATTCCAATAAGTTATTTTCAGTGTCAACTATTTTCTCATTTGTCGCCCTGAGGATGCCCGAATGGGCGAAAGTGCTCGGCCAGCTAATAAAGAATTGGAGAATGAGTCGCCTAGTTTTTCTCCACCTCACAACCCCCGGAAAAAAGTAAAAAATCGAGTTTTTGATACTGTTACATATTTTGTATAGAGAGGAATGTAATTTTTGAGGTTTTAGCACTCTCTGTTCAACAGGAGACATGCTAAGCAACATTGTGCTAAAAATAATTTCATTCGCTGAATCTGGAGAAGCTCCTTTACGAGCTAAGGGAAGGTCGAACGAGTTTTTTGAAATTTCCCAAAAAATGATCAGTCGCTTTGCAAGTTTTTGCACAATGCCGCCCAATTATTTTTCTATACTTACTGCGGAAGGAAGAGACTTGGCAAATAATATAATCAACATTTTTCATAGCTAATTTATTTTGCAAATCGACAAGTCCGCAAACATAAAACTCACTTGGGCTGACGAATCACCAGTTAGCCATGCCAGGTTTGTTTAATGTCATGAAGTAAATTTGGCAAGAAGAACCGCCTTTCGCTGACGAGAAAAACACCTGAAACGAGAGCGTAATTATTCATTTAAAAAGCAGAAAATAAATGCGAAACATCCAAAAAGCCGAATGGTTGTTATTATCCGCACGAATTCTTACCTTATCGTTTCTCTCGCATAAAAATTTCAGTCTCTGGGCTTTTTTGTGCATGAAAACGCCGTCTAAATGGCCCGTTTCCACGCTTCGTATTTCAATGGCTTTGTTGCCCCAGCCCATGATTTGGCCGGTGCCGATGTACGCGACAGATGTCGGCATCTCACCCCATTGAAGGACTATGCTCTTTGAGACCTGAAATAGATTAATCCAAATGTATTGTCACGGTTGTAAAATAATTAACTCTTGAGTGTTTTAATACTAAACACAAAAAAAAGTTAGTCCGTCAAAAGTTATGGAGCGAAAACTCGCCAAAATTCACCAGTAACACCTCTAAAAAAGTTTAAACTCAATTTTCGAAAACCTAAAAATAAAAATAAATTCGAAATGTTTTCCAGCTAATGAGTTTGTCTCTATTTTACGACTATCGGTCCAAATATTGTTGAAATTATCCCAGTTTCAAAATCAATAGCAAACCAAAGTTTTTTGGGAACTGGCTTCAAATTCGGCTGAAATCGTTCAAATGACAAAGTCCTGTACTTTTTCGTTTAAAGAATTTAATAATCTACAAAATGCTGTAGTCAAATTTTATCGTCCTGTGAGAATTTTTGGGAAAAACCACGAAAAAATTTGAATTGCATAAATATAGCTGAAAACGCTAGCAAACCGCCCCAAAAAAGAGCTAAGGTAATACAGAAAAGTTGAAGGGCTTTTCTCTGAATCGATTTCAACGATTTTGACGAAAAAGGTACAAAATTAATTTCGTAATTATAGTTGGGACGAGATTATTTAAAAAAAAAATTTTATTTGGTTTTTCAAGTTTTGATTTAGAAGCGCTGTACAGCTCGACATTAGTACTTTTGATCCAAATGACAAAATGTTGGCAATTTATCTGTCCACAACTTCCCAATTCATTTAGTACAGAAGAAAACTCCTTATTAATTATTTAGAACGTCACAAACACCAAAATCCTGAAGAGTGACTTTTTCCAAAAACGACGTTTTTTGTTAGCGATTTTTTAAAATAATTTCAAGGATAAAAATAGAAATTCCAAAAAAAAAAAATTTCAGCAGATAGCCTTAGAGTTCAAGTACTCCAATTCAATGGTTGTGTAGTTTTATATATGTAGATAGAAGATAGAATACAGAAAATATCATATACCCTTACTTTTCCATAGGTATTTACATATGCGCCTTCATTGTCATAGCAGAGCAGGAGCTGCATACCATTGGAATTAGGCAGGGGCACTATGCAGTGCGGACTGATTGGACCTTGAGTCTGTAAAAAAAAATTCTTCAAATGAAACTACAATTTTTCATTACATAGATTATTTTCCGAAAATTGTTCAAGACATTTTTTTGCAAATTGTCACTCCTTGTCTGGGTCGCAGATTTTCAGCCCTTGGACGTGGAATACATACAATGTTGTTTCGGAGCAATTTTAAAACTTTTTTCTTTTTCATAAAATTTATTGTAGAATTCGAAATTCAGTTTAAATGAAGAAATTTTTATCAACAACTAACGGTTTTCCTGGATTTTTGTGTTGAAATTTCAAATGTGATGATGATTTTAATATGAAAGTCTCGAGGAAATTAAACCTAGAAACTGTCAGAATTTAAAAGTCCGACAATCACTTATAGTTTTCAAAATATCTCAAAAAAAAAACCTAAATGAACCAAAATAATTAATTATCGAAAGTTTCAATTTTATCAATCAAAAATCACCGCATCGTTACTCACATGTTTGGGGAGATAGATGTCATAAACGGAAGCGGAGTCGAGATCAACAGCGTGGAAACCGTCGGTGGAGCCGTAGATGACTTTCAATCGCGTCCCTTCTTCAACTGTCAAATCAACAAGGAGCGGTCGATGCGCAAGCTCACCAAACGACTGAAAATTGCAAAAATCAACGCGTTAAAAATTGACTTCAAAGGTTTACTACAGTGTCCCAAGAAGGAAGATAACCATTGATTTTAAGAGAACTGGAGTTGATTAGAATATCGAAAAATCAATAGCTAAACTGTTTAGCAAAATACGTATTCATAATCCACACGAATAAATTGATTAATTTTCGATTCTTGGACAATTTAAACGCTAGTTACCTTGAAAGCCATGAATTTGTGGTAAGGTTTTGGCGCCCACGCGTATATTTCGATCGAGTCTTTCAGGGCGATCACGAGGAATTTTATCCTTTCGTATTTGACGATTTTGAAATGTACGGCGCCTTGCAAGTCGCCAACGTTGATCCAGCCGTTTCGTCTTTCCACTTGCTGAAAACCAAAATGTCAAATCATGTTCCAAACGTTTCTTTTCGACGATTCACGTAGAATAATGAATAAATTCGATTTAAACGTCTTACCTCGCTTCCGCCGTCTGTCCGTAAAATCTTGCCTTTCAGCCAAGAAAGGTAGTAGACTCTGACTCGATTTTTCTTGCCGGAGACGGTGACGAGAATATTTTGCCCTTCGAGGACTTCCATTTGCTGGAATCTTCTTCTGGATATGAGCTGATAAACTTTGCCTTGGCCACTTCTGTCTAATAACATCAGCCCGGTTTCAGTGCCGATAAGCAGGTTCACACCTTCAAAAGAAAAGCACTCAATAGAAGAGAAATAGAAGATAGACGTTATTCGTGAGTGATCATGGTGATTAGCTCATTAAAACAAAATGTTGCACCGTGCGGCATATTGGGTGCATACATCTTTCGCGACGAGGTTGAATTACGCCAATCTTGACAGTTGAAAATATATTAAAAACCCGCAAGTCAACCATAGTAACCTCCTCCTTCTGATCGAGTTACATGGATGCAACTCAATAACTCGATTCAAAAGTGAGACCTGTCAGGTTCACAGTCGGCACCAACTTCTATACTTATAATACTTTCGGATAATAAACCAAAAATGAAGGAACGCACAATTCCGGTTGAGCGCGTTTCCATAGCTATCTAGTTGACCTCAGCCGAAGCGATAACTTGATGCAAACCATAAATACCCCTATTATTAAAAAATTCATATAAAGACGCTTCAATAATCTTGAATTACCCCAAAGAGCTGCGCAAAGTATTTCCGAGTTGAACCGCTTCTTGTACTTGCGGATTTCAGGCGTATCTGAAGCGAGGTCGTGCGACGTTGGAGTGACATTTACGTTGACGTGACTCTCGCGCCGGCTAGCTCCGTTGCTTCCGGCTCCAAAACCAAAGGTCAGGAACGTCCTCTGGTTTTTCTGTTGATCAACAACCCCACCCAAGTTAGCGACAGCGTGTCGGTACTGAAAAAATCATGCACAAGGACTAGTCCTACGAAACCAAACCGATAACATAGGTAGAAATAAAGCAAAATGATAAGATAAGGAATGATAATAGATGAAGAAAAAAAAACAAGCCCGTTTACCATCTTGGCTTGAAAGTGATCTGAATTTTATAAGGACGTACCTGTGCATCACCCAATAGGTTGATTACTGGAGTAATATAGGAGAAATTGCTATCAAAGAGCCGTTGGTTTTGCCTCAATAAATGTGAAACTTAGTTTGACCGGTCAAATGTTACTCAGCTTCTAATTTCCAGTTTCACAATGGTTTTTCAAGTATCAGATTTTCAACCGCAAATTAATCCTCACCTCAAATTAATCCATTCATTTTTTCGGAAGATATTTTTGAACTTGATCTTTCTGCGCACACGCTAAGAACTTAACTTAAAGAGACAATTGGGTTAGCATCATGTGTTGCTCGCCCTAGTAAGTTTTTTTAAACGCAAAAGATTGTGAAAAAACGCAGAGAACTCTCTGAACTTTTAACCTATTGGGTTACTATACTACATTGCTAGTGAAAGCTAAGTACCAATTACCTGTGCATTTATTATTATCCTTTCAAAAACCTGAACAAGTTTAAAATTAAGCCCTAGTGAAGCCATTATAGTCAATAATAAGTTGAGATTGTGCAAATAAATTTTTAAGCAAAGGCTTAAAATATGTAAGTGAAGAAGTGATGCTAGGACGAACAAAGCTTTAAATAGTAACTACTGCGATATTTACCTTATTAGTTTTAACGCTACAAGGATATTAATACATAAACTGGAAGATTTCATGCAGATTTTCAAAACCCAAAACCAACGCGGGGAAATGGAAAATGCGATTTGTCAAGAGCTACTTGGAAGGAAAATGTACGTTTTATGAATACTTACATAACAAATAATGAAGTTAGACTCTCCGAACGGTTAGACCATAAAAAAACACACGATTGTATTAGTAAATGAGTACGTAATGTTGAGGTTTTGATTCAATTTTTTCTCATTCCGAGAGAACATGATGGGCGCAAATGTTATGGAGAGTTAAAATGAAGACAGGAGATTCATTGTTTTCAGTGTGGACAGGTTAACCTAATTTGAAGTAATGACATGGTTCACAGCACGCTCGTGATGGTAATCCAATACAGAGGAGTAAATGACATGGCAAAATTAATTTTTCGAGTAGATGGCAATGGTAAAGATCTCACCTCCTCGCTTGTAGATTTATCTTGCCTCTGATTCGGCGTGCCAGGTGATGACGAGGCCTGTAAAAAAATCACCGTAATATTATAATTTTTATACTTGAGATCGTCGTCGGAGAAACCTTTGAAATCTACAGTTGGAACGTTTTCTCTCATTATATATCCCCAGACCTCCTTCCTGGTTCCTCGAACAAATAATAAATCTGCTCATAGGTGCAGTCAAAATAAGTGTACGGAATGTCGCTGAAGCCAGGATTGAATTTAGGTTCGTTCCAACTCACCCAGCTTGTTGCAGACGCTTCAGATATGCAGTAACAAATCTTACCACTTCAGTTCATTCCTATAAGTTCCTAAGCCTTTGAACTTACTTTCAAGCCAGACTGGACACTGAGAGTAACTCAGTTGAGAGAGATTCACTGAGATCAAGAAATTTCTACACCTTCTGACTAAAAGATTTGGCCAGTTTTCGAAGCTACTTATCAATTTTCTCCTTTCCTTGGGTTCAAGTTTCTCATCCCAAAAGAGGCTTCTATCCCTAAAGTATTGAAAAAGTATTTTTCCATCCCTGAAGCATTGATTGAAAGTAAACTCACGCTTACCTGGGGAAGAAGGTCAGGAAGAACCGAGCTCGTTCGCGACCCAGGTGTGCCAAGTTGGCCGCTCGAAGAGTCCATTCGGTGGAGATCTCTTCCGCGATCGTCGCGACCCTGCACAACCAACATAGTGCCGTAGTGACAAATTGTGAGCCAAGTTGTTAAATTAAATGGCGCCCCAATCGGATTGCACATAAATAACAATTCTCCATGTACAACATAATATCAGTACATGTATCTTTCAAAAGCCATTGTCTCTGATCATTGCTTATTGCACTTTTCAATCAATGAAATTAAAAAATTTAAAAAAAATACAGCATCAATTATGGATGAAAAACAGGCCGATTAATCAAATAAATGACTAGATTCAGCAAAAAGTACCAGTACACTTGAATATCAAGTGAACTAGATTCAGTTATCATCTACCGTTAGCTGAAGATGATACAAAGTTGGTTAGAAGACCTTTCAGCAGCAGAATGAACGGTATCCAGGTTCAACTTAATATTCTTGAATTTTTAGTTCATGAACGAACGACCACAGCTCTTGCAGCACAGCTGTCTATCCGAGGCGTCGAAGTTACCAGAATTGATCATTTCCCAGCAGTCATTCAATGATGGCCGAGTAAAAGGGTAGTTGAATATTCTGCACTTTTCTCAGTTTTGAAGGACAGAAAATCGTCCACTGTCCTTTTTTGAAGATCATTCAATTCCGCGTTGAATAGGTAAATTTTTATTCATAATCCTGTTCTCGCTGGTAATGATTTTTTAAAAAAGGCTGTAACTTGAAAATGGATGTTCCAATGGGAAAATCTCAGAGTTCAAGTTTTCAAAAAGCACCTAGGAACCTCTAGAAAAAGGTGGTCAACACTGCGGCGATATCCTGGAAATACAACAGCCGCACGGAGTTGCGGATGCAGATGGTCATTACCGACATGGAGTTGGTACACAGCAGAAGTTATATTCATTACATAATTAGCTCCACAAAATGTAGCACGTTCAATATGTACACACTTGATGACGTTGGGTGAGAATTTCTCGAAGGCCTACTATGGTCACTGAAGCAGTTGGCTTGATTAGGGATCACTTCCAACTCTTCAAACCATACATTTAAAGGAAAAGCTTCAGCTTAAGCAGTCCCACGAAATCCACAGTCGGCATCAATGCCTCAGCAACGTAAGAAGAGAACTATCTGCATCGTGCTAATTCAGGCGTCCAGTTGTTTTCTGGTGACCTTTTGCAAACTCGGTGTAATAATGGAAAGTCGGGCACTGTAGTTGAATTTCGGCGATTGGCCTCGTAGCTCCTTCTTCAGCTTGGCCTTAACGTAGCTGACCAGAATAAGGTATTAGGTGAGTCTAATGCTTTCACTTGCCGAGGCCTCATGGTGGCGAATCATCTTCAAGTATTGTCAGTGCCACTTGATATAATATGTTCCTCTCCCATTAGTCAGTTGCAATACCAAGGAAAAATAACACAGAAAATGATATTGTATCCTGAAGGACGGATTCAACATCTCATATCAACATTTGAGGATGCATATTAGTCACATCGAGTGACGTTAAGATGACAAAAACGTACAAATTGTTACGATGCTGTGCGTGGTTATTGACGTGACATTCAATAAACCGATCTGATGAGTCATCGACTTGAAATAATTAAATGGCCGCTGATTTAACGGCCTTCACAACATCAATATGTCGAAAAGATCATTGTGAAAATGCAATAACGCAAAGATCAGAGAAATAGAGGAAAAATTACTACTAGTTACAGTTGAATGTCAATGGAACCTCAAATAAATTATAAGGGCTCGTCTTGAATATAATATTTTCCTAAGAAATGACTATTGGCTCTGTAAAAAGGCGAGTTTTCATTTAAATAAGAAACGTTTTCCAATTTTTTCTAGAGGTATCATAAGTAATTATTGTGAGTTGAACAGATACAGAGCTATAACTCTAGGTGAAAACTTGGCTCTAACACAAAAACTCTCTAGACATAAACAATAAAATTTAAAAATATGTATGGCTTGAATTTATGGTCAGTAAAATTTTGCAAGGAAGACATCAAAGCATATTATCCACTTGAAAGCGTCTGATTGAAGCGGCCATTTTTAGAAGTTAATTTTTCGCAGAAAGCGGTGCCAAAAACCGACTTTCATTAACCAAAATAGTAGATATAATTTCTTTGCGTAATTGAATTAGACAACCCTCGTAAGCAAACCCTTCAAAAAAAGAATTATCATTAAAATTTCAATAACAAAATATAATAAGAACAAACACAATGGCAAACGTCTAATGTGCTAAATTTCAACCGTGTACTAAACGTGAAATGAACTGAAAACGAAATGTGAGGCGTATACATGGGACTAAGCTATCTATTGTTAAAATACATTGAACGGTGGTAAAAACAACAGGAGTGGGAATGGAAATGCGTTAAACACGATGCAGTGGACCATGCAGAAGGCGATCAAAACAAAAAACACAGACGTTCTAATCGGTTTACTCATAAGTGAACAATCACAATGCAGAAAAACAATGACAAAAACATGCGTCTATTAGGTGACAATGAACGGTGCAAGGTTGCGAGCTATTGTGATGGTAGTCGGTATTAATTCCACAACGCAACATGTAGGTAATATTACTCATTGAACATCATGCTCCACCGGGGAAAGACGAAAACAAAAATCAAGCAGTGGACGGATCTGATGTTGTTTTCCAAGATGGCGAGCGGACAGTGATGCCAATGCTTCCACTCGTTTCACTTCGCGCCTTTGTATTTCTCAGCTCGTAACCGAAAGCACGCTCGCACGGCACAACTCACCAGAAACGCCGTTTGTCCACATTTGACGACAAGGGAATTTGCAAAAGCATTGCCCGCTCTTCATGGAACGGTTCGAGGCATAGGTAGGCGCAACATGAGGTGGGGGAGGACGAGGGAGTTTAGTTGGAGTCAATTTAAGGTGTTTCGATGAAGCGAGAAAAGGAAAAATATTATTCGGCTCGGGTGATGATAGAGATAAGAAATGGAAGGTTCAAGAGACAAGTGAGGATTATGCAGATAAAAGAATACCTGAGAATTCGCTAGCGATGAGATGTTAGTCACAACAGTTAATATTAGTTGGTACACACCGGTTTCAAGTGCAACACATGAAATGTTGGTGAATAAGCTTACATTTGATAAGATATTAGAGTTTTAGCAAGCCACAAACATCAGACGTGAATCGATCCTCAAAGTACGTGTCACGCCATGAATTACATCATATAAGAAGGGGTACGCGACCTTGAAGACGCCATAGTTTTCCCTACCGTAAACAAGTGGCTAGTTCAGGAAATATCGGGAAAAGAGTGCAGTCGCTAAGTCAGTGGGATCTTCATCAACGTCAAACCGGACCTCAGCGACTGGTTTTCCAACGACAAAGTTTAGTTTTTATGAGAATAATGTTTTGTTAACGCGAGCTATTAAGAAAAAATTTAAAAAATCATTACAGCCGTCCAGTTATTTTATACTTTCTCAAACTTACTTCACAGTTGAGAATCCAAGTAGTGTAGTCAGTAGTCTCTATTTTGGTTTTCACAATCATCTCACAAGTCAACAAAGCCTAAAATCAAGAACTGAATTTTGCCCCGAAAACTCAAAAAAAAAAAAAGTTTCATGCCTCATGAGAGCTTGATCATATTTCCAATTACCTCCATTTCACTTCGATGCATGTCTCAGTTGAAGGCTGTCTGTATGAAGTTAGCAACTGGACTACTCGCCCTAGATACGTCTTTATGTTAACGTCTGACGTTAATGGCTTGCAAAACACCCTATTGGTTCATTTAGAACCCAGTTTCTGCCCCTGGGAAGGTAGGAACGGAACAATATTGTACTGGATGTTCTCAAGTTTTACTTTTGAGCGCATGCGCGGTGCTCGCCGTGGATTAATTTGAGATATTTGCAAAAAAAACCATGAAGAATAAAAAAATGAAATTCCTTCTCCAAGATTGCCGATTTTAGAGCGAAGAAATGATTTTGATGACTCCCTGTGTATTCTCGATACTTGAGGGTATTGATACTCAAAAATAGTTTGCCGAAACTGTAACAGGATGTAGAAATACTCAATAAACCTGATAATAATATTCAAATAATATAAGTACTCGGTACTACCCAATAGTGATGAATGGTAACTGATGTAGGTGTATTTTTAAGCGGTGTACGGTGAAATATTTTTGCAAGTAATGACACTAATAATCTTGCTCTAGTGGTCGCATTTCTAAATATATTGAGATTGTGAGGGGGGAAAACTGGCGATTCATTCACCAAAATTTTATTGACTCATCGAGCACTTTTGTCTGCGCGTGCATCAATCTAGAAAAATGGGTTACCACTGCTAGAATGAGTCACCTTTCTCCTCCTGGCAACCCCGATATATATTAATAAATCTTTACACATTATCGCAGAGAAATTATCAGTACAAATATCGGTTCAGCAACTAAAAATGTACCTATTGTAATTTGTGTTATAGCGCAGCCTGTGTGAAATTTGCATGTGAGTGATTCCTATTGTGTTGTGAAACCTCTAGACAAGAATCGCACCTTGTGCGAATCTATATAGTCAGCCATTTATTGTCCCTAGCTTGACGCGGTGTGAAAGAAAAGTGCCCATGCGCCCGGGAATTTCACGGATATAGTTGCATGCCCAATAGCCATTTTCATCTACAAATCTATGCCCGAGTTCAACGAGTTTAATACAATTTCGAATAATTCACCGCAAATTTGAACTACCAGGAGCCTTTCAAGAGAATTATTATTCTGGGTGAATCCCAGTTGAAGACAAAAGGGTTAAAATAGCCAATGGGCGATGAACTTCAAGCTGCATTTCGTCAACGTCAGCGTGACGTCAAAATATCAAACTTCATAAGCGATGGTCAACAAACAAAAGCAAGTAGCTAACGGAGTTTAAAAAAATCACTCCAAATATTGCCAGTCATAGCGCATTAGAAAAAAAGGGGACACAAGGAGACAGGCTAATGCGAAATGTCCAGATACTTGAAAAGCGAGCTAGTTCACCTCTTGTGAGTCTCTGATACATGTTCTATCAGTGGATATGAGTGTCCTTCCAAACAAACTATGTAAAAAAATCGATTACATTTCAAAAAGGTAAAAAAAGGTTTTTTCAAACCTACGTAGGTAAAACTAAGGCAGACGAACAAACCTCGGAGTTTGATATGAGAAACGTGTCAGGGCAAAGAGAATCCATGGATCTGTGAATGTTGTCCTAAATTGTTGGACGGCGGGAAACAGGACAGAAAAACAAGAGAATCAACACTTCAGAATATCAGCTTCAAAATTCTGTGATGGCGTAGGGAAAAATACAGCGCTTGGTGGAAAATGGGATAAATAGAATGATCAGCTTACGAATTAAAAGGTAATTATTGTATTAATAATCCTCCCCGATTTTTCCATAGTTACACCTTGAATTTCACCGTATGTCTTAGTAACAAGGGATAGTAAAAAGGTGTTATTTTTTTGTTAGACAGCCTACATCAAACGAGCCAGCTGATAGAGCATCAGAAACATGCAAGAGGATAGAACTCGATGCGGACGTTATGTTCAATTCACTCCTATAGATATCAGTATTTTCATTATCCAGGCGACAGGTTATTCGATTTTGAACTCGAGATAGAATTTTGCAGAGTGAGAGAAGGAGAAAGGAAAATGGTGTATTAGTGTCAATGATTAAGTGGAGGAATTCGTTCGGTTTCCGCTCGCGAATCGGAAGAAATCACTCTGTTCAGAATATGCAAGAGGGGAAAAAATCAGAATTACAACTGCTCACGTTATTTCAAAGGTGAAAAAATAATTTCACGAGACGCCCATTTGTTAAATTCACATTTTCACGACGGTAAGTGGTAAGCAATTTATTTTATTTTTTCCTTCAAACGATAGGAATGATTTTTCTAGAACGAAGTGTGATTTTATGGTTAATGTCACGGAGTTGGCCTCATCCCGTTTAGTTTTTAGGCGCAAAATTATGCAAGCAAAAAACGAAAATTTATCAGTGAAAATCGTCTGATAAGACACATGAATTCTCAGCATTTTTCAATAAGTAGTCACCCGTTTATTTGATTGATTGTAACATACACGGTCAAAAATGGTTTCGTTTGGAGCGAAAAATTATTTTCTATCGAGCCGTTCAAATATTTGACAGTTTGATCAGCGAAGGAAGTTCAAATCAAGAGGTCAGCAGCTAATTAAACCAATGAGTATAAAAACCTGTTCCCGATTTTCCAAAAAAAATATTTTTTTTTTAAATTAAATTAAAAACACGTTTTGGTCAACTGTTTATCGTCAAGCACTTAGAATTCAAAATGAAAAACCGCTCGATATAATGAACAGAGCAGATATCTTGATTTCCTAATAGAAACGAACGAACTTCGGGGGAGAAAGGGGCGCATTTTGTCCTCACCTTGTCCGTTGAACGACTGAACGATTTCCTGGAGCTGTCGGCGGGTCTTCGATTATCGAGCGTGTTCCTGGCCGACCTCTGTAGTACGATATCCCCTTCGGTCCTTTGCCTCCGAGGACGGTACATATGATGCTCACCGAGGGGAGAGTCTTTCGAATTGAGATGCGTCTGAGAAGAATTCTGCGCGTTGTGAGACAGCGGCGGGGCCAAGTGATTGCCAATATTTTGTGAAATAACCTTCTTACTGTTGTTACCGTTTTGGGCCACATCCGACCCCCGCCTCATGCTCGACGACAAGAGTATGCTTTTCTCTTCTAGATAGGCCGAATGGCGCGAGGGGATGTAAAAATCCGAATGCTCCCGACGGAACGGAATTCGCCTGACAATTTCCGGCATGTTCTTTTCCACGTGATGACCGTTCCTCTCTTTTTCCGCTTTCCTTTTTTCACTGTCACCTCTGAATCTCTCGAGGCGCTCGTTCAATTTCGGAAAAAACCGGGCGATATCGTACTCTTTCAAAAGCGATTCCGTTTCCGATTGGCGTTTCGAGTTCTCTTTGTTTACTTGATCCTTCTGTACATTCGTCAACGTAATATCAGGTCCGAAAAAAGAACAAATCATAATGAGAAATGAAAGGATTTCTAACACAATGTCATAGAAGAGAATGAAAAAGAAAACGGGCGAAGTTAATATTCTAGGTTGAAGTGAAAGTAATTGAAAACAGATGGTCTGCTAACGAAATTCGGACGATCGGGTGAAACAAGTTGAGTTGATATGATTAGAATACAGCGGGCAAACATTTTACTCAAATCCCTGAATTTCCAAACAGACTATGCTAACCACGCGGTATTTTTAGTATTACTGTATGACCGGGGAACGCAATTTTTCTCATCCGTATCCGCCGTCTTCACCTCCCAACTTATAAATCGTGTTACTGCGCCAATAATTGCATTGTCAAACGAACGCTATGCAGTTGTGAAGACCAAAAACGCCATGTGATGTAAATTCAATAACATACTTTGTTCAAGGATGAGTTTCAAAAAATTAATTTTCCCCATATTTTGTGGCAAAGCACGAATAGTACGCCTGTCTGCTTTGAAGATATCACAGAAGAAAACAACCGCCAAGTTCTATAAATATCGAAAGATTTTTCCAATATTTTGCATCGGTAGATGATCTGTTAAAAGGTTCCCAACATTTTTCGATTCAATACTTCAACACTGTTCAATACTTTCCAATATTATTGAATCTAACTTGAATACCAGTAATAAGGTCACCGGGAAACTTCTCCTCGAACTTCGGGAAAACAATCTGAGTAAAAGGAAATCAAATAGGGCTCAACTCAAAATAAATAACACTTAGAGCATTCGTAATGTCAAGCTTTGCATTCCAAAAAACGTTTTGCATTGTGCCATAGCAACGTCGAAATGTTTCAAACGGCAAACGATAAAAAAAATTCAAATGATAGGATAATAAAAAATAATCTCAGCTCTTGTGTAAAGAAAGTAAAAGCCGACGTCAAATCAATGTGCATTTTCAAATACATGGTGCAGGACACCGATAGTTATCAATTTTGGCAGTGATTCGGTGACGGGGCCTTTATAGACGAATTATAAGGGAAAACGATAATCGGGAGGCCGCGAAAGGAAAAGCGCTTACCCGACGCATGACGAGTGTACGATCGCCACTTTCATCTTCATCAGGCGTAGGAGGAAGCGGTCGGTTAGGAGCCCCTCCAGACGACGATGGTGCTAAACAAACAAAAATCAATTTGTTTAAAAACGAGGCCAATTCAACAGAAAAAGGAAAGACCAACTGCGTCTGACATGGAGTTGTGATAATGATATTCCAAAGTTGAACAGAAAAATAAGTTTACGATTTAGAAAAATTCGCCGGATACTGAACTTTTCGTAGTCAATAAAATTCAGATTCAAAAATTCAATCCACATTTACTGATACTATTGGATATATATTAGGGTTGATAGGTTAAAAACCATCTCAAGGTCCTTGCAGATAGTTTTGCCCCACTAACTCCAAGTTTAATTAATATTAACTCTAGTTTAATCCATTCAAATATAAAATGCTTCTTAAGCAGGGTCTACGTAAACTATTCAAGGGGAAAAGATGAAAATTGAATTAGAGCAACTAAAATTAATTTACCTTTGACTTCATGCAGAATTGACTGAGGATCCACAGGCCTGCAAAAGAATCATGCGCAAAGTCAAGTTGAAAACCAGTTTTATAAATATTTTATATTTTATGACAATATGAATAACATACAGAGGTTTCGGAGGGTCGCTGGCGAGAAGCGTTCCATCATTTCCTTGACGACTGCTGACACCAACGACACCTTCTTCGTCGTCCTCCTCCGTGTCTGAGTCGGAGTCGATGACGCCGGTCGTAGGAGGTTTGGGCGCACCGTTTTGCCTGACGCCGCCTCCACTTCCTCGGACGCCTAATTCGTTGAGCTGAGCAGCCAACATATCCAAGTCCTGTTCAGTTGAAATTATCCGTCAAACGGAAAACCTTGAAAATTAACTTTTCAATTCGATAAAGACTGCGCCCTAAGTGAATTCAAGATTTCTTTTCGAAGGATGAAGAAAGCAAGTCTGGAGCAGAATCAGGTACCCGACTACTAGCGCACCCAGCGCTTCGAGCTTGAACCAGGCTATACATGTGAAGGAGCTCAGCTGATTGCAGCTTCACACCTCCGTTTTCTTTGGATTACTATTCCTCGTTTTTTTTTTTTTTTCTTTTTTAATGTGAGGCAATTTGCTAATTTTCTGCTCTTTTTTTTTTTTTTTTTTTTTTTTTTTTTTTTTTTTTTTTTTTTTTTTGCGCCAATGGAGATTTTATGTGATTGATTCATCAAAGATTCAAATACGAAATGTGTCTTTTATTCTAGTCAGTTCTCTTATTCGTTTTAAAAATTACTTTCTCCTCCAGTTATGCAGTATGGCGAATTTTCAAAGAACAGTTGTGAGGAAATAAAAATTCATCGCGTTTATTAGGGAAATATCAATGGTTTTTTGGTATATTTCGGACCCCATCCACAACAATCAAGATTAGAACTAATTGATACGGTACAAATAATGCAATGAATGAAATTGCCGGAAAATGCCTATTGTAATTGTAATCATTGCCCGATCCTTCACCTGGTCAAGTCTGAATTGCCAATAATCGGGAAAAAATGCCCGCATTGGATCTAGGACCACTATATAGGCAAAAGCAAGCTAGATTTTGCTAGTAGTAGTGTACCTGGATTTGTCAGCAGACTCTGCTGAAGAAAGCAGAAGTGGGAGAAATTAAAATAACTGACGGCAAAAGCAGGTGAGAAGTGCTTACCTCAGGTCGTCGGTTAGGCGGCTAGTGTGAAGAGTGAACATGAAAAAGAAAGAGAAACAAAAAAGACAGATGAGAGGAAAAATTCAAATGAAACGGCTGTCGGGAAAAAACAAGCGGAGCGCAAAAATGGCACAACAGAAAGTGAATACATTGAATAGGTGAAAAGCTGTTTGCAAAATAATAAAAATAACTGAAAGCAAATCAAGACAAACGTGAAGTGCTGAGTTTGCAGGAGAAGAACCAACGAATATAGTTAGAAGAAGCGCAACATTTTCAAATTTGAGTTTGGAAACGCCATTCATTATCAACATCATCAAAATTTTACCCGAGGACACAGTAAATTTACCAACCTCAAGATGAGGGAAAGCGAGGACAATTTATCCCTCTAATTTATTTCATTTTGTTCTTTTTGAAATTTCTTTTGTCCCTCCACGTTATCAATTCCAATCCCCGATCAACGAAGGGTCAAGAATTTTTTAATAGATATAGCAATAATATTCTAATCACCATGGGTTTGAAGACGTGAGAATTGCGCTGCTGATTCTGTCCCTGCTGTTGAGGCGAACTCGATGATTTCTGCGGCCGCTCTTCCCTTGGAGGTAATGGAAGAGGGCGAGATGGCGGGTGAGCATCTGAAAGAAATTTATGAACGGCTTGGAAAATAGTCAGCGAAAAATCACTAAATTTGTGAATCAATATCTAGACAACATTTTAATTTTGGGGAAACATTTCAGCAATGTCAATTTGGTATTGGTATCTTAGACCGATTTATCCCCCAGGTGGAACAAAAAATTATGTAAATAAATCTGAGCACTATTAATTTCAAGAATAACATGATATCGGTGAATGGTACGGGAATCAGGACAAAACGGAGGTCCATGGACCATTGACATCTTCAACCAACGTACCGGCAAGACGAGAAGGTAGAGCAGGTCTCGAGGGAGGACCAGGCTCGGGAATTTCTTCCCTTTCTTTTTCCTTCCCATGTTTTGTCTCCTTGGTCTCGTTCTGCGTTAGCGTGCGCCCCTCCTGAAACCGTGGAGATAAAGTTCTCGAAGACAGATTGTTTCGGACCAACAGGAAATCAGAGGATTGGTCCAAAAGTGAAAAATATAGGCTTAGAAATGAAATTGTAAAAAAAAAAAAAAACTTAAAAAAACAAAACAAAAAAAAACGATGGTTTAAGTCACCGATTAGTTAATAAATTACTCAATCAGTTTAAAAACAATTAAAACATTAATCAATCCATTAGACAGTGACAATAGAAAATGCTGGAAGAGAGTAAAACGGCGTATGAAAAATTGGAAGAGTAAGCACCAAATGAAAATCGATCCTTCAGCAAACGATTTTTACAAGGCAATAATAACACAAATGCCAATATTACTACCTGAATTTGTTGGAAATTGCGACGAAGCGTGTTGTCGCCTGGGGCTTGGACAATTGAGGATGGTTCGCCTGCGGTAGCGACTTCTTCCTCTTCATTTTCACTTCCGCTGTAGCGATATTCTTCCCTCTCTATATACAGAAAATTAAAATCCAAATAAGAAAACCGTCTAAGCTTTATTTCAACAATGTTCGCATACTTTCAAAATGCATTCTCTGCTCGCCTTAAAAAAAGAAACTTTTGAACGACTAAACCGAGTTATCAATATCCAAAAATATGCAAACGTTGCAACAGTTAGTTCGCAAATAAATGAATAAATTTAATTTGACTGAAAAATCCTATTTGAAAATTGACCGCAAAGTTGATTCGATTCAAAACCAAAATGCTTACCTTTTTCTTGTTTCCGTTTCTTACATCTGTCGATGTGGTCTTTCAACTGGATTCGAACCTGCCGCTCTGTCGGCTGGTCTCTGATGAACTGATGCTTAAGTAGCTGCTCGGTGTAGGGCCGTTGATGGTAATCCTTAACTAACACAGTCTCTATAAAACCTGCAAGTGAAAATAGAATTAGCTGATTCATTACGGTTCAAGATTAATAACTGTGTTATTTATTATAGAATAGTGTGGAAATTACCGTGAAATTTTTTGGACCACTTTTTCGATTTTAAACGAGGAGGTGGATTCCTGGGAATGAGGAAGAGAGCTCGCATTGGATGCAAATCGCAAAGCGGAGGCTGCGATTCAGCCATCTCAAGAGCGGTAATGCCTGCAATAATGAGGAGAGATAACAGAAAGTTAAATATTATAAAGACGAATACTGCAGCAAATAACTATAGCGAGAAATCGCTGATAATCTATAGGAACGAACCCAAGCTCCAAAGATCCGAACGGTTATCGTAAGTAGCGTCGGGGTTCTCGTCACAGGCGATGACCTCAGGTGCCATCCAATATGGAGTCCCGATAAATGTATTCCTCCGGCCGATCGTCCGATCCAGTTGAGCACTCACACCGAAGTCGACTGAGGGCATTATTGGCGGTGATGAATAACACAGAGATAAATACTATGGTTCTGCGAAGCCCTAATGAGGCCCAAACGGGGAGAGCACTAGGCAAAACATTAAAATCAAAGAACTTGTAACAAAGAGAAATTGTCCGAGAAGACCATTTGGGCATCACTCTCGGCTACAGAAAATTCTCTTAACTCCTTTTCAAAGGTGGGAAAATGAGGGATCTCATTTTCATTAAATTCCCCATAGAATGGAATGAGCATAAAAGATAATTTTTTTTGTAGGTTGAGGGGGAGAAAAACGAGGCGACCTCTTCTCCATTTTCTTTATATTTCTCAGCCGAGTACTTTCGCCCGTTCGGGCTTCTTCAGGGCATTATAGGACCAAGGGTACCTATGGCCATAGGTTATAGGTACCCTTGGTCCTATAATGCCCTGAAGAAGCCCGAACGGGCGAAAGTACTCGGCTGAGAAATATAAAGAAAATGGAGAAGAGGTCGCCTCGTTTTTCTCCCCCTCAACCTACAAAAAGAAGTAATGCGACCACCTGGAGAAGATAAAAGATAATGGAACAGAACTATATCAATACATTCTCATTGCAAGATATAGTAACATTAGGATGTCTCTTCGATAGATTGATAATATCATAGAACACGTAGGAGGTAATCAGTTTCAATATTGTAGAGCGTCCGCCGAATTTACTGCTATTAGCGAATTTAACTTCAATGAGTAGTTTCATCACAGCCCACTAGATGATTCTGTCACTCGTTATTTTTCTAGCTCAACCCTCAACAGTCAAAATTGATTTTAGGGCCCAGTTATCAATAAAGAGCTAAATAAAGCCGAAATAAAATAGGTTTAGCGCTTATTTTGGCATTATAATCTACAATTGTTATAATCGGAACTTAGCCCTTTTTACAGTCTCAGTAATTAAAATAAAAAATCTGAATTGAAAATACGACAAAACGTAGAAAAACTCATTGGAAAAATTTTAAGAGGTATAAATCTATTAATATTGTGGCATCAAAAAGGTGATACATCAGCAAAATACTCAAGTAAATAAAAATAAAGATCCCACACACAAGTTTAAACTATTTCAATAGCTTTGTCAAGGAAACCTGTGTAGTACGAGGCAAGGCCCCAATAAAGAAAACGTAGAAAATATGGCTGCTTTTGCGTAAGTGAAATGACTAGCACTCTATCGGCTAAATGTTGAACTTCCGTGGTTTCTGAGAGAGCCGCAACCTTTGGAATGATAACACGTCACCTCTATGAAGTGGAATTTTCTGTTTTCTTGTTCCATAAATACAAATGATTTAGATTAGGATGTCGATATTGTAAATGAAAACCCAAAACGTTGATACTCCAATTGTATCAGTATCCCATAATTTCCAGTCAAAAAATGCGCCTTGCAAAATAGCAATTCGAACTCACCTAGTTTGACTTCGGCGTTATCCGTCAGCAGGACGTTCTGGCCCTTGATATCTCTGTGGATGACTTTATTCGTGTGGAGATATGAAAGGCCGCGAAGGATCTCTCGACAAATGTAAGCGATCCATTCTTCCTTCAGGCTTTGCCCTTTGGTCGATTTGACGAGGTCGGTGACCGATCCAGCTCCGCAATATTCCATAACCAGCCATAACTGGTCATCTTTACCAGGCGCGCTCATTTTGATAAACGCTCCGTAGTAAGTGGCGATGTTACGGTGGTTGGAATACTGCGAAAGAGAAAAACGAAGCTAAGTATTTGTGGTATCATTACTGTAGAGAAGTACATTCGTGGTCAATGGCAGTCATGAAGTATAAGAGCATTTAATATTGCGTTCATTTAGTATACCTAGGAAGATTTTGATGTAAGCCCTTCAACGATTGGCCATTTACAAGGAACTAGGCTAGGGCTATTTGAAACTATGAAATGGTAAGGATTTAGGGCTACCATAGCTGCTTATGTGGCTCAAAGACAAGCCAATTTCACAAGCTGTTTTTACTCCAATTTGATAATTGAGAAATTATCATTTTCGCAATTTAAATTTGTAATTAAATAATCGCTTAATGTTCTTTCTACTCATGTTTTTTATTCCAACATGCGTCCGACATAAACTGAGGACAATGTAATCGGAAAGTCGTATGTCTATTTTAATTCCCTCAAACGAAAATATTGGGATCATTTGCTCCAAATATATAATATGACCCAATTAATAAAAAAATAACAAATAAATAAATTAAAAAAAATACAAATTTTTACACATCGCTGAAACTGTAGATTACAAGCAACTTCGGGTGCGTGGCAGACTTTTGTCTAGTCATACGAAACTCCAAAACTGATGAAAACACGACGGAAATACAGTGCAAATTGAACATTTCAACGCGAGCAGTTGGAAACAATGTCGTGGTAAAATATTTCAGCTACAAGCTTTTTCTGTAAAGCACTGTGGATCAACTGTTTTTCCGCAGCAGAGGCGAATGCCGTTTCGCCTATGCGAAGTGATCGATCATTCAGAGGACTGCCGGATCGATAGGTTGAAAAACCGACGACGGCAATCCTGCACGCAGACTGACTCATCAATGAGGTTCAGGTTGAGACGAAGGGAACCTATGGCAAAATACGATTGTATCGAACCTCGGCTCGCTTACCTTTTTGAGAACGTTGATTTCCAATTTGATCTCCTCCTCCTCGTCCTGAAACGAGAGGAAATTCATAGTGAGAAACGTCGAAATAAATGCCAAATCATTGTAAAGAAAGAACGCCATGGTTTGGCATGTTGAGGCGATAAAACCAACAGCTGTCGATTTATAGAGGTACCTATATAAAATTTTTAAAATTAACCGGCGGGCAAAAAATTTTGTTTGTAAAAAAATGATCTAATGCAGAAAAAAACTATATTTTACCCAAATTATAATGCCAGCCAACTCAGAATTGGAATTTTTCCGGACGAAACCTTTTCCAAGCATTTGCCTTCGGACTTAGCAATTACAGGTTGAAGTAATTCAAAGAAAAATGAAAATCAAAACATTAGGCTCTTTCACTAGTAGGAATAAGTGACTGGAACAAGCTTACCATACGAAAATAATTGCTTCAACCTAGGATAATAAAAAAAGTAGGCTGATGAAGTGGAATACGGCTGAAAACATACCTCGGTGACATCCATGACTTTAATAGCAGCGAGCTGGCCAGTTTTGGTGTGGCGCCCCTGCAAAAAAAATATTTCCAAATTAAAAACTTCCGTCCAATGCATAAAATGATTTACAAAAATCATCGATGATAAAAATGTACTCGAATATGGCAGAGAACGAACCGAATAAAGAAAAAAGACTGGATACAGGCAACTGCTCAAATAAAAAACATAATGCTAAAAACAAACTAAATTAAACGAATGATGTACGATAAATGAAATAATTAAATAAAGCAAAGGAAATTTCAGAAAACAAAAATAAATTAAATAAGTTTCGATATTCATAAAATATTGTAGAATTGAACCCAGTTAAAATACCACCCATTTTGACTTTTATTCGCACGAATAATAATTCTAAATTAATTCTTCCATTCTATCAAATTGAGCCACGATGCTACGAGTCATAGAAATCGGCATGAGAATTGTGCATTCTTTGTACAACAATAACGAAAAAGAAGAATGCACCTCCTTTGTAATGGAACCGAAGAGAATCTTTATCAAAGGGAACATCGTAACGACGTATCACTTCCCGTAATTAAACGACGGATGTTCGCGTCAGAGGCTCCTTCTCAACAGTTCGACCTTCGGTTCGATAGTCAATCGGAATTCTAGATGGTGAAATCTACTGGCAATCGAACGATTCGTTGATAAGGCGAACAGTACAGAACAATAAAGCAGTCGTCGAGAAAGCGCTATAATTTGTGAAATGATAACCGAAAATTGACTCAGCTGCTCTAGCTATTAATTTTTTAAGAAATTGTTTCATAAAAACAATATGTAATTGTTTCATGTTGTTCTTTGTTTATTTCTTTCAATATCAAGTAACACATAAAAATGGGTCAAACAATCCTAAAGAGGTATAAAATTACATTTCTACACCGGCAAGGAATTTTAAATGCAAATAACGGTCCACCATCAATTTCACGGTTGAAAAAAAGAGTAAAATAAGGAAATAACTTTCAAGTGCGCAATCCTGACACAAAATCGAGCAGTTTTGCCACGATCAGTACGATTAATATAATGTGGAGTCTTATTTTACACTTTTTAAAAACAATATTGGGGATAACACACATAGAGCAACGCCGGCCATAAAAATGAAAATATTGTATAAACTAACCTAACTACAGGGAAGAACTCGCTAGGGTTACAATTCGCAAAAGTATTTTCAAACTTAGAATCTTTTGGTAGGAACGTGATAATCAATCTAAATTTACATAAGGGTACTGTTAGAAAAATAGAACATTATAACATTAATAGATTATGACTGGTGCCTAATATTATGAGTTAAATAAGGAGTAGAATTGTTTTCTAAAATCGAGTGCCCGCATTTTGTTTTATTATTCAATAATAAACCTTTTGCAATCACTCTCAAAAAAGAAATCCCCCGCAAAATTTGATGTTTTACGTTTCACGGTAGGTAGAATATAAAATCTGAATCTAGGTAGAATAAAATCAAAATCTAGGTAGAATCAGAAAATAAATTTGAATTTCTGACCGTCCGCCGTTTTTCCAAATCATTTCCTCCAGCTGGATGGATATTTTCCGATATGCCTCACTGAAAAGGGGCCCACAGTGGCGAAAGCGCTCGCATTATAAGAAGAAATTCGCATAATTTCCACTCTACTTTCAACCTCGAACAATCCATTCAATTCCATTTTAACAGAAGAAAAAAAAGCGCTCATCATCTTCTCCATTCCAGACAGTGAAAACTTCATCACCGTGGATTATCGACAATAATGCAAGGTAAAATTATAATTTTCTCCGACCGTTAGAAATAAGAATTCTAAGAAACAACCAAATCCAAGGACGAAATTCGAAATTTTCCTTTGGCAGGAAAGTTGTCATTTTTCAATCGCTCACAACTTCAAAACGGTACCTAATCAAAATTGAAAAATCTTCTCTGTAGAGAATTATAATTCTGATTATAAACAGATATCGAAACTGAAATTCGGTTGACTGAACCCGGAGAAATCGCGCTTTTTCGAACGCGTGCCGCTCGGGCGCTCGTGCCATGAAGCAGAAAACGGATTTCAAGTAAGGCCATTTTTAATTGCTGTACTAGATCCATTCAACACGTCGAAATTTCACCTAGCTGTCCATTTAGTTGGTAATTGTGTCAACTTTAACTTGATAAGGAAAAACTTCGGAAAACGCGTTGTTTTCAAGGTATAAGAAAACAAAGTGAAGACAAGTTGAACATTTTTTACTTTCTTCGCGATTTCTGACCCAAGTTTTAACTGGATCAGAGGGAATATCATTGAATCGGAATCAGCCCCAGAAAAAAACCCAGTTGATCCAATAAAAAAATATATTTCTTCTGAAATCGATCCTTCTGCAACGTTGAGAAGTAATAACGGTTTTCACCTGACATGCCCAGTATCTATCAACTCGGCTGACCTCTTAGGAAAGGTTCGCGAGCCGAGAATTAATCTGCTATTGTAATGAACCGTTGGGTTGCGGCCAACGCGCCAGTGGCCTCAAGAAGCGAAAGAATTCGAACAAAAAAAGACTCGGGAGCACGAATGACGGTGAGAAACCAAGCGTGAGACATTTCCAGAGAAAGCGGCTCAAATGACCCCCACAGGTTCCATCGTTCGATTGAGAATTGGGTTTTTCTCACACGCGGCAGGTTAGACACGATAAAAGAGGAATATTACGCAATAATTGAGTCGAACCCGTGCGAAGGCCAGTGGAGTAGAACGTACATCCTAGTTGACCAATGGGTCAACCGAATAAACAAAATGAAACGGGCGAATTTTTATTTACAAGTAATTAGAAAGGTTTTAAACAAATCTTGCCCATTTTGATAAAAACGGTGGACACCTGTAATAATCACATGGAATAATTTCGGGCGATTACAATTGTTTATTATTGAACATTAAACCAAAAATGGAAAATTCATTTTTTTTTCAAGGAGCAAATTTTCATAGGTTTTGATAAGTATCCGTTAATACTTTTCATCTTTTCATCATTACAAAAACACCAAATGGTGGCTCGCTATTTTTATATATATATATTTTTTTCACCTTATAAACCTGCCCGTACGTTCCATTGCCGACAACTTCGATCAGTTCGAAAATTCCGGCAGGATCCTGCAACAAAAGAGAAACAAAAATATATGAGAAAGAGCAAAAACCAATTGTCTAGTATATATTTTTAGCAAAATTGATTCATTTTATGAGAATCGTCTGTAATGAATGAGCGTTTGATAGAAATAGAGTTCTAATCAATTCCTAAAAATACATCTGTGCAAGTAGGGAGTGTTTGAAATCAAGAACTAATGAATTCCAATTGAATTGCAACTGCTTTTATTGTCAGAGTCAAAATTGATTTTCATAGCTAAAATAGAAATAATAATAAGGAATAAAAAATAAAACAGCAGAATAAGTATTATGATTATGATAGTTATTACTGATAAATTATTATAGTAATAAGATCAGATCAAATTTAATTGTCTTAGGTACAAATTATAATATGAATAGTAATTATTTTTTTTCAGTAGGTATTTTTCGCAGTTTGATCGAAATAGTTCGAGCATTATTTAGAGAAAATTAGACTAATTATGAAGCAAGTAAATATTATTATCAACAGTAAAATACGAAACTGAGCAACGAACAGCATCATGATATTCAACTTCCCTTTGCGAATACTGCGGGAAAAGGAGGCTTTGATATAACAGTGTTCTAATGGAAAATAAACAGGTCGGGATTTAAAAAACGAGCAAATAAAAGAGATCAAAGTGCAGCAGAATTGGAAAGGGAATTTATCATTTTAAAATGGACAGAAGTTTACTTAGGACAGCGACGTCCGCCGCGGATATTTTATCGAGCGAGGTCGACACAAAATGAAATCTTATCTGAGCGCTTTCCTCTCTTTATCTCCGTTAACAATGAGAGCACAGGGAACCTCTACAAGAGTCAAACGCTCTCTTGCCTGAGTCATGACAGAAATGTCAACAGAGACTGACGGACAATCGCAATAGAGAAAACTGAACAGGTCGGATAACTACTATACTCAACAGGCACCAAGTGATACGAGTTCGAACGGGGAGAAAAATCTTCTAGGCACGCTTTTATTCATTAGAGAATAATCATGGAACCGGATTAATATTTAGTTAGGAGCAAGCTCGGTTAGAAATGTATCAACGTTTATTTGAAACGTCACTCGGGAAAAGAGGGATTTCACGCTATCTACCCAAAAGGATAGAGAATGGGGTTCCGGCAGGGCAGGATGTGAGTCATAAACTTAATGACGAGTCTTTCTGGCGAACTAGGAGCTACATAATTTTTCATTGACGCGCGCCGAGACTATAATTTTCTCATCTCGTCGAACAGGGGACGAAATGGACACCAGAGGGACAGCCGAACGAAGGGATAACAAATTCATCTCTATCTCGAACAAAACTGAACTAAAATTATAAAATTTAGGGAAATATCGATTGCTACGATATTGGTAAATGACAATATTCTAAGCACAGTGACAAGAGATGGAGGTATTTATTAGCCATCGAATGAGCGTAACTTGATGAATATGAAGGTCTTGAAAAACTGAAATTCCCCGATAATAATTCTCAACTCTATTCAAAACCGTAAAACAGAAAATGTAACCACATTTCCATGACTTCTGCTCCAAAAGTGAACTCCTAACACAAATTTCGCTTCAGGATGTACACAATAAGGTGCCCAGTGCTTCAACGACGTATTAAATAACGAATTTGCAAGAAAAAAAAAACTCCTATAACGTTGTAACTGACACCAGATTTTCCCGGTTTTTTACACTGTAATGATTTTTCCCCTATTTTTGACCATAACTCGCTGAAACCGTCATCATTTTCGTAATGTCACGTTAAGAAAAAATCAGTCTTAAGCCAATATGAAAACTGAAAATCTTTGGTCATTTTCCTTGGCCATTCCTATAGCGTAAAAATGCGCCAGATTGTCAGCTTTTGAATAATTGTCTCCTTCCTCGTCCTCGGAGATCATATTTTCGAATTTCGAAAATTTACTGTAAATACAAATAGAACACAATTAATACTCTCACAAGGCGTCAAAAGCGATGGATTTTCAACGCGTTCTTTCAACTATAAATTCTCCACAATTTTTCATCTGTTTTTTTTTTCAGTTTGACAAAACGCTACAGGCGATAAAAAAAAAAATCGCCTCATTTTTTCGGCAATTCGAGACATTTTATTTACAAGTCGGTCAATTAATTTTCTTTTTAATTTTGATGGTTCATTATACGCCGTTGGTCTATTAAACATTTGAGAGGTACCGTGCTGAATTCGAAAGATTTTTCTGAATAGTTAAATAGATGTCTTACTGTAGAAAAATAGGCGCGATTAAGTTGATTTATAATTACACAAGAAACTAGTACCTAAAAAAAGGTAACACGAGAAAGTTGAAAAAATGTAGATCCACTACTCATAAAGACTAAAGATAGGAGAGATATTGGCCGCGAAACCGGTTTCATCGCCACTATAATTTTTATATAATTCGGGCGACAGTGTTTTTGGTCGATCATTTTTCAAAGCAACACAAAATAGAAACCAGATTGACACTTCGCAATCGATAAGTGGGCGATCGTGTTCAACGGTAGCTGAAAAATTCCGATTTCTTATCCCTTAGCTATTGGAAGGAGTGCCTTGCTAAAGGAACCAGTTGGTGTTTGAAAACTTGATATTGGAGAGTCGGCGGTGGCGGAAGCGCGAGACCGAAATTACTGAAGGCACGGGTGAATTTATCTTTTGAACGGATGAAATGTAACAACATCAGGTGGAAAAAAGAAGTAACATTTAAAAAAATAATAGCACAACAGAAAATAATAAGAAATAGGCACGCAAAGTAGATAAAGCAGAAAAAATATAGGGAATACTCAACAAAATACTATTTACTGACGTAACGGAATATCTAAATACTTGATTAAAGCTAATTAAAAAATAATGCTCTTTTTATCATCATCCTCGTCAGATGAAATATGTTCTTCTAATTATTTCGCAAAAAAGAAGATAAATCGAGATGAGATACAAGATAGAAAAAGGTAAACAATAAAAAGTATGATAAGAAAACATTTAAAAAAAAAAACAATATTATAATAAGAAAAGGTAAGAAAAAAAATATGATTTCAAAGAAAAGAAGTTAAAAAATATGAAAATATACTTGATGGTAAGTGTAACAAATGAAAACAACATTTTGTGTTCTACACATGATTTTAGATTGTAGAACTTTACAAATTAATGGTGCCCCTATAAAGGTCGAAATAATTCCACTTCAAATAGATCGATTTTTACGCTCTTGGACTCAGTTGTAGATCATTCGAACCGGAGTTAGCACAAAATTACAAGAGCATATTTAGCTCGAAACAGTAGAATTTCATTCTTGAGAGATCGATTTTGACGCTAAAACGTCAAACCATAGTTAGAAGTCGACATCCACTGGAAACGACACTGCTAAAAATAAATAGCCAAGTGACTCAAGGGTATTCCGACAGAATTTCACGTAAGGATTAGAATGCGTTCCGAAGACTCGTCAACTTTTATAGCCAGAAACGTGAGTGAATAAGCGAACATACGTCTGGAAGGTCGAGACCGCTATCTTGGAAGAATTATGCAACGTTATTCGTTCGAACGGATGAAAACGGCGGCGAAAATACAAGATACGGAGTCGGTTGTCGTAAATTGATAAACAGACACGTCGCGGAGAGTTTTTTCATCTAACGTGAGAATTCCAAAACGGGAAGGTTCAAGAAGCGAGCAATGGAAGTTTAAATGTCAGAGAATTCGACGAGACAGACGAGAAGTTGAAGAACTAATGAAAAACACATTAGGTTCTGCTAGATTCGTGTGCTGTAATTCAGAAGTTTTCGTAGAGAAAAGTCACAAGACGACGTCCCAGTTCTATCCACAGTTGGAAAAATTCTAAACTCGAGTGAGAGATTATTGTTTTATTTTATTCTGGCAGAATTTGGTCGTAAATTCGAGTTCTTCCATTCAACCGGAGAAAAAAATTTTTCCAAAAAAAAAAAATTCCAAGTGTCCGCTTTGTACAACAGTCAGACTAAAAAAAATAAATAATAGAAAAAAAAAAAGTTTAGCGATCAGGGGTGGTTAGGGATAGAGCTCTCTCTTCCACCGCGCCTGTTTATCGTTTCAACTTAAAATACATTCCTACATTCATTTTCCACGGAATTTTTGTCTGTTCTTGACCATAGAGAATAGACACATGTTCAGAAAATATTTCCGAGTATAGTAGTGTAAAAATTCCTTCCAAATTCACCTCCGTTCCGAACTTTACGGAGATGGAAGTAAAAATTTGCAGTTGAAAACACGACGTTTTGGAACTGAATGGACTGAACCTATGGCAACCCGATGAGCGGAGTTGTGTAGTGAAAGATGACCGCAACATAACGGAGCCGAGTCCCTTCAGACGGGTCAATTGCTTTATAGAGCGGAGTCCACGGCCAGAAACTAGCGGCGAGATGGAACTACATGGACGTTGAGTAATTTCATCTCGAAACGGTCACAGGTCGTCCGAGATTCGTTAATTTATATAGCTGTTATTTTGCGGTCGGTGAAACGTTATCGCGCCGACAGATCGAATCGGTGAGTTTTCCCACAATATCGAAAGAGCACGAGAATGAGCAACGTGCGAGGAAAATACTGTTTTTCGCCCGAATTTCGTTTTTTTACGCTTAAGAGTGCGATAATGAAGGCAGCGGGGGTTTAAATATTGGATATCTTTTATTTAGATTTTAATAAAATTGCAGTTACTATAGCAAAAAATTAAATAACAGTTGATCATTTTCTTTTCAAGGTTATCGCGCGATAAAAAAAAAATAATAAAAAAAATTCGAAAAAAAATAATTAAAAAAAAAAACAAACAAAACAAACAACAGGTTATTAGTGCTTTCAATTTGCTTTTAACTGGTATACTCTCGTCGAATTTGGAAAGGTTAACAATAACATAGAAAAAAAAAACAAATAAAAAAATTATTAACTGAAAAAAAAAACTGTTATTTAATTTTTAGTTATAATAACTGTTATTACCATTTAGTTATTAGCGACCATTTATTTTCATTCACGAAAATACATGTACTATCAATATTTCATGTCCACAATGGCACACAATTGAGAGACAAAATTAATTGGCAAGCAGCAACAAAAGTCGGGGTATTGAAATAGGAATGAAGAAAAAATCAATTTAAAATGAAAATTAAAACTTTTTTCACTGGGTCGAAGGAACGCATTAATTAACATAATATAATAGTACAATACATTCGATTTTTCAATATTGATGCCAATAGTTTCAATCAATGAAAATCTCGAACATTCAACAAGAAATCTGTGATAACCTAAGAACTATTGAAGCTATCGACCCCGCTATGGTCTCACACGATTCAGCGTCCTAAATCTATAGAAATGGAAACCAAAATGTACCTTCGTCTGAAAGCATTGAAACAATTTTTTTCACATCAAATTTTGAGGGTTTTTTTTAGCGATTAGATTTTCTGATTATTGAAAATAAACAAAAAAATCATAATTAAAACTATTTTTACCTCTCGTAAGTAAGTTTTTTCTCAAAAATCGAGCCATTTTCAGGCCAGCATTTGAAAAAGTAGGCCTAAATGGACTTCCTTCAGAAAAGTGTAGACGGCGGACGGACGGTTTTGTTTTAATTGGATAACCGGATTTTACATGCCTTGAAACGTGAAGCATCAAATTTTGAGGGGGGCGTTTTTTCGGGGTACTAATGTACAATATACAAGATACGGTAATACGAATGATATAAATGGCAGCATAATAAACCAAGGACCAATTATAAAACTGAAGGCTACACTGGTGCTTGAAATGCGTTTAGCATTGAACTAGAGCAGGCGAACGAGTTCAGGCGTAAGCGATTTCGAATAAAGCGTTAGATTGAGTTAAAATGTTTTTTTCGCCAAAAAAGGAAGCAAAGCGGAACAGGTAGGCGAAGTCGTTAGAGCCTTGTGAAAAATTGCGCAACGACCGAATTCGAGACACGCGAGAAGTGAAGGAATCTGTGAAAGCTTGTTCGAAATTCCTACCGAAGGGTAAAAAATGAAACACGAACTAAACGGGCCGGTGAAATTTCCAAAAACGGAGATATAACTGTGAAAAATTATGGGAAAAACGAAGCAGTATTAAATAAAATATCACGCCAGATTTATGTTCCTCATTTTTATTTTCAACTGGTTAAAAAATAATAATTTTTCTCTGGATAGAAATAAATTATTTATAATAGGGAAATGAAAAATGAGGTGGTACTGGAGGACAAAAAATTAACAACCGGTGAAAATTGAAAATACCACACTAACGAAGACGTCAGATATAAATAAGGGAAATCGAATCATCTGCGACTTCTAATATAAACCACTCGTTAAGAATCTTCATTTTGTTGTCTACAAAAGAAACTATTATTCAATCACTCGACTCCCTTTTAACATTGAAAATGAAGGTTATCTGAAAAGGTCGCATTCCAGAATGCTGACGGTTCGACTTCAGTTTCTTCTCTAATTCTTTCACGTTAGATACCGTTGGTCTACAATTTAAAATCACAGTCGATAAATCGGAACGTTTCAAATAGTTACCGGCTTACGGAAAGAGTTTAATCGCCCGATCGAGAGCTTCTATTCAACGCAGACAGACGGAAGCGGCTGCAACAAACTCCTCCTTTTTCAAGGTTCCAATTCTGTGGAGGTCATTCTCAACATCTGTTACTATTTCTCGCGTTCTTCCCTCCCGTATCGAAGACAAACCAAAGCAGCCAAACAGAGGCAGCCACTGCAGAGTTATCGTGTTGTGGAATCAATCAAGTTGGAATAAAGTGGAAAAATTGAAAAACGGAGAGAAAAAATTGTACCAGAAATAATTTACAAAAAAGTTTTAAAATAAGTCAAAATTAAAGGACACATTACCGACGCAATATTTTTATTCCTATTCGAAATTGGAAGAATATTAAATTAAGAGTTTTACGTTCAAATAAAAAATTGTCCCGATTTTTTCCACTTTCCTCTTTTGCACATCAATCAACAAAGTTTTCACCTTTAAGTATTCACCGAGAGTAAGAAAATATAGTAGTGAAACACACAGCTGTTTTCACTCATCAGACAATTTTTCTTTCCAGCAATTTCAATTAAAATTTTTTTAATCGAAAACAGGCGATCTCTTCATCAATAGAAAACAATTTTACAAGTTGAATGACAACTTTACTAATTTGAGTGGGTGAAAGTAGTTTTTTCCACGAGTAATTTTTTCAATAGATATTTTACCAAGTTTTTCAAAGAAAGGAAGTTGATTAACAGAGTTTTCACGATGAAAGACTTCAGACGAGCCTCGGTTTTCTATGTTGTTTTTAAAAGACAATTGTTCATCAAGAATTTCTTCCTTTAAATATTTTTAGTAGTTATTTTGTTAAAATATTCGAATATTTCGGTTAACTTTTTTTTTTAAATAAGTAAGTAATAAGTTTATCAAGTTTTTCAAAGTTATGATTTTCAAACTTTAAAAATATGTTTTCAGTTATTGTTTTTTTTTTTTCAAAAATGTAATTGAAAGAAAGTTTATAGTCAAGCTCAATAATTATGCAACTAAGTGCAAAGGTTCCGTTGGATTCAAACTCAATTAGTTATGTATTCAAATGTATAGTGAATTTAATTTTTTTTATTCCATAAATTTTTTTAGTCACGCTGTTACGTTCTTTATTAGCATCTGTTTTTTTTTTCTTTTGACAAAGTTAAAATCCAAATTTTCACATTCGATTACTTTTTGTAAAAATATACGGCTCGAATATTTTTCCTTTTTCTAAAACCTGATTTAAATAACCATTTTCCATCAAATTTTTCTCTTTTTTCAAGTTGTTGATTCACTTATTGAGCTTTTGCCTTCGTTTTCAATGTGAATTATACGACTGTATTTCCAGTTTTATTAGGTAAAATTTCCAATTCAATCAGTTTTTTTTTTCTACTATGTTTTGTTTAAGTTTATTATTATTTTCTTATATGACGCCAACATTTTCTTGAAATTCAATCGAAAAAGATGAAATGAAGCTAAAAAGTTATTATATGGGTCAAATTTTTATTCCGCTCGCCCAGGCGATGAAAGCGTTTCAGGGAGGTCGAGCGGGTAAGGAAAAATTCCGGCTGTCGAGCCCGAGGAAATCCTTCACATGAAGACCGTGAGTCTCCTTCATTAGCAAAGCAGTCACGAAACGTCGACGGGGCGGGAAAAGAAACAACACATTTTCAACAGGATACAATGGCCGGTTGCCAATGAATCAAAACTGAATAGCTGCTTCAATCTATGAAGCGATCTCATTCGAACCGAGTGAGAAAAACGAGCAATTTTTCTCGCCCGAACTGCACTGGAAGCGAGGAACCGATAGAGAACGGAACCGACGATGGTGATATTTTAGAAATGGAACCACATTTACCAGAAAACGTGAGAGATCTTGGGGAAAACGCGGCCATTTCTTTTATTAATGCTTCAATTAAACGTAAGATATGACGATTTGATTTGAATAATAACAGACCAATCTTCGAGTACGAAGTTCACTTTTTGTCGATTATAATTATCTCCGAATTTATGAAATGTAGTTGTCTTGTTAAGTATAATTTATTTATTGCTCCTTCCCGCGGTTCGAACTCGGATCAATACGAACATGAAGATACCTTCAACCTCGACCATCAGTTGTGCGTTGTGGAGAGTTGATCTTTCTTCAATTTAGAGATAAATTACTTTTTAGGATAAGGCTCTCGAGAGTTACTGGAGATTTTGCACCGAATATTGAAATAACGCCGGAAAATTCCAACGGAATAAAGCGCCGAAATTCGTTAAAGCGAAGCAATCGTTTCAAGGAGGCGAGCAAACATTACAAGATGCCAGATGAACTAACCACTTAGACGGCACGCAAGTTGTACCATCTTCAAGTTCAATATTTTCTTTCCATCTACCAATAAAGTAAAAGAGCGAGACAGGTAAATTGTCGAGCCGTCGAGATAAGGTTGAATTGCTAAGGTTGCGAAGGCTGTCGAAAATGCAAGGAGGCGGAAACCAAAGCGGAGGAGGCGGGAATGTGGCGGAGAAGTTGACGCCCACGGAGTGGAAATATTTCATTTTCCACACCGAGAGGCGAGCGAAGCAAGAATTTGATTGGATCTCAGCAAACAGCGAGGAAGGTCGGATAATTAGATTTCAGCCGCTGAGCTAACTGAAAATTCACTACTAGGGCAGTGACGGATGACAATTTTTCAACAAAATGTCGTGTCACGATTTTTAACGAGCGAACGATACCATTTATAGGAGTGGGGGAATCGACGTTGGATAAAACCAAGTTAGGGGATTTCACCCTAGATCTAGGGTTTTTTTCTGATTGGGAAAATTTTAGGGGAAGAAATATCGAAGGGAATTTTTGGCAGATTTTATTTTTAGAACTGCTTTAAATGTTTACGAACCGCAAAAATCAATATAATAATTTAACGCCAAAAACGAGAAATAAACTGATACTGTTGTTATCCTTTGCATTTTTGGAATTGAAAATACTTGTAACGGAAAGATTAGGTCGGAAAAAAATTTTGAAAAAGAGGTAAAACATTAGATTAGGTTGCTCCTCAATAGAAAATCAACCTTGTTGTCATATATATCGAAACGATATAACTGATATCGAATTGAAGATAACTATTCACACGCAAAATCGTCTTCCTAGCAATATTGCGAATGAGCATTGATAATTCTAGATTTCCTGACGATTTTTCATCGCTCCAAGTTCGATCAATTCAACAGGCGGCGTCAAAGGGACAAAAGTATCGAAAGGTTAACAAGGGGTCGGTATGAGACGTGTTGAGGCGTGGGAGGCAGTGAATTGGAAAGATCGTTCACCTCAATCATGTCTAAACGAATCTCAAGATGGGCCTGATGTATTCATGTCTGCAGAATAAGCAATGGCACATTCTCGTCAAATAAAACCGAAATTCAAACTCAACTTTCAGATTCTCTTCGAAGGTGGAAAGGAATCGGAAATCACATGACGGTTTTGGAAATATGAGGGTACTATTTAATTGTAATATCGTGATGCAGCAACCATTGATGGATTGCAGGGAAGCCAGTTTATTATGAGCACTGCATTACGAACTAGAATACTGTCTTGAAGGCCCTTAATTTTTCAGGGGTAAAAGAATAAAAAATAATTCTAAAAAGAAGAAAAAAAGAAGGGTATACAATTGGGACGTTTCATAGACCATACTAAACCAGTGTTTTCAACTGATCAGGATAGAGGTCAAAGCAAAGCCAGATATCTCCTTCGCCGAGATTTCGAAATAATTCATTCCCTTCCTCAGGGCTTGGAGATCATCATGGTGTCAAGCTAGGATGAGAACCGCCGAAAATATGAGAAAACCAAAAAACCACTAACTATTCTACAGTTAACATTTTATTTCTGGCAACATCAGTGGGCAGTAGCATCATATTAAAAGGCGAATAGACATAAAATGAACTAAACTAATAGGAACACTGAAATTCGGTGAACACAAGTCAAACCGGAAACTACGATAGCCTAACTACAAACGTAGAAGTACGGAGTTTGACACTAACGATACAAATCATTCGCTCGCCGTAACAAACATTTCAAGACCTTCGAATGTATAGGTTTTTGCGGATTGTAAAAATCAAAATGCAAAATACGCACCAGTGAAATAACACAGAAAGTGGAAGGAAGGTGTGTGAGCCAACAGATAACAACGTCTAAATTCTTTGACCAAATCGCTACCTCAATTTTAAGGGTATTTTTGAGGGGTTTGTGGGGAAGAAAATTCGAGTTTTCCAACGCTCTTAAGAAAAAGCTGTCTCTGGCAATATTTCTATAGAAATCGAATGAGATCATCGATAGCTTTATTGGTCCTCTAGTTATCGCAGCTTTCGTGTAGAATTTTCGAGATTTTCAGGAATTCGGCTGGGAGGTATAACGAGAAAATTTCCGGAGCTACAAAAATCGCTCTATACTCGTTGGAATTTCGTCAATCACTCTCTTCTAGAGTGTACCGTTAGGCAAAAAATGTAGCTTTCAATTTGATAATTACGAAAAATAAAAATGATTAAATTACAATAGTGGAAACGGAGATTTCCCTTGTAGGTACCAATCTGTCGTTATACGGAAACGTTCACAAATAATGTTTGGACAAGTTATTATCGCAAATGGATGGTCTTCCTAAATCCACTGTACAATCATTTGCAGCGTCATTATAGGATATTCGGATTTTACATGCCTTGAAACGAAAAACATCAATTCTTAATCAGGGTTGAGCCTTTTTTTGGGTCGATTACAATAGTTTGTTATCGAATAATAAAACGATAATTACGAATAAAATTCTCCGTTTTGAAATCGATTAAAACCTTCACTCAAAACCCTCAACTGTCACTCTAATTGCAGGCATGAATAGCTCAAGACCCCTAAGTGTTGAGTTATGAAACATGTGGACGCATGTGAATCTCGGACGGACCAAACCGGGGCGGTCCCGGGCAAAAATATTAGCTCGCTTCTGAGCTGGAACGAGCTTAGCTCTCTGTAAAGGAACTCGCGAGATGAAAAAGAACTTTGATCTCGAATCAACGACCCAGCGTGCGGATGCTTTTTGACCCAGTGCCAAACGATGTTTTTCTGGCGGGAGCTCATTTGAGTCATTTGCTGGTCAGCCTTCCCTCGCGTTGGCGCGATGAAAACTAAACACTGTTCAACGATATCGTTGCGAAGCGTCTTAGTTCGCTCGCTGTCACATCGGCAAAACATTCGCCGCGTTAGTGCAAAGTAATCTTGTTAGAAAAGGTCAACCGCACCGTATGATTCAGCGACCCAATTATAGCGATGAGCGGAGAATATCATTACTAGGGAAAAAATTCGAGAATTTTTGTATTCCTGGTAAAACTTATTGTTCAAGACGTTAATCCAAGACGATAATTTCCCACCCGCTTGGCCATTTCTGAACGCATTAGGTACATATAAACAGAAAAAATATTTAAAGATTATACAAATTTATCGATTTTGTTCATTTATTTTAATTTTCGAGTTCATTATTTATTGTTTAGGACGTTACTAGAGACGCGAATTTCCCACACGCTTGGCGATTTTATTTATATATTATTTTATTACTATTACTTTTATTATATACTATTTTATTTATATACATTAGCCGCCCAACCCCCTGTCGGGGGGCTCCGCCTCCCACGCCTTTCGGCGCGGCCCGTACATATCGGTGGGGTGTTATTATAGTCGTACCTATAATTTGGTATGTACGTGGTGGTGTTTTTATGGATATGTATCATAAATTATTGGGTTTTTCAACTTGCGCCAAGTTTTACCCGAGGTAGAGAAAACAACTTTAAATTTTTCCAAGATTTGTAACTTGCACAGCGGATAACCTTAACAAAAAGTCGTCAATTCAAATGTTTGAATATACCAAAAGATAGGTAATTTAACTGTCCACAATTTCCCCGTGTAATGTACCTATCAATTTTTCAACCGTTCGTGAGGTTTTCAACAATATCAGTGGAATAGACACAAAAAAATCACATTTTTCAACTTTAAACGTTCTTTTCATCAATTTAGGGCAAAAGAAACAAAGAATGGAGCATATATTATTGATATACACATCATCAACTATCATTATGCTGAATTTGAGCGAAATCTAAATCAAAAAAGTTTTCACAAAAAATCCAAGGGGAACCCCTGCGATTCTTTTGAACCGATCAGTTAACGATTTTTTACTCCTCTCTCAATAGAGATAAAAATCTGAAATTTTTAGGAAAGTTGTATCTTACCAAGATGTATTTTTGTGATTTTTTTTCAATCCTCGGAAAAATCTACAAGTGGTCCAAAAAAATCAGTTTTTGAAAGCTCGAAAATCGGACTTTAACCGTGATTTTCGGGGTCAAAATTTATGTAAATTAATTCTTTTATTACGCAGGAGTCTTCATTTGGATGCCTTACACACGTACATAGCAAAAAAATTGGTGAAAAAAATTCAAACAGGGCCACAGAAATTATTTTCCGTTAACCGAGCTCAGCTGGCAACAGCAAGGATGAAATATTAAACTTTTGTTTTAAAGCGATTTTGAAAGGTATTCTTACAGGAAATTTAACGCTGAATCCGAATTTGAAGTCAAAACAACGGAAATTTGACGACTACTATCAGGTTTTCCGAGTTTTAGTACTACACCGATTTTATGTTTTTCAACTTTGAAAATTCATTGCAGTACTGTTCAATACTATTTTTCTACTCATTCATAGAGGAAGTTAGAGTTGTAGGTTTGCAACATTCGCCAAGTTTTAGCCGAAGTAGAAATACGAACTTTAAGTTTTCCAAGATTTGTTCACTGCTCTCAATGGACGTTACTAGAGACGCGGATTTCCCACTCGCTCAGCGATTATATTTATATTTTAAATATATATATATTCTTTTTTTTACATATATCAGAAAGTCATTTTGAGAAAAATTTGAATACGTCGGTTTAGTGGCGATTTTAGTGAACGATTTTGCCGGTTGAAGTCACATAAGTTTCGAGCGGTTAGGAATTTGGTAGTATGCGAGAAAAATATAGATCTATCGAAAACTACTCGTTGATGTACAATTATGTAGGTTCGTTTATGGAATTATTCGCGTTTAAAAAAATGCGAAAACCGCGTTTTTCGAGTTCGGTTCGAAATATTTTGAAGACTAGATGTGATCCGCGGGGTGTTCAACAGATTCTAGGGTTAATTCAATATAATGGTAAATTCATCATTCTTCGGCGTGTTAGCCGTTATGCCAATTTAATAACAATCAACCAAATGACTGGAAAACTCAAAAACCCGGGAGTATGGGTAGTTGTCGGTCAAATGCCTTCATATGACTAAAAATTCGAATAATCGTATCAAGAGTATAAATTGTTAAATTAATAAATGGCCCATTTTGTAAATACTATGACCGATATTGTTGAATGATGGATCCTTTGGGAAATGCCCGCTTGGAAATCTGTTTTTGAACGTTCGGTATGGGAATATTTGGAAGAAAAAAAATATCCAGAAGTTTTGTAATTATAAGGGTGCATTGTGGACCGATTTGATTGTTTTGTTTTTTTAAAGATCGTCTCAAAATAATGGGGAAACTGGGGATGCAGGGGGCATTTAATTTAATTAACCATTCCGCAAAAGCTTTCCAACGATGAAAATAGATTAATTTTACACAAAAAAAAAAAAAAAAAAAAAAAATACGTGACCTATTAAGGGAGCAATTGATGTTTTGATAAACCTTTGTTTAATACCTAAAAAAAACCACGTCAATATCAGTTGAAAAAAGTCACTCTCTATTTATTGAGGAAAATTTTCAGTAAAAATACGTCAGCTTTCGGTGGACAAGGCAACTTTCAATTATACACGTCAATTTTCAATTTGCGATTCTTCAAAGAAGAACGCTGCTAATGATTGTACAATGGTACAATAATGATTTAAGAAGACCATCCATTTGTGATATTATTTATTCCGAAAATGAACTGAAAACGAACGGCCCGATTTGAAAATGCTAATTAATTAGTTATTCGCAGCTGCTCTTTCGTATTGACATTTGACATTACAAATCGGCTGATCATCGACGTGACAGCGATTCAAGGCTGAGGTTAAACAAAGTTTAAGGTCACAGGTTAGTCACCTGTTGTCTGACAGATATGAGTGGGATTTCGATCAAACAAAGGGAAAAGCATCGGACCTAATTCAGCTCGCCAGCCGGTTAGAAAGCTGTCGCCAGGGGATGAAGCGGATTCAAACTCGGCCAATCAATACGACAGTTACTTAGAAGAAGATGCCGGCGGCGAAATTAATTACGGTCATTATGAAAATGACAAAAGAAAGACTATCGAATAGAGGAGCCCACGGGGACAGGAACTGTCCGATGCGGTGACTCAGAGCCGACGTCAATGCAAGCAACAATGATCCCAAGGCTCTCTTTGTGAGCTAGGCATAGATCGAGCTCGCCTTCCGATAGTGGGGCGATTTGTATCTGACAAATAAACGCGGAGGGACAAAAGGAAAAAAAATCGCGTCCTGTTGTCGTTTTTTTAGATATCGACGTGCGGAATGAAGATTCAACACGGCCGACAGTCCGCACGCCTGTGGGGGGTAAGGACCTCACGCCCCGCTCTGCTTTGACACTCGAGCGGCGGCGGCCGGAAAACCGGAGTTTTTGCGGCCACGTCCCAACTCGGAAAAGCGACGGCGTAAAATTAAAACCAACTCACCTTCAACGCGTTGAGATCGATGTCGTCTAATGAGCAATTTACAGTCGGAGCTAAATTATGCGCCATCTTGAAAATTCCCAGTCGCTTAATAGTTATACGGGTATGGAAACGAAAAGAAATAACACTGAAACACGGCACAACAGTCACTCTAACGGAAACATAGCACGGTTAAACCTCCGAGATGAGGCAGTTTCGACGCGAAAACCGAACTTGATCCTTCCTGGTTACTGCTATCTGCTTATCAAGGTCATATTTTTCTTCGCCGAGTTTCAACGAGAGGAATTTCCATACAAGAGTTCACCACACCTACTTATCACAAACCACTCATGACGTCACGGGAGGGGACGGACCCCCAAGCACACAACCACGGTCCGCAGAAGAATGGCTCGCGATTCGAAACCGATCTGCTTCGAACACAGACTGAGGCTAACGTAGCAAGGGGATGTGACTAAACGTCTCCTTCCATCGTTGAAGTAAAGCCGGCTCGTCTCCTACGTCAGCGACGGAACTACCGTTTTTAGTTGACCTGCTCGCCGCACCGGTAACAATCCTCTATAAATTTCCTTCCTATAGGGGGAAAAATATTTATTCACTGGTTTATTATTCCTGCGCTTCGATAATAATTTTAATAGACCATCCACGTTACCGAAACGGATTGGTAACAATAAGGGAAAACTCCGTAGCAATTTATTGTTGTAATTTCAATCATATTTTTCCTAATTTTCTAATTAGAAGCTACATTTTTTGCTTGATTGTGCAGTTATAAATTTTGTCGAGCATTCTAACGGCTATAGAACGATTTTTAGAGCTATACCTTCATTTCTAATTCTAAAAAATCTTGAAAATTAAACAAGAAATCTGTTTCGAAAAATTCGACCCCGCGGTACCTAGTCTCATTCGATTCAGCGTCCAAAATCTATAGAAAATAATACTGACTGAAACTTTTAACAAACTTGAAAAATAAGAATTTTCGCACATGAAAAATTCTCACCAAAAAAAGCTGCAGGCAAAATTTGGAAAATTACAGAAATTATTGATCGAAATTCTTCTGTAAATATCCATGTCATAATCGTCAACCTACATCATCCAAAATCCTCTCAATTTTACAAAGAAAATGTTCAGGCGCTTCATTAACCTCCACGAGTGGACTAAAAAGAGGATAGTCTGCGCCTCTGACGGTCACAATCGAAAGTAGAAGGTTTCGAAATCTATTCGCTTTGCTATCTGTGGTAAACTCGCCATTGAGGATTTGATGATTGATGGAATTCAGGCACCAGTGATGATGATTTCAAGAGTTTTCCATCTTTACATATTATCATTTAAAAAAAAAGAAAATAGGTAAAGTTTAATAAAGTTTTTTTGCATCCTTAATCTGATTAGTTCTAGTTCGGTTTGAAAAAGCGAAGATTGCTGCGTTGGACAAAATAAATAACCGCGAGGAACTGTATAAAAATTTGCCTTGAATCGTGAAATCCACAGTTTTACATGTTGCAGTCGAACCTGTTTCAGAAATGTCTGAAACGTAACTGGGAAATATAGCATAAAACTATATAACGAACATTTGTTTTCACCTAACCACAAATTGGTAACCGCAACAATAAACTCGTTTGGAGTTAACGTCATTACTCAATTCATTATTCAATAATAAACCAATGTAAAGCCCGAGAAATTTTTCTTGTAAGCCCCTCAAAATTCGATGTTTTACGTTTCAAGGCATGTAAAATCCAAATATCCAATAAGAAAAAAAAAAATTTGCCGTCGTCAATCATTTTCTGACCAAACTATAAAGGCATGTTTTCAAAGTATCTAACAAAAAAAAAATTAATTAATAAAATAATAATAATAAAATTAAAACATTAAAAAATGAGAAAATAATAAATATTGGGAGAATAATATTACGCCGATAAATGCAAAAACCAGCACCTCTAGAAGGAAAGCTACTTTTTACAGCAGTCTAGGCACTGTATCTCTGAAGATTGCATATATTTCGATCTCCTAAATCCTCATCGCGTTATTTCCTCAAACGAACTTATTCAGCGTGTTCTTGAATAACTTATGTAACTAGAAAAAACTATGGATCCATAATAATCAAGAATAATTAACGAAAACTTACCTTGAAAAGAGCGGACTTGAGACGACTCCCACGAAGCGGCCCGCGATGAGATTTCACGTATTATGTTTCACGTATTCACGTTAAAACAAAACAGTTACATGTTACATGAATGAACTTTGAAACGTTCAGCTGGTTCTATACAATCTACAGTGTTGCCGCTGTCCAGGAAAAAAGAATTAGCCGTGAAAAAGAATCTGTAGAAATTAATACCAATCGTCTGAACACGATGAAAAATACGAATTCTCTACGCCTTAAACCCCCAAAAATACCATTAAAATTGGAGTAACGATTTGGTTACAGAGTTGAGCCATTTTCAGACCAAGATTGATTCTTGGTAAACATTTCACTGATTTAGGTATTATATTTTCTTCAGAAAAGTGTTGGCGGCTAACGGACAGAATTTTTTTTTTGTTAGCGGTTCGGATTTTACGTGTGTTGAAACGTAAAACATCAAATTCTGAGGGAGGGTTTGAAAATATGTTTTTTTTTCTCTCTTGAGCAAATAATACGACGATTTATTAGTGAATAATAAACATAAAAGTAGTTTTTGTCTTTCATCAAGTCGTTTGACGTTTAGACTGTTTTCGTTTCCTTTGTTGGTAACACTGTTCTTCCACAGTTCTAGTTCTCCATGGATTGCTAGCCGTCTTTCGTGTAACGCGGCTTCTTTTCCTCGTTGAAAAATGGGTAAGTCCTCGATTTGTATCCGTTTTCATCAATGTATTTAGCCGTGAAAGAGAACTTGAAAGCCAAATGTTGAAAATGTTGTAAAATACAAATTCATTTAACGTATGTAGAAGTAAATTTAGACCGTAGATTGTCTCACACACAACAACTCCTGCCGACATGGTTTCAGTGGAGGTTAATATCAACTATTCGCTCGATAGTTGTAATTTCCCTAGAAAAAGAAGCCGGATTTGCATAAAACCGAGTTTTACGAATTGTTACAGCGTTTTATTTATGTTTATTGTCGTTAAAGTTTGCCTAGCTTCGGATATCCATTTCGCCCTCACATTAGTTCGCACCTCGGTGATTTTGTTATGGTCCAATCCTCTAATAAATTTCCTTGGATGGTTTCGAGTGAACTTACTCTCTGTTATTCCGATAGAGCGTCGATATCAGGATCGCTGGTTGATTTCCATGTAGCTTAACATCTTACGGATGATTGAAAGTATGTTGGCATGCGGTTGATAGTAACCCTTTGCTGAATCAACGGGAGTCGGTACGAATTTTGAAATAATCAGTTGTCAACCGAGCTATTCAGTACCTAGACAAATTTTCTTGCGTAAAAAACGGCCAGGTAACTCGATTGGGTCGAATTTATTGTTTGTAATACGAAGAGGGTAAATGGATATCGTTAGAGCACAGCATAAGCGCAGATATGCCTAGCTCTGAAGATTGAAAAAGTATTCAGCATCAGATCTGTGATAGAAATCCAGCGATAGAGACTGAAATCTAATTGAAAAGTCTTATGGGGGTTGATCAATATGAGTTCCATCCCACCCTCGAATATGGGAAAACCCATTCACCCTGTAGATGGGTTAATTTATCACCTGACAAAAATTAAGCGATAGCAAGGTCGAGGTTACTCAAAACGTTAGCCTTAGACAGCATGGGATGGATATTTACTATTCGTTCCAAAGCGCAGCCAAACAATAGTTCATTGGATTTGAACGTTGTTCACTTGTAAAAACGATTCCCGCCTAACATCTTGAATTTAATTTTCCAGGTATCTCTAGAGATCATTGGCATAAGAGGAGGAAGACCGGAGGAAAGAGGAAGCCCATCAGGAAGAAGAGGAAGTACGAATTGGGACGACCGGCTGCCAACACAAAAGTAAGTAGTGTACTACGCTCTCACATGAAGAATCCCTCGAACCTTCTATCCCTGTGTGCTAAAAATCGTCATAATATCCTCAAAACACAAGAAAGATCAATCTAGCTAATTGTTTGATATAGTCACCCAGCTAATATTAAAGTATGTTGTTTCTTAAAGATGATATTGCTAACGACATTATCATGATTGGAGAAAAGGGCCTAGCCAATCGGTTACAAGCAAGTCACTTAGAAATTACGTGAACCAGAAGTTCCAAATGTGCACTTAACGAGAGAAAAAATTATTTTCCTTGTCGCATTTCTTGATGAAAAACATGATCACATATATAGTAGGTACGTTTTATCCACTTTTCAAATCAGCAAGCTTCTCTGCTGAACCTTGTACAATAGATCCACTCAGAGGTCGCTGTGTCCCCGAATCACAGTGCAAAACCATAAGGTGGGAGAGCAGCCATGTGCGCCCTCCTTCATTAACTCTCGCTCAGTTGTATGTACAGGTTTCAGTTAAAAATAATTATAATCGCTCAATTGCCTGGATTGTTAATGGCGCTTGTTAAATGCGTGGAATATGCTCGACCACGTTTTATTAACCGACATGGGCCATATTTTGTTACAGCTTGGCATCAAACGTGTGCACGCAGTGAGGACTCGAGGAGGCAACAGGAAATACCGAGCTCTCCGTTTGGACCACGGCAATTTCTCGTGGGGATCCGAATGTAAGTTTTGAAATTAATTTCCCTTAAGTTGCCGAACTGTTAGTCTCTTGTGATGTGGATGAATTGCAATTAAATGTTTTTCAGGCTGTACTCGCAAAACGAGAGTTATCGATGTTGTGTACAACGCGTCGAACAATGAACTGGTTCGTACTAAGACTCTGGTGAAAAACGCCATCGTTGTTATTGACGCGACACCCTTCAGGCAGTGGTACGAAGCCCATTACGCCGTTCCCCTTGGGAGGAAGAAGAATGCTAAACTGGTAAGAGATATGCTTAATATAGGACCTTACATCAACTGAACAATTCGTTAGAATTTAATATCTGAAAATTGTTTTTCCCTTTCTCAATCATCCTACAATTGAAGCTTAGTTTTTACAACGTTCAATCATTTTATGGCAAATGAATTAGACGATTTGTTGAACAAAACTTTATTATTCTATGCAGAATTGGTTAATGAAATATGGGAACAAATGAATTATTTTCTTCTTAAGTTCATCTCGATACGATTTCTTTTCTTTTTTTGTCGGAATATGAATATAAAATCATCGATTAGGTAAGCGTGATGATATTAATTCATGCGTGTCATTTGACGGCCGTTTTCAGTTCTTGGAAATAGGCAATTCACATGATAACACTTGATATCTGATGAAAAATCATGGCACTCATTTGATTTCACCGTGTCTGTATCGCATGAAACCAAATCTCTGCCTTTTTTTGCAGACTGAAGCGGAAGAAGCTGTACTGTACAAGAAGAGGTCGAAGAAAGCCGAACTCAAGTACAAGGAAAGACAACGGTTCGCCAAAGTTGAACCTGCCCTCGAAGAACAATTCCAGACGGCGAGAATTCTCGGTAAACATTCTATCAAACGTTGCTAATAAATGTAGGATAGTGCCAGTATATTTATTGCTAATGCATACCTTTTCAGTAACGCTCATACTTTTTTAAAGGGCAACAATTTCATCTTGTAGCGTTTTATCTTAGAACCCTTCATTTTTAACTTATCCCTGATGATATCCATGCGTGTCATTTGACGGTCTTTTTCGGTCCTCGAAAACAGGTCATCCTCATGATAACTCATTGCTTCTGATAACACATTGTTTTGAGTTCTTGTGAAAAACTAGGCTACCATGTATTGAAATCGTTCTTTTCTTCGCAGCTTGCCTTTCGAGTCGACCTGGACAGTGCGGTCGTGCCGATGGATACATCCTTGAAGGAAAAGAGTTGGAGTTCTATTTAAGAAAAATTAAAGCCAAGAAGGGCAAGTGAGGTGATTTCATTATTATGTTGTAATAAAATCCTACGACATCATTTTCCAAAAATTTATTTATTTTTATCCTTCAATTGTCATTAGGGAAAGCCACCGGCCTCCGTTTTTTCATTTAAAAAAAAAAAAAAAAAAGAAAAAAAAAAGCGGAGTAATATCAATTTTGTACTTTAGGGATAGGGAATTTCGATATAAATAACTCGATTACGGTAAGAACAGAACGTTAAAGCCTTTTATTTTCATCCATGAAAACGAAGTTCACAATAAACTTTTCCATACCCATAATACGCATTCAACAACACCGTACGATGGCACACCTTCAAGTCTCATTATTAAACACTAATCGCGCTTAGTAATTAATATCACATAACTCAAATTTCTGTCCAAAAAGAGGAACGTATATAGATTTTTACACAAAAATATTTTTTTCCCATTGTTTTGTAACATAAATCATTTTTCCTTTAATCGTCAAGTAGTGCGATAAATTGAGAAGGAAACTTCGATAGTGATTCAAAACATTTAAAAATTGTATTCGTTATATTACAACGGTTCACGTAAAATATCCCCTATGACGTCAGGTACAAGCTCCCAGAGTGAAATCGACATCTACAATGAACATATTGAGCTTTCTCTTGAAGTCCGACGAGAACAATAAAACCTAAGACGCTTACGATAAAACTTCCACTTCGAATACGGAAGTGGTTACTAACGAGATGACCGCTAAACAAAGCGTAGTATTGGCAAGTATGGCGATTTATCGACTTTAATCCGGCCGAGATCCAGATTTTCGAGAGGAAAATCAGGCGCCTGAAAGAAATTGTGCAAAAGTGAATTAAGGAGCCATTGCAGTTCCATCTTCAGACTGAAATTTTATAGAGACTAGAAAGGAAAGATTGCCCGTTGCAGAGGAGAGCTAAGCCAGAATGGGAGAAGCTACAAATCTCTTTTCAGTGTGAAATTCTTATAGGTTAGAGGCAAATTGAGTTGAAATTCGACTTCTGCTGGGAAGGATTTTTCAGCAATCACATTTTCAACTCAAATATCACGGCAGTCATTGTGCGAATTGTCATATTTTTCTAACAATTCAATTCTCGGACGCATGAAACGGTTCTTGTAGATGTTGGAGGTCGAAATGCGATGGTTAGTTTATTGTTTGTAGAACAAGCCAAACAGAACAAATAAAGCAGGGTCCACAGGTTTCCGCCAAATGCATTTTGCCTCAATGACCATTTCTCCATTCTCAGTTTCAAAGGACACTGCAAACTTGCAAATCTATCATAATTTGAGGTTAAGGCAAACAAATTGGTGATCAATCCCAAACAGAGGTTTGAGAAAGACGTTTTCCAAGCAGTTTTCACCAACACAGTCATAATTTGATAGTGGTTCGTGACTGGCCCTACATGTGTCAAGTTGGACAAAAGTAGAAATGATTAAGTTAATTTTATCTTTTCTTTTTTTAATGCAGAGACGCAAGCAACTTTTTTGTATTAGTTCTGATGATGCCTGAAGGTTTTTGGTCTTCATTGAAAGTTTTGGGAACTAGACAATGAGAAGCCATCAACATTGATAGCGGGCTGTGGCTTGGAAATCATCTTTTGAGCTAGACTCCTTCCTTCCAGTCAATGAAGCCTGAGCATAACCGGGTTAATCAATCACAGGTTATTGTAACCATAGGCTCCAGTGAAAGGAGAAGGACTAAGATCTTAAAAAGCTCTCAATAAACCTACTCAAAAAAATAAATCTCATTTGCTTCCTTTCAATTTACCTCATTGCCATAAAAAGCGCCAACTTGTTCCAAACCCGCGGTTGGAATGCAAGGAGTATCACATTTCATAGAAAATAAACATTTTATGTAATGAGAAAAAATCAAAATGGCGACTATCTGCGTGATTATACTTTAAATAAAAGTTACGAGGTAGAGTGGCGAGAGAAGCTCAGCTGGTAGAACCATCACGTGACGAACCACGGTTGGCTGATCTGAGGCTATAAGGATGAAGCCGCTTAACTGGGGTTAGACTCCAGCGCCAGCGCCGCTGTAGTTTCATGGCCAAATCGTGGTCCGCTTTCTCCTGCCTGTACCGCTCTTCAATCTGTCTTTGCCTTTCGAAATGATCATCCCGTGAATCGTTAGAAGAATCATTGGACGAACTTGGCAAATGGCGGATTCCGAATTTATAATTGGCTCGGTTGGTTGGGCTGCTATCCTCCGAAGTTGTCGTGTCCGCAGGGCCGCTAACTGTCGCATGGATCGATTGAAAATTGTTCGACGATATTTTCAACGACGCTTTGTTCTGCAAACTGGGACGAATGCGGAACGCCCTTCTGCGATCCATATTTCGCGACAGGTTTTTCGGCTTAAGAATCTTCGGACTGTTTTGCTGCCCGTCTGAAAACATTGAGAGTTGATGTGATTGTAAGTACTTGAAATTAACAACTACTAGAATACAAAGAAAGTTTTAGTAGCCATATTGGTTTATTATTCAATAACAAACCATGGTGATTGCCCACAGAAAAAATGTCTGACCCTCTGGGGGACAAAAAAATTGACCGTCCGCCATCAGCATTTTTTTGAGGAAACAATAATTTCACAACGATCATTCTTGGTCTGACAATGGCTCAATTCTTTGGCCAAATCATACCTTAATTATAAAGGTATTTTTAGGAGGTTTCGAGAGAGGGAAAAATTGTACCTATTGTATGGATGTTTTTGAAACAGGTGTGTTTGAAATAAATTTATATCGATTTTCGATCCTGAATTGAGTAGGTAAGACCATAACGGAGTCGATAGTTCAACGGTTTTCAAGTTATAATATCTTTTGTGAGGAATTTTCGAGATGTTGAAAATTTGCCATGATGGTGTAACTAGAGACTTTATGGAGCAATAAAAACCGTTCTATAATTGATGGAAAGTACTTAAAACATTCTCTTAAGCTCTAACACTAACCGAATAATTTAGCTTTCTCGTAGATAATTAGGAAAAAGAAAAAATTAGCTGAAATTGATAGTCGCTACGGAGTTTTCCCTTGTGTGGAAACGATCGCAAATATTTCGAATGGTACTATCACAATGGACGGATTTCTTGAACCAAAATATTGAAGCAAAGGAATAATGAACCAATGTACGATCATTTGCAGTGTTGTTTATTGCGAAATATTAGTACACTACATTTGAATTTCAATATTTAGTGTCAAGAAATATTTTTTTACAACGGTAACTCAATACCACCGGTTTCTTTTTACAGGAGGAAACAAAAACTTCTTCGATTGAAAACAGTAAATAGATAAGAGAAGGGCGGGGAGTGGGAGCAAGCGATAACAAAAAGACAAACAACCTACAAAACAAGAGGTTATACCTGAATTTTATGCAAAGCAATGGTTATCGCAAATGCGGTTGGGGTGATTTCCTACAAACTACGACGAAACAATAAATAAAAAAGCTGTTACTTACTAGGCAGTAATTTGGGAGGCGTTTTCGGAGCGATGCATATCGGCGTGAAATGTCTGAATTCGATCGTGATCGAATCGCGACCGTTTTCCATATCCAGGTCGTCTGCAATTAAATTATATATTAGCGCTCTAAGTCACTTGATGATAATTTGATATGTTAAAGGCAAACTGAAGATTAATACCGTTCAATGTCGAGTCAGCTTCCATATCGTCTGGTTCCAACTGAAAAAAAAAAAAAACACCGATTTACTTAGGCGATTGGAAAAGTGTTCAAGATCGTTCAACCGGACAGGGCAACAAGAATGAAGGTAAAATTAATGATATTTCAAGGTTGCTCGCAGTTGGTTATTCGAACAATGAGCAATAAAGATTCGCTCCTATTAAAACAATATCGATTTCATGATTATCATCTCATTCCATTTTTACTTCCATATTAACGTCCCGATAGAGATTGTTGAAACAGTCAAATTCAGGACGGATTTGTCTTTGGAATAAATTTCATGGCACTATACTCAAGAACATTTTCCGATGTCTCTCTGTGGTCAAAAAGTTAGTCAACTCTTCACATCTCTGTGAAAAATAGTGCTATAAAAACCATTATTGCATTTGGGGCAACGCACAGTACCCCAAGATATCAACGATCATGAAATGAATTGATAATGTACACAGCAATTTCATGGCTCCATACGTCCACGAGATAAAATTAAGAATCAAAATATTATCCGTTCGTTTTTCCTGGTCAAAATATTAACTTAAACCGTTAACAAAAAAACGCTCGCAGCTATTTTATCCGTTTCGGTGAAATACCTACGTTTTCATTCTCTTCGAGCGCTCGAGCCAACTGTTGATCTCTAGCGAGTGTATCACGTTCTTCAGCTTTGCGAAGCTTTTCAGCAGCGGCCTCTTCATCCTGAAATTATTCAGAATTCAACGTATATCTGGACTACGCAATTCCAAGCTCTCATTCCTCCTTTGAAAATAAATAAACGCCCAAATTACCATCAAATGTTGCGCAAGTTTAACGCTGGCCGTCACTTCGCGCATGCGGCTTTCTTCTTCGTCAATTTTCAATTTGTTGAGTAGCTCGTTGAACTCTTTTTTCACTTCTCCGCGCTCGAAGGGTACGGAACTGCGCGGTTGTTCCTCCAAGAATTCTGGAAAACACCAATATTACCCCGAGTTAGATGTAAATGTCGAAGAGATAACTCATTTTTGAGCTATACGAATAACAAGGAACTCCAATTACATCCATAAAAATGCGAGCGATTCGAAATTCGGTATCAATGCTGATTAAGGATGACAGGGAAGCGTCAAAATTCGCTATTAGTCACAAAAATGACTTTCGGAGGATAGCGCCCAAACAAGAAATAATCTCTGTGATTTACTTTTTTATCCCATGGCGACAAAACATCGATAACAATATCGTGGAAATAGGAATAAAATTGCAGTCAACTCGAATTGCCGAAATAAAAATCTTCAATTTTCAGGTAGCCAAATCGACAAGTAAATTGCGTCCATCATGCCCGTAGGCCTACCTGAGGTAGAGGAAGTCTTCTATTTCGATAACAGAATGGGTTACAGCTACCTTTTAGAAAAGTAAAATTCATAAAAGCGAATTATTTATTCTGAATGAGAAAACATTTATCTATTTAAAGAAAGAAGAAAAGTGTTGTGCACTCAAGAGGAATCATCTTTGGGATCAATTTTGACAGGATTTCTCTCACGCGATAACGTTCCTGGATGAAATCAATCAAGCCTAGCGCAGGAAGAATGTTGTTACAGATGAGAGGTAGTGTCGCAAACATGCTCACTTCTGGGGCATCTAAAAATTCAACTGAAGCTTATAAAAGAATAGCTAAAAATTTAACTATAAAAGCTTCGATATCTGTATTGAATTCATAATAGTCCTTGGATGAAATAGAGCTATTTCTGAGATTTACAAATTTTTTAAAGAAGTAGAAGTAGATTTTCCAAGAGCATATTTGATACAAGAATGGAATCGTAATCCACTTACAGTATCGACAGAACCTATTGATGAACATTAAGTTGTTGTCTTCGGCAACTTCATAATTTCACCAGATCGTAATCACTCATTCTAGTCAGAAATGTTTGGAAAATGGGGCCAAATAGGCTATAATTTTTGAAAAATTGAATGATAGTATAAGAATAGACATTGATCAGCAAAAAAATATCGGCAAAAACTATAGCTATAAAAGTTTCGATAGTCATTATTATTGATCGATGAACTATCGATAGTAAAATATCGAATCTTGATATTATCAACTGTGGTAGAAAATATCCACATTTCGATACGATACTATCAATTATCGATACTATACATATATTTGAATATATATGCATATTGAGAGATATATTATAGTGGTGTCGTCACCAGGGTCAAACTTTGCGAATAAAACGCGAAGTTTGAGTCATATGACTAAAACACGAGACTTGAGGAGCCTTCATGAGAAATAATTGCATTTACAGAGATCAGGGGACCGAGGTGGCCAATAATGCCCCCAAATCGGGCTATTACAGTGCTGACTAAGCCAGATTGACTCTCCAGAATCCCTGATTTTTAGATACTATTCACGAATAAAGCATGTCGTCTTGAAAAACTTCGAACAGCCCCTGCAGCACAAAATACTTATCATATTCTGCTGGATCTGCAAACCTCAGATATTGGATATACCTTTTAATATAAAAGAAATTGGCAATGTCTTCTTTTGACATTTATGCTTGTGAAAGTGGAAAATGCATCCATCTGTATCACGAAATAAATCAGAAACCATACACAGTATTTAGATTCTCTTGGAAATAATTATCTCGACGAGATAATAGTTAGCCCCTAAGAGTCAGACATGCGAGCAATAAAAATAATAAATCGGGTTACACCTAGAAATCACCTGTGCATAGCATCATCCGGCTGGCTATCGTTGAACTGCGAAGGACACGACCTAGGCCGTTCTATGATGTGTATTCGCGTTCCACTGCAATTATTATCACCCGCCGGCAGATGAAACTTATGTAACGCGTTTCCTTAAAAGCGATCGCACTCAATCGTTTTATCTCGTATCGGTACAAGAGTAACATTTTTACGATTCGGGATGCGAAAGCGGTGGGAGGTTGATGGCATGCGAACAGCTGTCGCAGGAACGAACGATGAGCTGTCTTTTATTTATTTACTCGCCATCAACAAAAAGACAACCGATCAGGAGACTTTGATGTCGGTGTACACTATGACATGATAAAAAATCAGGCTATATCACGCTACAATAGGCCAACGACCGGAATGAAGAGATATTGGGATGCTATACTGTGAAAAACATGGTACCTATTCTATTCAAATAATATTAAATTCATTAGCATCGCGCGGAAGGCTACCATGAAATATTGAACATGCTATTATTAGGATTCGGATAGTACATTTTTCAGCAAGAAAAAAATGATGAAAGAAAAATAAGCTGCCAATGTAATAACACATGATAGTGTAGCTTTCAGTGAATGTTCAACGGTCCTGAGTCTTGACAGTTTGGCTTCAAGCTCAAATCAGTTCGTCTTGGCTAGTTGAAGCTCCTAAATTCGTTCATCAAGCCGAGCGCTCTCGTCCTTCAAGAAGCGAAACGTTAGGCCCATAAAATACCTAAGCCTTCAGAAATCAAAGTCGAATATTTCTGATCAAACGCCCAAAAAGTTCAATAAATTGAACATACCTAAAAATCGCAAAATCATTCAATTGAAGCGGTCCAAGTTTTTACTGCGAGCACTTTAATTACTATTGGCCCAAAGGTGAAATATTCCATTTCTGGAAACGAAAGAGTCGAAACCATAATTGTTTCAAACCGCTTTGCAAACGAGGAACGTTAGGTCATTTGCAGCGATTAGTGTGCTGCGATAGGACTGCGGGAGTAAGAAGTAAAAATAAAGTAATGTACAGCCCGAATCGATAACTTACGAGGGACTTACGTGCAAAGGCTGAGGCAAGCAGCGGGGGGACGTGCGTATAAACGCGCCACGGCTCGAATAATTTACGACAGACATATACGTAGTATAAAGAGCGTAAAAAAAATTACGAGGCTATTTCATTCGAAGTAATTTTAACTGAAAGAACGAACCGTTGTGAAGGTGATAAGTTTCCCAATCGAGAATACTCACTTTCTGATAAGCCGTCGTCGTCGCCATTCCGCTTCCGTTCGATTTCGTTTGGATATTGCTCCTTCAGCTGTTCCCATAAATGTTGGTTCACCAATTTCCGCCCTCGGCTCCTCGCCTGGCGAATGTACGTGCCGATCCGAGCCCGGCAAATCGGACAGACCCATTGGGTATTCTCGACCGTCCGGTTCAGGCATTCCAAACAGACCGTGTGTCTGCAAGGGAACGAGACGGGTTCGATGAATATGGCACGACAAAGCGGGCATATTACTTCGGTGACCGACAGCTGATGGAGGACGACCCGTTCCGACGCCGACATAATCCTCGGAACATCCGAGATCGAGATTGTCTAGGAGACGAGAAAGGAGCTAGGAGTTACAAGTAGACGGGAATCGAACGAATCTCGGTTGAAAGACGCGCACTGTGTGAGTGTGAGCACCGTGGGTGTGTGTGTGTGTTCGTATGCTACTCAGGGCATGCCAAGCAACATCAACATCCAATCAAGGTCGGCCTTGACTTTCGATTGTGATGTATCGATAGTTACCAGCTTCGTTCGATATTTAGCTCAACTCTAAATAGGAACGATTGTTTCGTTTTCACAGTGTTCAGTATCCTTTTGTGAAGGTGAAAAATGAAAATCAAGTTTTCAGACAAGCTTATAACTGTTCAATCAGACCAATTTTCTTTCCAATTTTTCTTTTCTTGCATTTTTCGTTCGGGGTTGCACATTTTTCTACCTTGAATTAGGAACAATAATCGATATTTATTATTCGATATCCACTAATCGAATTGCTGTTATCGCAGGAAGGCAGCTGTCGGATTTCGCGCGATTTTGAGCAGTGTTGACTTGAGCAACATTTGAAATCGTGGAGGCTTATGTGAAATGGTTACCACCCTGAAGGGACTGAAGTTTAGTTTAAATAATGGTCACTCATTCCAAGAGAAGAAATTGATTTTTTTTTTCTTAAATCTGATGCCTATACTGCTGATTTAAACGAGCAGAGTAAACTATAGAAATTACTTTACTTCACTGAAAATGTCAACACGAGTTGAGGAAAATTAGGACACTCAACAGTCAAAATTCGTTCATTATTTAACCGGATAATACGGCTGTAAAATTTAAACGAATGAAGGTATGTCATCCAACTTGTAAAAGATTTCTTATTTTATTTTGGTACATTCAAATTTATACAAACTGACATAATTATACATTACTTATAAACACTATATTGGTTCAACGGAAAGGCCTTAAAAGATTAGTGCGAGCTGAAATAATAAGTAATGGTCGAATCAAAAAATGAATCGACAACTAAAAAATTTCTCGATTTTCCCTAATTTACAAATCGGATATTTGCCATTTTCTACACCCAATTCTACTTATACAATATTTAGCACACACTTTTGCAAATTTCATTTCAAGCTCAAGTTACGTTGGCGGTTTTAAATTATTTTCTACTGCTAACTAATGTTCATTCAACTTGATAAGGCACTTGGAATGCTATACAGAGCTTAAAAGCTATCTGAGCTGTTAACTCTAAAGAATACGAGTATCTAATTCGAAAGTAATAAGAAAACAATATTTTTTATTCACACGAACGAAGAAATTGGCTCATATCTGAGCACGCGAATATATTTTTCTACAAGATTCCTACTGAGAATGAAATAATTGGTATCTGCCAATAAAGCAGATGAATGAAAACGGTAAATTGATTTCAAACACAATCGTTGAATATTATTACAAATCACATCTCAAAAGTTTACGAGCAAATGCGCCAACAAGTTGGAAAAATTGTTTTTCACTTATAAAAACGTACAATTATTTGTAATATTGCACTGAGTTGACCTGCTCTCACATTACGAAAAAAAAAAATTAAAATTCGGCCTATATTGATATTTTACTCACAATTGGCTACTTAGAAAGGGACACGAAAACGCTCAGCACTCGTTCCAAGGTTTAACAGTTCATTTAGAAAGAAAAAAAAAAACTCTGATAAATTAGGAAAAAATTGAATAAGTAAATTTAAAAAAATAAATATAACACTTTCAACGGTTACCCCATTTCAAGAAAAAATCAATAGATAAATTGCAGGGGAAAAAATTAATCGAAAAAATAATAATAATTAATCTGCGGGGAATTTATCGTTCAACTGGAAATGACGATATTTTTCAAAGCTTTTTTTCCTACCGGTATCCAAAGCTCATAAAAAAAATGAAGTTCATATTCAGGGTAATTTTGGAACGGCTCGATGATACATCGGCGAAAGCGCGTTAACGAAATATTATTATAAACGGCGTGAAAGCAATTTATAATCGCCATCGATCACTGATCGTCATTATGTCAACTACCGCAAGTGAAAGCATTGGATTGCAGTTGCCTAGCGTAGGTATTTGCACGCTGCACTGAATTGCCAAGATCAGTCCAGAAAACCTCACCGTGACCTTGTGAAAATAGCCTGACAAAAAACTTCTCTCCAGCTTCTGAAAAACTGGTAATAAAGGTTGCATAAAACGGCCTGTAGACGGTGAGTATTGGGAAATATTTCGGTTTGAGCAATAATTTCGACGGCTCTAGACGAGATTGGAAGAGTGTACAATGTGTTGCGCTGTATACGAAAACTTGACAATGATATATTGCGAACGTCAATATTATCGGTATTTAAAATACTTTGGAACGAATTTGGAGATTTTATTTGTAGATAAGTATTTGTTTAATTTTCTTTCCTTAATAGTTGATTATTTTATTAGAATTAGTTTTCATTCGCGGCGAGAGATTGTTTATTTATATTTTTAACAAAATATAGCGCGGGCTTTGCCCATTAGAATGTTTTTTATAATTAAGATGAGCGGGCTAAATTTTATTTTGACTTTTGTTTGAAGTACCTGAGCACTCCGCTTGCAATGTTTGATTTCTATGTTAATTGGTCTTCAGCCCGTATGAATATAAATAAATTAGGGGAACTGATTTTTCAATATTTATTTTTTCTTAGTAATGTTCCGTTTTTTGTCTTGTTGTGAAATAAAACTTTATTCATTGTAATATATCAAGCCGTCTGTTTCCGGCTGTTTCTTTCTTTTTTTTTTTTAATTAAATGACAGTGACTGACCATCAGTGGAATTCGAGACAATCTCTTTGATTTCGATCCTGATACCAGCCGTCTGCGTCGGGAATTAAAACATCGCACAATCTTCAAAATCGCCGGTTGCGAGATATTGCCCGAACAAAAATTTCGCACAGTATTATTGAACGTTTCTTGGCAGCCAATATGCAAAACTGCACAGTCGACTATCTATAGGCCGATTTAGGCTTGAAACGGGCTTATTTAATTATTGAAGCTGATCGAAGGCAATGAGGCGTATTCGCGGTTCTCTTCCCTTCCTTCCTCTTTGATAGATACAAAACAGAAACCCAAATTGTCGCGGTTTTTCTCGCCGCCGCCGACGGAAGCGGAGTCGTCCGGGTATTTGTCCTCGATATGGGGCACATATTCGACGATCTGTTTGTCGCCCTGGAGATCCGGAGGCATCACTCCGGCAGCTGCGTAGTGTTCATCGTCGAGGGTCACAAAATCGTGGCGGCTGCCGCTTCCAAGATAGTTGTACTCGTGCTGAGGAAGCATGTTCGTGTAGACGTTGGAGTAGACCGGAGGTGGCGAAGGGTTGCTCGTATATGCTGAGGATACCGTCGACGTCGAATACGGGCTCCCGCTGTTGAGCAGGTTCAGGTGCGAGCCCATCTCGTACGAAGAATACGTGGCCCATTGGTCGGTCGACGTCGTCGGAACTGTTTGGGATTGAGACGACGGCGCTGGATTGTACGGACTCAGAGTTGTAAAGGCAGCGTTACCTCCCAGGGAAGATGTAGGCGATCCTGTAAAAGTCAAAAGTATTGAGCGATCGGAAAAATTAAAGGCAAGGGAAATTATTTGGATAAATATGCGATCGATCTGAGTTTCTGGCTTGTAAACTTGGTGAAAATTGAAATTTTCTCTTTCGCAAAGTACATGCCACGAAGATGTTCGAATGATTGGTAATATGGCCTGAAATACGTAAAAATCAGGATTCTTCGTATTTGAAAGTTGGCTAAAAAAAGGAACTATAGCGTTGCCAGCGTCAGCATTTTTCAAAGGTTCGATGTTGTATATAAGTAACAAAAACAACCGTGATGATTTCTGAGTAGAAAATCGATATTTAGCTAACTGACTGGTGACCGACTCCTTGAAAAAAGCTTATTTCCCTCTTGACGAGCTCTACGGCTCCTAGTGTAAAATGAGCGTAATATCTAAAATAAAAATCGAAACAGAAAAAAGTTTGAACGCTTATATCTCGGAAGTACTGTGTGTAATCCAAAATTCGGAAAACCCTAATTTTGCACAATTACCGGGAAAACATTCCCTTAAAATTCCATGAGGTTTCATCCATTTTTCAGGGAGATATGGCGATTTATGTCAATTTGTGACCACAGACAGACGGACACACAGACACTAACTTGTTCAGAATGTGATTCTGAGTATAATAAAAATTTCTTTCAACAGGACCTCAGTTCCAAATTCGACTTTTCAGACGATCTCAATACTTCCATTTACTTCGTAAACATGGATGTAAAAATGGTCAAACATCGGATCCATTGAAGTGCCACTCACCAGTTGTAGTAATGTAACCGGTTTTCCTGGCCGGCTCGCGCTTGCGCCATTTCGCCCTCCGATTTTGGAACCAAACTTGAACGCGCGATTCGCTTAGGTTCAGTTTCAAAGCTAATTCTTCTCTAGCGAAAACGTCAGGATAAGGTGCACGTTCGAATGCTCTTTCCAACTCTTCGAGCTGATAGGCGGTAAAAGTTGTCCTGGATCAAAGTAAAACAATTATGAGGCCAAGTTCATTATTAACAGTGTATTGGAGCATGTGAAGCAGTGAGTCTAAAAATTTGTTCAGGATCTGTAGAAGCCCGAAATTCGATAGATATACATAGCATAGACAAGATTACCGAGCTCAAAGATAACGATTCGTAAACGAATATGCAATAACTTGAGTCCTATATAATAACTATAGGGGCAAGCTTGTGGGGCGGAGCCCCCTAGGCGGCCAGTTTTGGCGAGGTGTCGTCCTTATTGCTTCCCTATATAGTTTTCCCTTTTTTTGTATATTACGAATAGTGTTTGTAGTAGTGACTTTAATGAGGTAGGTTAATAGTGGCTTTGTTCATGGATTTGTATCAAAAGTTATTGGTTTTTCAACTCGCACAAAATTTTAGATAAATAACTGTTCCGAGTTTTTCAAGATTTCTAACTTCAACGCTGGATAACTTTAGCACAAAGTCGTCAATTCGGATGCTTGAATATACCGAAAGATAGGTGATTTAATTGTCCGCATATTGTCCTAGTAATATACCTATTCATTTCTCAACAGTTTATGCGATATTCAACAATATTGGTGAAATGTACACAAAAAAATCTAATTTTTCAACTTTGAACATTCATTTATCCATTTAGGGCAAAAGAAACTAAGAATGTAGCATATATTATTGATATACACATCACCAACTATCATTATACCAAATTTGAATAAAATCGAAATGAAAAAATTTTTCACGAAAAATCCAAGGGGGACCCCTGCGATTTTTTCAACCGATCAGTTATCGATTTTTTACTCCTCTCTCAAAAGAGATAAAAATCTGAAATTTTTAGGAATGTTGTATCTTACCAAGATGTATTTTTGGTATTTTTTTCAATTTTCGGAAAAATCTGCAAGTGGTCCAAAAAAATCAGTTTTTGAAAGCTCGAAAATTGACTTTTAAACGTGCTTTTCGGGGTCAAAACTCATGCAAATCAATTGTTTCGATACGCAGGAGTCTTCATTTGAAAGCCATACACACGTACTTGGCAAAAAATTTGGTGAAAAAATGTTAAACAGCGCCACAGAAATTATTATCTGTAAATCGAGTTCCGAATCGGCCGAAAGTTTGAGCTTCGCTGGCGTCGGCAAGGTGAAAAATTAAACTACTGAGGAAAAGCATATATCTTACAGGAAATTTAACGCTGAATCCGAATTTGAAGTCAAAAAAATGAAATTTTGTGGGCGACTATACATTTTTTCCGTTTTTTGAGTTTCAGTGTTTTACGTTTTTCAACTTGGAAAATTAATTGCAAACACTTACAGTACTGTTGAATTATATTTAATTACCCATGCCTACAGGAAATTAGACGTAGAATTTGAATTTAAAGTGAAAAACGGCAAATTCCGAAGACTTCGCTTTTGCTCCGCCAAAAAACTAAAATTGCCCAAGAAGAATAAAATACTAACCCCTCACAATTTGATATTTAACGTTTCAAGGTATGTAGAATCTGAATATACAAAAAAAAAAAAATAAATAAAAAAAAAATAAATAAAAAATCTGTGTTTGTTCTACGCTGCAACACTTTTCTAATGAAACTATAATATCTAAATTTTTCAAATTTTCACGAATAATAATCAATTCTGGTCTAACAATGGTTCAATTCTTCAACCTCAATTTCAGGGTATTTTCGATGGGTTTTGAGGAGGAGAAAAATTGTATTTTCCTACTTTTCTGTGAAGATAAGTTTTATAAATTTTTCGGACTCTGAGTCGAATGAGACCATAACGGAGTCGATAGTTTTGATGGTTCTCAAGTTATCTCAGCTTTCGTGTTGCAGATTGATGGTTATGAGAAATTTGCAAGATGACATAACTCGAAACTATCTAGAGCTATAAAAACGTTCTATGATCGTTGGATTTCTCGTCAAACATTCTCTTCAGCAGTACCGTTTGGCGAATAATTCAGCTTTTAATTTTCAAATTAATAAAAATAAAAATGATTGAAATTAACGGGTTGATTAATTAAATTACGGGTTATTACCCGTAAAAATGTGTTTTTAGGTTGAAACGTTCACAATTTTCGGAACAGATACTAGCACAAATACACTTTCTAAAATAACAATTGAAGTCAAGAAATAAATCACTGTACAATCATTTGAAGTGGTTTTTTCTTGGGCGATTAAATGGTCAATCGTTGACTATTAAACCGACAAAAGCTGGAAATTGAGAACTATTTGCCTGGTTTTCAACCGATCGACCGACTGGAATTTTCATATAAATCCTTCCGCCCTTTAAAAGTTACGCGTTTAATTTTTTCGAAAAAATGCATCTATGATCGTGATCTTGTTCCAGTCGATTTCGCACGGCTCGCGACTGCGGGTACATCTGGGGAATTCAAGATGCGGGAGTTTTACGGTCCGCCGCCGCTCGTGACTTGCAGCGTGCACATAAGGGCGGCATACGGTCGCCGCTTGCGATGTGGGCAAGGGATGGAATGCAAAGCAGATCCGAAACGAGCTTTAATACGCGACTTGTTGATCGAGGAGCGGGACACGTGTCGCTCGTTAGCTTGAGCAACTACCATGGCTAGAAATGCTCTCCTATTATCAATGTAAGTATCATACGAGACTCGTCTTTCTACAAATGATTTTATAGAAAGAAAGTACTTCCGAGGTCAACGAAACTGCTTTCTTGGCTTTCACGTTTTTCGGAACGAAAAACACTAGCATGAAGGAAAATCAACGAAATTTCCGCGCCCCTTTCGAGAGATTCGCAAAAAACTCAGTATTTTTTCACTTTTCCTTGTGCACAGTGAACGCGACGAATATTTTATAAAAAAAAATTAAAAAAAATCCCGCAAGTCGACCATAGTAACCTCCTCCTTGTTTGAAGTCGGTTAATGAGATTTGAAGAGACCGAAAATTTGGTTTTACAGATTTTTGGTTTAAGTACATTTCGATGTAAAATAAAAATGAAAAAATTTTTTTTTTTAATTGATGTTAATCAGCGTCAATTTATGTCACCGCCCTCAATTAAATAAATTCCGAGAAACATTTTTTGCTCATCGACATTACCTTGTTTTCTTTTTCTTAACGCCGTTGTTATCGTTTTTCTTGCTTTTCGACTCGGACTTCTTCGGCGTCGTGCTCGTCGTCACCGTTTCAACAGCCACTAAAAGACAAAAAACGTCTATTATATTGAGGTTCAACTCCATTGAGGTACAAGTTGGGGAACATTTAGAGAAGTTTATCTTTTGCGATGTAAATAATATATTAAACAGATTACCTGGCGGTTCTTTACGTTTTGGAAGCTCAGGCGGAATCGGAGTTAATTCTTGAGCGTGAAATATCCCTTGAAGTCCTTCTATTTCCGTGCATTGCTGCCCTTGAAGCCCGAGCATCACCTGTGGATAGTTTTCAACGAATTGAATAATAATATAATTAATTTCGGACGAGAAAAAAAATTAAATTGTTTTTTCGAATCGTCTTCGCCTAGTCAATTTTGAAAATATTTAGAATCAGATTTACATACTAATTTTTTTACTATATTCTTTATACTATTATTTATGCAATTTCACATTCTGGGATTCAGGTCATTCAGGGGACTTACTATTTTTACTTCCATGTTTACGTAGTACATTGTATTAGGGTAATTGTAAACCCGGATTTTTTTCGTCTCTCATTTTTACCAGTTTTTATGGAAACAGATACACGAAGATATATATTTTTAAAGGAATTTTTCTTAGAATGTATATTCACAGGATATAATGACCTTTGACATCGTCTCAACAACAAGTGAAATTATTAAAAAACATCACTAACCAGTGAAATTGCCCGATAAAAAAATCTAGATAGCATATAGATTTACCTAATTTATTTTGAAATTTCTGTACCTTCATAATAGGTTTTTTTTTTTTTTTTTTTAAATGTTAACAAAATCTCAATTTTTACCCTTTTTCAAAGCCGAGTTGGAAGAAAGATTTTTTTCTCAATTTATTTCGATTATTTTATTCAATTTTATGCTTTCATTTTTTTACCGCGCGCTGTTCATCTCGTCGGATCAATTTGGATAGCATCCAAGAGTGACGAGTTGAGTGAGTGCAAACGGAAACCGCTTGTTAAAAGCTGCTCCCTCAGTCCCAGGGTCAAATTAATAAAAACAGGTCACCCGTTGGTCGCGAACCCGGACGGAGACCGAACGAGGGAAGAATATGCGGCGACGGCGATGGCGTTTTAATAACGTGTGAGGAGTTTTAAAAATGGGATTGGAAACTTGGAATTGTCTTACTTAAAAATTTGTTGCGCGATTATTCAAAAGGGAATTCTCAATTTTGTTATATCTCAGAATTGTTTTGTAGCTTTTTTTTGTAGCTTTGGATCTAGTTTTTTTCCACGAATTGAAAATTTATGTCGAGCAAGCTGAATGGGTAACTATAATTTTAAGAATAAGTGTTTATTATCTCTTGCAAAAAGGCTACATACACTCTAAGATTTAGTAAAAATTTTTCTGCGAAATAAATTAATTTCACCTGATTCGTCTAGTTTGTGAGCTGGGAGATATATAATGGTTATCATTACATTTATAGAGATTTTAATATTTTTCAGATTGAAAATAGCACCCCAAATCGAGTAGTCTACGGATTATATTAAATATATCGCAGGAGTTGGGGGCTTTTTTGCCTTCTGCGAGGCCGCGATAACCAAGATGCTCTCCTATCCGTTATTTTATCGACGATCCTTTTATTTATTCTTTTTTAACTGCTTCAATAAATCGAATTATGAATCCAATAATGAATCCAATAATGCGTGCACAGAAAATGCTTAGGTATCAGGATTATTACAAATAGTAAATATTTGGACCATACTTTGCCTCTGTTCAAACGCTCTAACATATTGAGATTTGACGACCTCAAGAAACTTAGTTGCGTCCGGCAGATCATGAAGGAAAGGTCTTTTCACTTCCTGAACATGACCCACCCACTCGATACCAAATTTTTGGTTGTATGGCTTTACCACTTAGTACCACAACTGCTCTTCAAAACAATTACCGACATTACGGAATCAAGGTGTTTAATAGCTTACCCAGTGAACTGAAATTAAAAATACTTGGCCACCCAAAGCAGATAAACAAATGCGTGAAAGCATATCTAATGAGCATTGTAAAGTAACTTAGTGCGGCAAAGCCTGTAATTTATCCCGTGTTACACCATTTTTATTTTTATTTTGTTTTACTATATTTTGTTTCTGTTTCTACTTTTATTGTAATGAGGTGAACGTGTATTTTAGTTGTCTTTAATAATCAGGAGCTCTTCTCCCTAACACGGGCCTTGGCCCATATAGGGGAATAATTTCCTTGATATTCACACCATTGTAAACGTGTTGTAATAAAATGGAAAAAAAAATTAGAAGATTTTTTCGTATTGACGTTTTTTTGGCCAACAATGATTCGATCGCTATAATACATTTTTACAAGAAAATACTTGGTTCTCAACAATGTATAAAAATGGCAAAAATTAACTTAAAAAAAAACCTTAAAAAATATTAAAAAAAAATTACCTGCCTCAATCAATCTGTCTGCTAAATTTACTGCCTCAACTTGATCAGGTTGAATTATTGCGACCGTGAAAACCGCTCCTATTGCCTCTTTAATTTGAACAACGTAAAAAATCGCGGAAAATGGTACAATGTACTAAGTCTTATACAGCGCTTCCATTGATGATCTGTGCGCATAAATACCTATGTGAACGGGTAAATACGTATGTGTACTTACGAACGAACAACTCGATTACACGATGAATAGAATTATTATTTTATTGACGCATTTTGATTTTTTCATCCCTCAGGGCAAAGATAAATAATTTCTTTGACCAGTAGGAAAGGGGCTTTTACCGAGTTGAAACCAGAAATACATCGATAGGTAGAATTTTCACGTCTATTGATGGATGCCATAGTGTGTGGAAAATTCTTCTTTCTACGAAAAACTATTCGCATGATACGTTGAAAGGAATTTCATATTGGATTTATCAAGTTCGTATTCTACCTTCAATCTTCGATAAGATGTATTCTAATATTGAATTGACCAAATTGGTCGAATCCAGAAGAACTGGAAGTCTAGAATGTAGAATCGATTAAAATAAAGAAAGAGCACCTTTTAAAGAAAAGCGCCCGTTGAAATTGGGCCAAAGAACGACAAAATAAATCGTTTAAATACCCTGGATATTATTTTCTTTCTAAATGATTCTGACCTATCGTCAAAAAAACGGGTAAAGTAGCTGGTGTTTCGAGTGGCGAAAAAATGCGCATTGTTCCGAAAAATCAGTTTTTAACCTGCGGAATCCAAAATCTATCCGAACTCACTATATTACCTATTTACTACTAATTACTAATTTATTACTACTACTATACTACCAATTTAGCTCAAGTCAGCTACCAGTTACGTTAGTTACCAAACTGTTTTTCACAATGTTAGGAATAGTAATTACTATTACAAATGGAATAATTACTGTACAATCATTCGCAGCGTTTTTTCCTTTTTTTCTATTGGTACATTCTATTTTTTTAAATTTCTTCTATCGATGCTGATATTAATAGTTTTTCTAATTTTGGTATATTATTCAATAATAATCCATTGTAATCGCCCGAGAAAAAAATTGTTCTAACCCCCCCTCGATAAGCTCAATCTTAAGGGTAATTTTTGGGGTTTTGAGGGGAGAAAATTCGTTTTTTTCCAACGTTTTGCACAAAAAGGTGTATTTGGTATCAATTTCTATAAATTTTTGGACGCTGAATCGAACGAGCCCATCGCGGGTTCGACAGCTTTATTGAGTCTCGAGTTATCGCAGCTTTTGAGTAGAGTTTTTGAGCTTTTTAGAAATTCGTGAATTCTTGGAGCTATAAAAATTGTTCTTTACTCGTTGGAGTGGTCGTCAAACACTCCGTTTGACAAACAGAACCGTTAGGCAAAAAATTTTGCTTCTAATTTGAAAATTAAGAAAATTAAAAATGATTAAAATTACAATAGTCGCTACAGATTTTTCCCTTATAGTCAATATGTTTTCCGTTGCAAACGTTCACAATGTTCAGAATAGTTACTATGACAAATGTCTTCTTATACGTCTTCTTAAATTATTATTGAAGCGAATAATACTGTACAATCATTTGCAGCGTTTTTTATTGGATTTTCGGATTCTACATGGCTTGAAACGTAAAACATCCAATTTTGAGGTGTTTAGACAATTTTTTTCCCTTGGGCGATTACAACGTGTTATTATTGAATAATAAACCAAAATATATTTTAATAATTGCTTACCTGAATCGAGTGTACGCCGCTTCCAGTTGAAGAGAATTTTCCTAGGTTGGCGCCCGTGGTGGAAAAATCGGTGAACATGGCGTCGTCGAAGGGCGCCCCTTCCATGTCGGTCGGCTCCAGTTTGAACATGTCCGAAATTCACGTGTACCGGTCGATCGGTGAGGAGATTATACGAATCTGAGAAAACCGAACGGAGAAAACGCTTCGGGGACGTAGCACGATGAGAAAATCCCGGAGTACGTTTTTTCCCAGCAAAAGGCAAAAAGTCGGTCGAAACGATCGGAATATGATCGGATTAATTAGTGAAGGCGTTTCAATGCGGGGTCCGCTGGAAATCTCATTGATTGTTATTAATTTCTAAATTGGTCGTAATCAAATTCATACGAGGCGCTAAGCAAGAGACGACCGAGTTAAGGCCAATTCAGTCAATCGAGCTTATTTGTTACAATTGTGGCTAGTTGTGCGGCCCGATATGCGTCGGTTGAGCGTGTGCCTAGCGAGCCCAGTTCGCCGAGAGACACAAAACCGTCAACACGGCGGAGAACGTCCGAAACGGGGGCGGCCCCCAGCAGAGGTTCTCATGGGACATAGTACGGTGTTCCCCTGCATCGAACGTCCCTATAGGCCGTGGTGGGAACCTGGACCGTCCGGTAGGCGGCCCCGTCTGAGCCAATCGGCGAGTTCGACTCCGCCCATCGACCCCTACTGCGCTATCGTCGCCGGACAGGATGAAACTTGAGAGCGAGATGAGGTGAGTTATGGGGGGAGGAATTAATTACCCTTGGATAATGCGGGTATCCCTTAACCAGGGTGATTAACGACTTTAAAACAAAAAATTATTATTATTAATATTAATAAACCATTGCAATCGCCCAAGGGGAAAAATTGTCTAAACCACCTCAAAATTTGATGTTTTACTTTTCAAGGAATCCGAATACCCAATAAAAACGCTGCAAATGATTGTACTGTGGTTTATTATTCCTTCACTTCGATTAAATAAGACTCCATAGCAACTACTGTCATTTAAATTTTTTTCTTCTTAATTTCCAAATTAAAAGCTGAATTTTTCGCCTTACGGTGTAGCTGAAGAGAGTATTCGACGATCATTCCAACGAGTATAGAACGATTTTTATATCTCCAAGAACTTCCGAGTTATACCCTCACGTCAAAATTTTGAAAATCTCCCAAATTCGACACAAAGGCTGCCGTAACCACCATAGGAACATGATCATGTTTTCACACGACAATGAACCTCAGGAGACAATCGTTATCCGAGTGCAAAGTTGCAACCGTTTATTAATTAATTTATTCATTAAATATTTAGAAAAAATTAGCTTTAAAATTGTAAACTTTTGAAGTTTTTGTCTAAAAAAAAAAAATTAAAAAAATAATAATAAAATTTCCAAAATGAAATCTAGTGGTTTCGATAGCAAACGCCTCTATTGAAGTAGCCATCTGTTTAGAGATCGAAAAATGATTAATAGTAAAATTTTGAGGTATCAGGCATTTTTTCGGGCGTTCGTATTTCTTCACATTGCTCTAATAATGGACCGAAAATCATCTAAGCTGGCGATTTTATCGTTGCTAATAGCGAGTAAACTGTAAAGCCTGCTAGTACACGCTTGTAAACCGCGTTGCGCGATTTTCTCTGCCGCAGCCTTTTATAGACGCATTTTTAGGCAGCCTTTTTTAGACGTATTTTTAGGCAGCCTTTTATAGACGCATTTTTTAGGCAGCCTTTTATGGACGCATTTTTAGGCAGCTATTTATAGACGCATTTTTAGGCAGCTTTCTATAGACGCATTTTTAGGCATCTTTTTATAGACGCATTTTTAGGCAGCTTTTTATAGACGCATTTTTAGGCAGCCTATTATAGACGGTTGCGAGACTAGACTTGAGACATAGACATAGTCTAGACTACACTGATATTTGTCTCGTCTAGCGTCCACGCTGTGATGTGAATTCTTTAATTTCGTCTCCGCTATCCACCATGACAGACATTGCTTTGTGTTTTATGATTATTATTTTAAGCAAAACAACGCGAAAATGTAAACGTTGGTGGACGCGCGAAATGTTCGCAGAAGGAGGTTCGGTACTGAACTTTTAAATAAATTTAGATAGGAAGCTTCAGATGGTTGGAAGAAGAATAATGAAACTAAAAAACTGAGTTTAGAGAAACCATCCCAGCTTCTCTTCGACTGCCAGTCACACTGCGTTTCCTGGCAAGTGGAGACTCCTTCATCAGCCTCATGCGTACACCTTCAGAATTAAATAAATAGATAAATGCTTAGACATTTCACCAAAAATCAATCTCATTGCTAGCTCAATTTTAAGGGTATTTTTGGGGGTTTTGAGGGGGAGAAAATTAATATTTTCCAAGGTTTTTCAGAAAAATGTGTATTTGGTATCGATTTCTATAGATTTTGTGAACGCTGAATCGAATAAGACCATCGCCTGGGTCGATAGCTTTATTGGTTCTCGAGTTATTGCAACTTTTGTGTCAAATTTGGGAGATTTTCAAAAATTTGGCATGAGGGTATAACTCGAGAGATCTTGTAGCTATAAAAATCGTTTTATACTCGTTGGAATGGTCGTCGAACACTCTCTTCAACTATACCGTAAGGCGAAAATTTTTTATTTTAATTTGGAAATTAAGAAAAATAAAAATGATTAAAATTACAATAGTTGCTACGGAATTTTCGACGATAGTTACCAAACTTTTGTTCGGAATAATTACTATCACTAATGGATTGTCTTCTTAAATAATTATTGAAGCGAAATAATAATAAACCACTGTACAATCATTTGCAGCGTTTTTGGTCTCGCAACGGCCCGGTAGACCGGAGTGTGCCTTGAGACATGTCTTGCGAGACATCCTGAGACAACCTTAGACATGTCTCTGAGACCAAAATCGCGCAACATGTCTACCGGCGTGGACTAGGCTCGAGATCGTCTCGCCTTCCGCGTGAAATGATTCCCGCGTGTGGGAAACGAGGGTAAATAGAGCGAGAACAACGTGTCCGCAGCGGGTGGGCAAAGCGGGTACACAGAATATGCTTCAAAAGAGGGACGTTCATCGCGAAACAATTGTTACATAAAATTGTCAAATAGCGATCGAGGGATAGATTAAGCTTTACGCTGATTCCTCGTAATATTGAAAGAATAAGAGGGCAACTATGGAAACCGTCAGGTCCAGACACGCGAAGTGGACTCAATAACTTCGAAGATGACAACGATACGGCTATTATACAGACATACGGGTACACTGAGCTCGATTGCGATCGATAGGACCGTGGAAATTTGAAAAGCTCAGCGTGAGCCGTTTCCAACATTTCAAACAATCGAACACCTCAAAAAAAAGCTGAAGAACGCTATCGACTCCGTCATGGAATAACACACCTTACCTCCGCATAACTCAGCCGTTTCCTGCGTTTTACGTCCATGTTTACGTAGTAAATGGAAGTATTGCGATCTTCCGAAAAGTCGAATTCGGAACGAAGGTGAAATTTGAAAAAATCAATACAGCACTATGCTCAGAATAATTTTAATTTTATAATAATAATTTTCTGAAATAAATAAAAAACAAAAACGCTGCAAATGATTGTACAGTGGTTTATTATTCCTTCGCTTCAATATTGATTTAAGAAGACTATCCATTTGTGATAGTCATTATTTTGAACATTTGTAAACGTTCCCACCGAAAAACAGCTTGGTAACTATAGGGGAAAATTCCGTAGCGACTATTGTAATTTTAATCACTTTTTATTTCTCTTAATTTCCTAATTAAATGCTAAAATTTGGCCTAACGGGACAGCTGGAGGGAGTGTTTGACGACCATTCCAATGAGTATAGAACGACTTTTATAGCTCCAAGAACTCTCGAGTTATACTCTCATGTCAAATTTCTGAAAATCTCCCAAATTCGGCACAAAAGCTGAGATAACTCGAGAATCAATAAAGGTATCGACCCCGCGATGGTCTCATTCGATTCAGCGTTCAAAAATCTATATAATTTGATACTAAATACACATTTTCTGAAAAAACCCTGGAAAATATTAATTTTCTCCCCCTTCAAAACCTCCCAAAACTACCCTTAAAATTGAGCTAGCAAGTTGGTTCAAGAATTGGGCCAACGCAGGACCGAGATTGATTTTTGGTGAAAATTTCAAGAATTTAGCTATTATAGTTTGGCCGGAAACTGCGTACGGCGGACGGACAGAATTTTTTTTATTGGATATTCGGATTCTACATGCCTTGAAATGTAAAACATAACATTTTTAGGGGGTTTGAAACTTTTTTTTATTGGGCGATTACAATGTTTTATTATTGGATAATACACAATGGTTTATTATTGGATAATAAACCAATGTTGTTGAATAATCAACTAAAAAACAAACTTCAACACTTTTCTGACGAAACAATAGGAAAATTTTCATATTTTCTGCGTCTTACGACGGCCCAATTCTTGGACCACATTGCTAGCTCAATTTTATGGGTAATTTTGGGGGTAAAATTGGTATTTTACAACGTTTTTCAGACAGGAAATTAGGCATGACGATATAACTCGAGAATGTTTGGACGTATAAATTTCGTTGTATCCGAGTTGGAATGGTTTTCACTCTCTTCAGTGCCACCGTTTAGCGAATAATTCAACTTTTTACTAGAAAATTTGAAAATAAAAATAATTAAAATAACCTCCGTAGCTAAGGAGTTTCCCTTATCAATCAGTTTGGTGGAAACGTTCACAAATGGATGGTCTTGTTAAATGAATTGAAGCGAACAAATGAGTTTTTCTAATTCTCCGCAAATTTCTTTTCCTCGAGTTTTCATCCCCTGTTCATTAATTGTTTCCATATTTCCACACTCATCTCTCGTGTTTCTCATCTCTCGTATTTTACGTATATTTTCCCACAGCATTGTACTTCAGTTTTACTCGTTTCGAAGTCTATTACTGTCAGTTTTACTATACCACTATAATAACAAGCGATGAATGTACAAGTAATGATGAGGGTAGGCCCTCGTGAATTCGTTGAGGGGCAGTCGACATAAAGTCGAAGGGGATGTTACGAGGGTGTAGTGGCATATGCTTGATAAAATGATCACACGGCATGGAGCGGTGAGCCACGCGCCTCGACCCCGTGGGCTAAGCACCTCTTGTACCTACTCAGTGCATAATCCCGCGGGTTCTTCATCCGAAGCGTTGTCCAGCATGAGGGACACGCTCCTCGTATCCCACATCGTCTGACGCCCACGTGAGAAGATACATCTAGAAGCGAGATGGTCATAGGGGTAGGCCACTCGAGGAGTTATACCAAAAACGCGCAACAATCTAAATCAAATGATTCGAAACGTATAGGCACAAATCGCGAATTATTTAGGTAATAATTAATCAAGAATAATTCGACAAATAAAAATGCCCAATCCAAAAAAAATCCACGAAAATGTCCAATCTATTCGATTTACCATAGTTCTGCGGTTATTGATCGCACACGGTTTTACTTGAAAAGCAGACTTTTAATATGTGAGTAAACGCCGATTTGTACAAAGAAAATTTAATTTTTTTTCACGCTTAAACGCTATTTTGGTTTATTATTAATAAAAAGAAACCAGAAATTTTTTTCAACCCCCCTCAAAATTTGATTTTTACGTTTCAAGGCATGTAAAATCCAAATATCCAATAAAAAAAAAAATAAAAAAAAAATTAAAAAGAAAAAAAATCCATATCTCTTGTTACACTCTATAAATTGTCTAATCTTGGGGAAAACGCGATTCTAAAAAAAAGACGTAGAAAATAAACGTCTGAACGCCTGGTGAATAATCTCGTATGAGAACGAGAAGACAAAACCACCGACTAACTTCACAGGTCGCCCTGATAGTTCAACAGTGCAAGGAAAAAGAAGATAAGTACGAGGGAACCATCAGGGCGAATTGTCTTCAATTGACGGCAATTGGGACGAGAGAGCTCTTTGCGTCGGCCTCTGGCTTTGGGAAGCTAGCGTTTTTAATTGGAATAAATTGGATCCCAATTGAGCGCGGATGGCGAAGGAAGAGGGCTCGAGCTGGAGACGTATTCAAGGGGACGAAAGCAACACGTTGCACGCCTCCCAGCCAGCAGTTGACTCAGCGTTTAAAATAAAAACAAAAGAAGAAAAAAAAAAAATGATTGTACAGTTTCTTTAATATTATTTCGCTTTCGAACACCATCCATTTGTGATAGTAATTATTGCGAATATTTTGAACGTATCCACCAAATAACAGATTGGTAAATATGCGGGGAAACTCCGAATAAGACTATATAGTAATTTTAATCATTTTTATTATTATTAATTTTCAAATAGAGCTGAGAAAGTAGAGCAGAAGAGTGTCTGATGCCCATTCTAACGAGTATAAAACGATTTTAAAGCTCCAGAAATTCTCGAGTTATAACCTCAAGCTGACTTTCTGATAATCTTGCAAATTCTACACGATAGCTGCGATATCTTTATAACTATTAAACTATCGACCCCGCGATGGTCTCTTTCGATTCAGCGTCCAAAAATCAATATGAGTTGATACCACAAAATAATATCTAAATTCTTGAAATTGGTACCAAGTGCACCTTTTTTGGGAAACATGGGAAAATAGAAAATTCTCCCTCAAAACACCCCCAAAAATGCCCTTAAAATTGAGGTAGGGATTTGGTTAAAGAATTGAGCCGTTGTCAGAGCGAGATTGATTTTTGGAGACAACTTTTCTTCAATCTTTCTCTCTTTTTTCAATCTTTTGTTAGATGGATAAGTTCACGAAAGTTCGGAAAAATACTATCACAAAAGGAAGACTCTTCTTTGGAGTACGTAGTGTTTAGTATTGAAGTGGTCGAATATTTCGTTCTCTTTCGCATGGTTTTTTAAAAATCTGCTATGATTTTTAACCATTTTTGAAGAGGGTTTTACCGTACATTCCGTAGAGTTAATCTATTATAGATATAATTGAAACAATGAATAATTAACATAATGTGTTCTACATTTTTATAGATATAATTGAAACAATGAATAATTAACATAATGTGTTCTACATACAACCGCTGGTACAAAGAGAAGATAGCTGATATCTGTTATCAAACAGCTGCTATCATCTTATCATGAAATTCATTTTTACCGACGATGTTTTTACACCGGTGATCTTCTTGCGCAATTTTGATTGTATTCAACTCGTTTCAAATTGTTCGGTGCAGATTATCCGCATAATGTGAAAAATGTACAGTCCGGAGTGATTTTGAGATAACGTGATTTCGTTGGTTCGGTGAATTTCGTGTTATTCAGTAAGTCAATTCCCGCTATGTTTTTGTTGCCAGAAGTCCTATGGATATTATTCTCATTTTCTTACGAAATGTACCAGTTAATTATGCGTATTTCATAAGATATGCTACACTGCAAGGGACGGCCCTGGACACTTCGAAGTCTTGGAGTTCCTTAAAATTGATTACCCGCCCTGAAAAACTATTTTTTGGACTAATCGAGCTTATTTTAGCTCATCATCGCCCATTAAGGTATCGTTAAGACCCCTCAGCCTACCTTGGTCCCTAAAGTAGGGTTCACAGGCTTCCGTCGATGCCTTTACGTTGCTGCGTTTTGCATTCTGATTGGCTAGGTGAGCATTCCCGCATCGAGTAGTCGATCAAAAACAGAACGCAGCAATGCAAAAGCATGTCAGAGGCCTGTGAACCCTGCTTTATGGAATAAAATGCCTGAGGTACAGTCGCCTTTCTGGTGTCTTCCATTTGGTTGTTAAATTGATGAAAGATTCGTCGCATTATTTCTTTTACGTTGTGATTTGTCGCGCATCCATATGATTTGACATGGGGTTGAGGTAGATATTAATTGAGACGTTATCTCATATTGCATTTCTGTATTTCCAGCGCTTTCGCCGCTCTGGGCCTCTCAGGAAACATCTTCTATATGTTTTTTTTTTTTTTTTTTTTTTTTTTTTTTTTTTTTTTTTTTTTTTTTTTTTTTTTTTTTTTTTTTTTTTTTTTTTAATTATAGGTTCTGTAATAGCTCCACAAGGCTGGGATTGTCGTGAATTGGGAATTTTCTAAAACACGTCCACTTTTTGAACCTAGAGTCTAATAAATTAAAATAAATAGGGGACTAGATTCAAATGCAGGGGTGACTAGAACGGGGCGAATTTAACATTAAAACAATAAGACTCAAAATGACTAGAGGGGATCACATAATACTATAAACAAAAAGAACAAAATGCTCCTTTATTTCTTGGGCCGCCTTTGAGTTCAGATTCTAGACTTATATTTAGCGAACGCTTCGCTTCATCGAATTCACGAATTTTTTCTATTGCCTGTGCAGGTTGGAGCGGCCGGCATCTGATTACTTATGACACTCGCCCATTATTTCACAGCCCTCGGGGACAACCCTTATTTCGGCGCTGGGTTCGGCCTTTTCGGCATCGGCGCCGGAGCTGCAATCCTCCGAAAAGGTCTTCAAGCCTCTCTCATTCTCTTCCGACGCCATTACATGATCACATTGGAAGTTCCTTGTCGCGACAAAAGCTACCAATGGCTGTTGCATTGGATTACAATCCGAGGAGCGAGGAGAACGCAACATCTAAGCGTGGAGACGACTTTTGAACAACACGATTCGGGCCATATCAAAACGAAATACGACTTTATTCCCAGTATCGGCACGCATTACTTCAAGTAGGTATCAATATATTGAGACTGTTTCCGAATTAATGATTTTAGTGTTATTAATGAGAAGTGCCCAGTTTGGGGAACACCAACTATCTTCTTGAGAAATGGACAAAGGATTGATTCAAATTCGCTACCGCTACTTTCTCGACAGGTTCAGTTGTTACACACAGCGCCACCTCCCTGCTAGGTTGGCTCGTTTGCATCCATTCGCTTCTAGAACTTGGCCAAGTTCGCAATTATTTTTGCGAAAGGACTTCCTCCAAGGAAATCTTGATTAATCCTTGAATTAACAAGCGCTTGGTAGTTCGCTCGGTTCCCTCGTCTTCAACAGGGCCAATCGACAGCTACTAAACGTGGTCAGTTGCAGCGCCCACACCAAGTACTTGAAACAATGCTTTACTGAAAGATTTTGAACATTCGAAAGCTTATCATCGTCTTGGCCGAGTTCACTTGTAGTGTTAAGCTGAGCATTAGATAATAGTCCCATAATATACTGGTTTGGTCATTATATCAGCCAGATGGTCTTCTATAGAAACCCAGACGATATCAAGTTCCCCTTGGGAACAAGATAATTATAGTTTCGCTAATATAGTATCGTCAGAAATGTGTTGAGATTTTTTTATTGAATATTAGAATTGTACGTGCCTTAAAACGTAAAACGACAAATTTTGTGGGAGGAGTTGGAAAACATTTTTCTTGAGCGATTACGATGGTTTATTATCGAATAACAAACCAAATACTTGAAGCTTTTCAGTAATCTTGGATTCTGTTCTTAAATTTTGAATTAAGTAGTCCACTGCTTCAGTATCTGTTCTTGCTACAAGTCCACCATCAACGTAAATATCGATAGATTTTGATGATTTGAAAATACGAATTTAGGTCGAGTAGAAACACAGCAATGAGATTTAATCTGAGCCATTTCGATGTAATGACGTGATCGTCGTCAAATGCAGCTCTCTTTCTTTCCTTTTCGCGTTTTATAAACGTTTGAAATTTGCAGCTATAAAGGGTCGTGGATCAAAGTGGAGAGAACGCGCGAGCAGCATACCCTTGACTTACATATGGGTGTACCATGGGAGACTGTTACGTTGACATCGTTTGGCCAAAACAAGAAAGTCTACTTCGATATCCTTGAAGACGGTAACAAATCTAACCTTGTGTTCCTATAATTCAGCGCAGAATCAATCAACCTGAGGCGAGTGTTTGTAAAATTGCAATTCCTTAGCTCGAAAGCTGGCGTTGATGCAAACTGAAGGGAAAACCATAATGTACACTGCAATGGGCCCTGATTGGAGGCAGTTTGGTCATCCACGGAAGCGCAGGCCGTTGGATTCGGTTATACTTGATACTGGAGTCAGTGACAGAATTCTAAGCGATGTGGAAGATTTCCTACAGGCTGCTGGATGGTACGGAGAGAGAGGTACGACCTAATTTCTTACTAAATTGATAGATTATGATTGAGGATACTGTTTCTCAGTACGTGCAGATACCAGCAAGTTGGCTCAAATATTCCCTTCAAAACCAAGTATTTTTGGCTTGCATCAAAAGTACTTTTAGGGGCGAAATTATTGAAATGTGACGTTGAGGAAAATTGATAAATTGTTGATTCAAGAACAAAATCTCATTAAGAGCAGTCAGTAGGAATTCTACCTTTTGTTTCATTCTGCAAGGCTAAAACAGCTCAGTGTCCTTCATTGCTGTCATAATTTAGCCTGAACTAATCAAGGAACATCACCTGTACTGTAGGACATGAAATAATTTTTGGAGACATTGAAACGATTGTGGAGTTACCCTGCGTCTCAAGTAGGAACAAAACGGGAGCGAGCTAGCGATCTCTTGAGGCGATTGTACAGTTCAATAGTATAGCATCTGTCTTAAGTGAGAGTCGCTAGTAGCGTATGTTGCATTGATCGCTTGTGTCAGTTGGCCGTCAGGGATTGATTTTCAAACATATTGGTTGTTGTTGCTCAGTTTTTGGATCACGCAGGGCGTTTGTTTATATTTTCTCGTCGTATTTCGATCGATTTCTCTCTCTCATTTCTCATTGAAAATGGAGATTTAAATAAGCGGAGGTCGAAAATGAGAAATTATACGGAACAAGCGTTCCAAGGATTATAAAAATTGGAGACTGGTTGATCGTGCATGAGATCAAGTGGCGGCTGAAATAGGATTTTCAAGTAAGCACATTATTTATATCAAAACTTTCTTTAAACTATTTTTAAACTGTCTAAGCTCGAAAACTTAACTTCAAAATGCATTTGAAACAAAACTGAAGCAAAGCTATCAAAAACCTACGTGAGACACGAATTTCTAAATGGCGCGCGACTTGATCAGTCGCTTGTTTTCCACGTGAGACGTAGGGTTAGTGTAAAATAGAAAATCGTGCTTTAGCACTTTTGTACATTTGTCCTAGTGTTGGCTAGGTATACCCTACCGACGTGGCTACCTATTGCATGGGCCGCCTGGATGCGGTAAATCGTCGTACATCACGGCCCTAGCTGGAGAGCTAAACTTTGGCATCTGTGTGCTGAACTTGAGCGACCGGGGGCTGACGGACGACCGGTTGAATCACCTGATGAGCGTCGCTCCGCAAAATACGATCATTCTCCTCGAAGACATTGACGCTGCTTTTGTTAGCAGGGAAGACTCATCTCTAGGTGAGTAAATGCCTTTACTTTAATGTGTTCACTGTACGATTGGCAAACTATCTAACCTGCTGGCTATGTTGCAGTGAAAACCGCCTTCGAAGGACTAAATCGAGTTACGTTCTCCGGCCTGTTGAATTGCCTTGATGGTGTAGCGAGCACGGAAGCCAGAATAGTATTCATGACTACCAACTACGTGGACAGGTAAATTGATTGTAATGGAAGGGAAACGACCAGAAATTCAGAAAAGTTGTTCACATGTAGAATTCTCAGCCAAGGGTATTTTAATGCAACATTGAGTTTGCAAAATATTTCTTGAATAAGAATTATTAAAAAAAAAAAAATACTGTTATTTCCAAGGTAACAGTTAATCATCGTTAAATGTCGCCCATCCAAAAAAGTTTCTACACATGCTTCCTCATGCACAGAGGATCGCATTGAAACCTGATCGATCATCCTCTATACAAGAGTCATGGTAGCAGTATGGGCAATCGAAAAAAGAATCTATTTGAAGGGGGAAAAAATTCATCAACTTAAAGCCCGACGGGTGAGAGTTTTTAGTGACCAATACCACTGCGAGTCCAAAGCGTAGCTACCCATCAAAGGCGCTCTTGACTTCCTTAATTTACCACCCAAAAACCCCCAGAAAAAGGTGTTATTGGGTGAGCTCTGGGGAGTCTAAATAGATGAGAAAAAAATTTCGGTAAAAAATCGTGAGAAGATTCAAATGGATTAATAAGGAGCTCTTTCTTCATCACCTTGCTATACCTATTGGCATTGTCTCACCTCTGGGGAGATAATTCACTGGTAAAACTCCTTTAGTCCCAATCACGTTTGCAATTATTGTTACAAACGATCTCATAAATTCGAGAAAACAAGCTTTGAGCCTATCGTTTCCTACGATATAAATAACACAATAAGAAAAACAACGATTTTGAGAGTTGAAACAAGTGAAAATTTATTAGATGAAAAAACTGACTGTTGGAAGCTCAAAATATGAACTTGAAATCACTTCTTGATTCTCATATTGGCGAGGCTTTAAACCAACTGAGGTCTTAATTTTTGGCCCTAACCAGCTCTTTTCGGGGGGCTTTTTCACACCGTCCACTGGCGTTGTTAAGGTTCCATCCATTGTCTGATCTAACTGGGATTTGAGTTAGCCACAGGTTCTTCGTCCAAAATGCACTGTGTCTTCGTGGCTCAGAATCACCAGAAGCTCTCTTTTTCAAAATTTTCTGCCTTTATGATAGGTTGGACGTTGAAGGAGGAATAAAAGTTTAATTAATTTTTTATCACTTTCAAATCAACATTATTTTATTTTCACTTTCTTGAGTGGTTTGTACCACTACTCCTGCGGAAGAAAATGTTCCAACGCAGTCTAACGATCTGAAAATTTTACAATTTGCCCACTGCACCGAACACGAGTCTTGAGACCTTCTGCAGCTTTCTATCTCCTTTTCTTCTTGTACAAGAAGATGGGTGTATTGAGATTTATTTTCTGTCAACAGTATAATTTACAAAATTAGACTCGATGAACCTCTTTGATGATTATTGATCAAGTCTCTTTATTACAAAGAAATCCATGAGATTGACCCATGTTGTGTTCATGAGAAGTTCACAATTCATTATAAGACGCCTATCTATCATCTATTTGTCATCAAACAATAGGGAAACTCAATTTTGACATAACCATCGTAATCTGGTCTCTGAAAGCTCATCAAATCTTAGTGAATCACGCTTGATACAACTGTTTATCTATTACAGATTAGACCCGGCTCTTGTCCGGCCAGGGAGAGTGGACGTAAAAGAGTACATCGGATACTGCACTGAAGCACAGCTGAAGCAAATGTTCGTCCGCTTCTACCAGACCGATTCGCACGATTTGCCGGCCGAGTTTGCCGAAAATGTCCTCGCCCACGGTAAAAACGTTAGCGCAGCTCAAATCCAAGGGTATTTCATGAGGCACAAAGCTGACTCATCATGCGTTGTTGTCAGCAATGTCCATGAAATATGGGAAGATTGAATGGCAGCACATCTAATTGGTTTTTTACTTTATTGTAAATAATACATTTATAAAATAATTCGCAACCATCCGTGCGTATATTGTTGGAATTACATTAGAAGTTTTGTTTTGAATTTTCTTCGATCCAAAATATTGTCAAACTTCTATGTGCCACAGTTCACTCTAGGCGTAATATTTGCAGTCAAAATTGTACTTCCATAATCCTAGATGAGTTGCTCGTGACTGTTTTTCCAATAGGAGAAAAATTGATACCGGCTAAGATAAAACATTTTTTCAGCGTTGCCGATTCGGGTAAAACGGGTCTTTTCTGACTAATTTCACTAATGATAACGTGTATATCACTTATAAATTAGCGGAAAAATGACAAAGTCGAAATCAGGTAATTCAGTTTCGACTTGTGAAATCATTTTTGCTCAGATTTAGCAATTTTCCAGGCCCATGTATTGCTGATTTTCTCGAATATAATTTCTTCAGCCAAAATGAAGCGACTGTCGACACTCAGTTGAGAAAGATAGAGAAAATTTTGGTTCCCAAGAAAACCTTGATCAACTCCCGTTAAGAAGATGTCACTATTTTGATTGCAATGTATCTTCAATATATTTTTAGGACAAGGAAGGGAAAAAGGCGACTTGTTCCCGTGTTTTCCTAACTTGCTGGACAATTTCGCTCCCCAGCCATTCTCAGAGTATCGTAGGTTTTGACAGTAAATGAAAGAGAATTTAGAGAAGGGAATGAGAACAAGTCGCCTATTTTCTTTCCCTTATTCCGTAGACGAAAAACGGTTGAGCGACGCTGGCCAAAATATGAACGTCTTCGACAGCTTTTATGGTGAAAGGCGAGGGAAATAATTGTCAAAAAATTGGTTAAACGTGTCTGTAACAGCTGCTTCTATGTCGTTCATGAGAAGTCCGGCTGCGAGTGTGACGACTTCAAGGATCACGTTGACCACCCAAGTCGCTAGGATGGTCGATTTGATGGAGAAATCCAACTTCCTGAAAACACAATTGAATAATGCTCGCTTTCAGAAGAAAGTTCCACACGAACAGTTATCCATCAGTTTTCATAGATATTCATAAGTACAACGTCAACAATTCACAGCGGGAACGGTTGGTCAAAAAATTACGCGCTTGGTCCATTCAACGCACAATATGATGCGCGTCAACTTTTATCAACTATAGGATTTTTATAGAGTTATACATTGAAAAACTGGAGCCTGTTTTCACGAAAATCCTTCGTTTTTGTGACAAAATTTGTCAAAATTGTTTTGTTTGTCATACTGACGAAACTTTGAGGACCTCATGTCGAAAACGAGCGGGGAAAGAGGAGAAAAAACGTCCAGTTTCATTGGGCGCGGAGTTTAATGCTTTTCAGTATTGAACTGGGCCTTCATAACGAAGTTTTCAGTCCTCTGGGAGATGTAATAAAAAATCCATGTAAGCACCTCTTTTGTAGGTCCATTTTAGCCCCTTCCCCTTACGCACGACTGCCGAGGGGGAAAACCTAGGATATTCTTATTATACCGTGGAATGTCTTCACAACAATAAAATCTTTAGTTGGGATTGTCACAAATTTTCTCATTTCATGCTACTGGCCTAGAGAGGTTTATCCCCAAGGATTTTAGATTTTTTTAACCTGTCCGTACAACTGAACGAAAATGAATGAAGGAGGGAGTCTTGCTCATGAGCGACTCTCCAACCTTACTACTTCATTGTCTTTGAATGAATATAGATTTATTTCATTTGTAAAATGAACATAACAAAATAAATACTCATTTTCGTAAAGGAATGTTCCCCAAACCATAGGACCACGTGTGCGGTAAGGGGGACTTGTTACAATAAATTAAACAAAAGAAAGAATAAAAAAAAAAAAACACAAAATAAATATTCTATTTCTGCGATATAATGTATCCTTGTCTCACACTAAAGACTACTTAACATCTGTGCACAATTATCGACATTGGCAATAAGCCACAAAAATATTTTTTTCTTGTACTGGGAGCGGGATAGTTAAGAGGAGACATCATTTCTTCGGGGAGCAGTCTAAGTACAGAAGAGCGTTTGTGGACACTACGACCTCCTAGCACATCTATTGTATCCACACCTGTAAAAGCCAACATGTCGTAGTCCCTATTTCAAGATTACAAGGGCTTCTCGTAGTGAACTGCCTATACTACATCTGAAAGAGGTCAGATCCCAGTCCCAAGGCTAGAGGTAGTGGCTCCTGAGGCGTTTAAAGGTTTTTGATTTTTGGCCACAATTTGGTTGTGAACCCTTTTAGAGTCGAAAGCCTTAACTGTCTCACCAGCAGAAGCCGGCTGAGTATTTTAGATAAAATTCATTAAATTATAGTCTTATCTCAGGTTAAATAGTAATAAAGAAAACTTACTTTGTCCCTGGGAAGGATATCTGCTTTGCTTGAATAGCCATCGTGTTAACGTCGACGGTTATGTCAGCGCGCACTTGCGTTTTTCCAACTGCTCCATGCAGAAGGCCCATAAGCGAGAACCAGGAATAACTGCTATTTGCGATGAAATCGTACTCAACCTGGAACAGTTAAGAAATTGGAAACCCCTTGAGGAGTCTATAAGTAATATCGTAGCCCAATGTAAATATTGTCTCCCGAGCTAATTAATTTTACTGTCTCAATTTGACTGTTTTAGTTTATATTTGTTTAGTTTTTCAATAACAGTTGTAGAAAAACAATGTTGCACCCTTGGTGCAAGCTTCTTGATTTTAAAATTGGTTATTCCTGTAACCGACTCAAACAATGGAAGTACTGTGTGATCTATGCACACCACTGGTTTTATTGGTGGCTGGGAGGCCTGCAGGAGTGGAAACAACAATGATCGTAACGTCCTGAACGACTAAACGGCCAAGAAAACCTGGCCCAAGCACACTAACAACCCTACTGTCGTAATCTGTTAATTTTTGCTCACTTACGTATAAATCGTCAAGAGAGACGTCCACATCGATTTCCATTGTTCCGTTGGCGTACTTTATCCAGCAGTCGCCGTGCCGTTTAATGCTTTGCAAGTTGTGAAGGAGGCCATCAGTCAGCGTCAAATGCTCGTACGGGAAATACCATTTCGACTTCGCTCGAGAACAAAATCCAACATAAATAACAAGTTTATTCTCGCCCTAACGAATGTTTGAAGGCGATAGTTCCTATAATCGAGTCTCAACTACAACTGTTCCTCTATTTTACAAAGGTGTATTTGGTATCAATTTCTATAGATTTTTGGACGCTGAATCGAATGAGACCATCGCGGGGTCGATAGCTTAATGGTTCTTGAGTTATCGCAGATTTCGTGTAGAATTTGCAAGATTTATAGAAATTCACACACCGTACTTCCGCATTATTAACCTATCCCATGCGGGTTTTCTGTTATTTGGTCTCCTGGCTAGAAAAATGTCTAATTTTCATTAGATTAAAAATTGAGATTATTGTGGGTAGGACTTTTTACAACCGGTCCAATTTTTATGGCTAGAAGATATCTCGAAATCCTTTTTCATGATTTATTTTCATACTCCTTTATTTTCCTTAGTTTATATCAATTTAGCTTGCCTTTAATATGAATTTCTCGATAATTTAAACTTGGTTTGGTGTATATCTTTGTTGACAAACATGTAAGTACTACCTATGTGAACTGAATACCGCCGGCTTTTAAAAATATTTTACCCTTAGTTAAATATTCAAATTAGTCATTCTTTTTCACAATTTTTCCTGATAACTTGTTTGATAGTTTTTCATTTTTGAAAACCTCTGAGTCTGAGGCGAGGGTTATATAGTCGAGCTGCAGCGCTACCAACGGACGGATGTTGACAGCTAGTGACAACTGCTAGAGACAACAACGGTTTGATCGGCAATGTAAAACTTATAACTGTTACTTATCATCAGAAATAATAGAAAAATGTATCAAGTGCCAGTCCAATTTGATTGACGATCCCAATTGATTAACTCGCTTTGTATACCAGACAAGAAAACTAAGGAAAACAATTGCTAGCTGTGAAAGTCATTCTCCGCCTAAATCCTAATCGACCGACTGCCTGACCATGTAAAAAAATTCCCTCAGCCGGGATTGGAAACCGAAAATTCCCCGTATAAATATGCGATCATACTAAGCTACGCTGTATGAAATATACAATAAAAATACTACTTAGCAACATTATTCTCTAGTATGATTCATCACCGCTAGTAGAGCTGTGGACTAGACTCATAAAAGCTCACTGTGATGGGAAAGGACGCATTTGGAAGCCGTAGAGGGTTCATCTGTTTTGATTCGGTTGAGCTGGCAAAATTCGCAAGTATCACGTCCATATATTTGTTGAGCGATGCCACTTTGCTGCAAATATATATAATAAATGTATTTCACTTGCATACGGCAACACGCTATTTCAGATTAAAACAAATCGGCTTCATCTGATATTTTGAAGAAAATAATCTTCGAACATTGCACAAATACGTTCAAATGAATTCAAGTTACTTACACAGGCGGAGGAGTAGGAAGATTTTGGCCGCCTATAACTGATAAAATGCACAGTAAAACTACTGAACTAGAAACGCTCTTCGACATTTTGGCCCAGATCTATGAATCTTTCCTAAAATTGCATGCCAGACGAGCGAGCTCATTGATTGAATATAGCACTTGACAGTTCTCGTTATCTCCATCAACCACTCGAAGCTAAAACCGACTCCTTTCGAAGAGCGATGACGTATCATTCTATCGGGTCTAATATCGAAAATGTGAATTCCCATATAATCTTTGGAAACAGTCGTTTTGACGTCTTTACCCTTTGTTAGCCAATTATGTAAATATCATTATGTATAAGTGACAATTTTAGTCACACATAAATAAATGAATAAACATCGATTTATCATAACTATTTATAAAAAAATATTTATTATAAATAATACTAAATAAATATTTTCGGATTCAAAATTCGATCATACTCATCTGAATAAATGGACAAGTTGGAGAAGCGATTGGAGGATATTTTTATAACCTCGATGATTTTATCGTTGGTGATTATATTTCTGAAGGGTTTAGCGAAGAATTAGCAGTACAGAAAACATCATTAATTCGACTGTTTATTTCAAAAATTCATAATATAAAAAAAAACATCTTTCTGCAAGTGATACATCTACGCGTTATAATATGAGAGAGGAAGAACTTTCAAATCACTTCATGATTTTCGTCAAAGGCAGAAGAGCCACCGATAGAGAGCGGCTGATATTTTCCTAGCATACAGATTAACACTATTATCAAAATCGTCTATGATTTTATTAGTCAGATAGATCGAAAATGACGAAGCGGAGCCAAAGTAAAATTTTGTCGATGAAACTTTTTGAAAAATGTATCGAATTTCTTTCGACAATAAGAAATATTGGCAAGTACGTTTGTGTAAATGATGATAACGAGCTCGAAATTAGCTTTAACTAAAAAAATGAAGAAAAAAGGAAAATTGGAATTTTTGCGGACACAACCGTTCAATACCGGAGCCGTTGAAATTCACAGTGAACGCTTCTCGCAGCAGATCGACTCGGAGCGTTATTTTCCATTTTTTCGTATTTACAATAGTTAGACCATCTGAAGAAAAACGGATACAAGTGCTCGACTCTGGCGAGCCTTCGAGTCGCTCTGTTACAAAAATTGTACCTAAATCAAAGAGAAAGAAAATTATATAAAATAAAAACTTTTTTTATTACTCTCAAGTAAATCTACAGATTTTCGCATTATTTACAATCGTGTAGCAACATGATTCATTATGATACATGATTGGAAGCGTTACATTCCTTTAATCCGCTTTCGAGTTCTCACATTACTATTGCACGGATTCTCTCCAAATGCATCAAATGCGTACGCGCGTACGGAGAATAATTTTCATTGTTGTGAAATAAAATAGAGTGAAACCGTTTTGACTAAGGAGAGCGACGCTTCTAAAATAATAGCTAGCTAAAATAATATTTACTTAGAAAAAGGGCCAACAATGACATTTTGTCACAGATAAATAAAATAGCTAATAATAAAAATTATTATGGACGCAATAGAATAATACTAGATTTTTTTTTCAACGCGGGGGAATTTGTCGAAAGTACAAATGTGCCGAAATTGAGCGGTGAAAGCTCACATTTGGTATCGGAAAGAATATAACAAGGAGACGACAATGAATGGAAACGTCATAGATTTTAAAGAGTAGAAAATGCTCGTGAGTTTTGTCACTTATACATTCGAATCAATGCACAGTCTTTCGAGCACTTTCGCCTGGAGCCTTATAAAGGAAAATTATGGAGCAATCAAAATTACAATAATAGGTCGATATAATAATATTACTAGCCAGGAAGAGCAAACGTTAACTTGGCTCGCGATCCTGTCTAGCAAACGACTTTTAACAGTCAGCTTTCATCAGCAAAAAATAAACCAAAGTCCTACGGCATTGTACGCTCCTTGATTATACTTGAGACATTTTCTGTGTAGAAAAAATTATATAAAATAAAATTGAGACAACCCTGAGGATCACGATTTCAAAACTGTTTCAATACTATAGGTTTCAAAACCTATTTGACAATTTTAAATGTCTACGAGATTCACTTTGTCACTTGAGATTATTAGAGTCTCGCTGAATTATCTATTATTTACACAGATTCGGACGTTGCATCTTAAAGAATTCAAAAGTAGAACGAAAGCAGCACAGATCGTTTTGATACGATAATATCGACGAGATTCCTAATTACCGTTAACCTAGTCAAGTCTTATTTAGAAGGCTTTTCGTAAATACTCAATAAATGAGTTGAGCCCACAGCTTATCAAATGTTAGGCACTGATTAGTCAGATGTAATTTGGGTAAAGAAGATCATACAAAGAAGGTAAAATTGGAGGCGAGTGAAAAATGATATTGTTGCACACCAAGAAATTGATAAAATATTGGATGAAATTTGTCAGTGAGAAATAATTAATACGGACAAAAAAATAAATATAGATTCTAACAAAGGGATTAAAAATGAAATTTCAGTAGAAAGCATGAGAAAAATTGAATTACACCATGAGCTCTTGTGTTCCGATTGGAGGACTATTTTCAACGGAAAATTGACGCAGAAAACTATAATGTGATGTCCATTACAGTTGATCTTCAGGTACATGAAAAAGAAATCCTCTCATTGAATGGACGTCTAGTATTAAAAGAAAAAAATCGTTAGTGGGGAATAAATTCTAGGCACTATTCCAAACTTTGAGAGGGGAAAAGGTTTTTTTTTTATCAGAAGAAAGTTTAAAATGGTGAATTTTCACGATATTTACAATAAAGAAAGAAAAGAGGAGTTTTTTGTACAGGAATGTTGGTAACACTTAAGTTCAACTCCTTAAGTCCTTAGAAGTTCGTTTTAAAACCCATCCCCATACCTGTTGGTTATTTTATCACTACTTTTATTTAAATATTGATTGACTCCATTTGCTGTAGATATAAAACATGAAAGGGTACAAAAACCGCTCCTAAAACTCTCATTCGTAATGAACGATATTCCTTGCTAGGTCAATATTTCAATTTGGTAAAGGATTCTATTGAAAAAAGTAATAATAAAAAAAATAGTCCTCCAATTGGATAATTTGGACGGTCTTTTCGAACCAATTTGTCTCAACTGGCCACAGATGGCACCGGTCAACTGTAAATCACTTACAAGCAAAGAGACCATGGTTATTTTTTCAATACTATATGAAACGTTGCCATTAAATGAACCATTCGCGTTTCTTCTGGACGTGATGTCCTGTAGTCGACTCTATAACAGCTTCATCGGGGTCAAGGGCCATTTCTGCTCCCCGATCCTCTTGCGTCAGATACTCGCCCTTGTGCCGAGCTACGTACCTCGCCGCAACGAGAGCAACGATCAGCAATAGGAGCAGCAGAATTGCAATGATACCTAGTATGAAACGAGTATATTTAGTATGCAGAATGAAACGTTCGGATCAATTAATTTTATTTTGAATAAACATGGAAAAAATGTTTAACACTACACTAATATCGTACCTCCATGATAACAATAACTATAATATCAACATTAATTGGATCGCCCTGAGGATGCCCGAACGGGCTAAAGTGCAAAATCAGTCGTCAAAGTGCGGAGCCACTTGGTTTTTCTCCCCCTTACAAGCCCAATTAAGCAATGTGACCACAAGATCAAGAACATGAAAATTGTTACCTCCTACAACAGCTGAGGTAGTGTCACTGTAGATGTCTTTGAGTTTATCTTCATCAATCGGCGGCGGTGGACGCGTCTCGACCAAATTCGGTGGGTGAGTTATGGGTTCTACGCCACAGAAGTCCTCTGTCAAAGCTCCTGCAAGCAAACACTTGAATGAGTTCCAATGCTCACACACAAGGTCTATTCAGTTAAAAAAAATATATTATCGCACCTCCGACTGATCGAACATTGCTTGGCCCGCTTTCTTGGAATAAAAGTTTCAGCGGATAAATATCATCGAATTCGACTCGGGAGATGCAACCGATGAAACCTTCAGTCATGGATTCGTTCTTGCCAATGTACATGTACTGAATGTTGTTGAACTGGGCATCGGCTGATTCCTTGACGTTGAAGTTGAACTCTTTGGGCTCATAATTGTCAACCTGGTAAAAAATTAATAAATTACACTCGCAGTCTTTTTTTTTTTTTACCGTAGTATCGTACGCTAATTAAATACAGACGACGAATTTAGCAGCTTATGGAAAAAAGAAGTATTCAGGATAAAATAGTCAAACGATTCTTAAATGTTTCCTCCCAAAAAATTTGTAACTTTGATATTGATTGATAAGAACATTCCATACTAACTGTGGACCCTGTAAATGGATTCATTTACCTAAAATGCAATCTCGTCTAGACTAAAATAATAATAGTATTATAAAATAATAATAATAATAATAATAATAATAATATTTGTATCCATATATTTTATTCTACTTACAGTCATGACTAAAGTAGCGCCAGAGTTTTTTCGAGTAATTCTGACATCGTGGTACTGGCCGAGGCCGAAATGCTTATTAGGGAAGATTAGCTCTTGACGTTCGAAGCCGAAGTCGAAAACGACTCTTAAATGACCTGTGAGCAGGACAGATTAAAATGTAGCATCACAAACGAATTTAAGCATTACAGGGAAAGAAAAGCATTAAAAATATTATCAGATTTCATTGAGAGTCTGTACTTCAGAAACTTACCGCTGTTAGACACAGAAATAGTCATATATTCTTTGGTGATGTTCGAAAAGAAGCCCAAAAGGAAACCCTTAGGGTTGGTCGTTGTGAAACCCACGCGTATTTTTTCACTCAGCGTTGATCTCCACGATCCCATAAAGTCGTACTTTACAAATGAATTGGACCTCAAATTGACGCCAATTTCTGAAAAAGCGGAGAAAAAATAGCGCGTCAGAACAAATATATTGGAGAGAGGGCATCTTGAACTTCCCCTAGTTTTTCAACAGGTAAAATTGTGAGATTATTCCTCACCATCTCCACATATGGGGCCTTTGAATGCAGTCCATCTGCAATCGCACCAATAGCCGTCGTATCGTTCATGGCATGTACCATTGTTCAGGCACGGGTTGCTCTCGCATTTTCCAACGCAGCCTGGTGTCACACCTGGAACCATAAATCCAACTCATTCCATTATTTACTTAACAACATTAATGTCCGATAAAAGGAACAAGGGGACACTCCTTCTGACAACTATAGAAATATTTTCAATTCGTTAGCGCTGATTTCTTCTCTACGTTCTTATTTTGATAAAATGATTGAGTTTCGCTCAAGCTGGCAGGGAAAGTGTACTTCAGTATAAAATAGAAAATCGAATAGCCATTTAATTGGAAACTAGGGGCCAAACCACTGCGGGGGGGATCCACCCCCATTCCCCCGGCGCGGCCGATCGGAGGGGCTGCGCCCCTCCTGCCATGCCCTACAAATCGGAGGGGATAGTGTCCGTGTCACTACTATAGGTATAGTAGTTAATTATTTGTGTATGGAGAGGTGGAATCCATAGTAATTTTTATAGTAGTAGTTTATATAATTTAGTATGTAGGTGGTGGGTATTGCATTGCACTTAGTATCAAAAAGTATTGGGTTCTTCAACTTGTGCAAAGTTGTAGCAGAATCAAACCAAACTACTGTAAGTTTTTCAAGATTTGTAACTTGCAGAGTGGATAAGTTTAAGAAAACGTCGTCAATTCAGATGTTTGAATATACCAAAAGATAGGTAATTTAACTGTCCACATTTTCCCCATGTAATGTACCTATCCATTTTTCAACCGTTTGTGAGCTATTCAACAATATTAGTAGAGTATATACGAAAAGATCACATTTTTCAACTTAAAACATTATTTTCATCTATTTACTACTGAAGAAACCAAGAATGAAGCATATATTATTGATATACACATCATCAACTATCATTATGCTGAATTTGAGCGAAATCTAAATCAAAAAAGTTTTCACAAAAAATCCAAGGGGAACCCCTGCGATTCTCTTAATCCGATCAGTGAACGATTTTTTACTCCTCTCACAATAGAGATAAAAATCTGAAATTTTGAGGAAAGTTGTACCTTACCAAGATGTATTTTTGTTATTTTTTTCAATCCCCGGAAAAATCTACAAGTGGTCCAAAAAAATCAGTTTTTGAAAGCTCGAAAATTAGACTTTAACCGTGATTTTCGGGGTCAAAATTTATGTGAATCTATTGTTTTATTATGCAAGAGTCTTCATTTGAACGCCTTACACACGTACATAGCAAAAAAATTGGCGAAAAAAATTTAAACAGCGCCTCAGAAATTATTTCCCGTAAATCGAGTTTTTCACCGACCGATATTTCGAGCTCCGCTGGCAACGGTTATGGTGAAAAATTAAACTTTTCTTTTTGAGCGATTTTGAAAGCTATTCTTATAGGAAATTTAACGCTGAATCCGAATTTAACTTCAAAACGGCGGAAATTTGACGACAACGGTTGGTTTTTCACGTTTTAGTATTCCACCGTTGTTATGTCTTTAAACTTTGAAATCCCGTTGCAAATACTTACAGTACTGTTCAAATTTGATTAATTAATTATTCCTTCAGGAAATTAGACGTAGAATTCGAATTCAAAGTGAAAACAAACAAAATCTAACGACTATTAATATTTTTTAAATTTTTTCGATTTCCATACTTTTGAAGTTTCAACTTACAGGCTCATACAATTTCTAAGGGCAATAAAACTTTGATGAAGGCCTAATTAAAAAAAAAAAAATAGATTTTTCCAGCCGATGAAAATTTCTCTATTTAACGACTCCATGAACAAAATTTGGCTACCTAACCCAGTTTCTCAATTATCGTATACCCAAGGATTTTTAACTATCTCTTCGGGTCGCTCTAGCTCCGGCTAAAATCAACCAACGAACAAATTAATGCGTGTACTTTTTCGTTTAATGAATTTATCCATGAACAAAATGCGCTCATAAAATCTTATCGTCTTCTAATAATTTTATGAAAAAATTGCGATCAACTGCAAAAAAACGTGGTTTTGAAAAAGGTCAAACATTTTACGTAAACCAACCTTGTGAAAAATCAAGGTCGAAAATAAAAAAAGTAGGATTTAACCGCATCAGGAAATTCAATTTAATTGACGAATATAGTATCAAATATTTTTTATCGTTTCACAATTTTGCTCCACCCATGGGAGTTTTTTTGAAACGCGGCATCACAGTTTCGACTTAGGACGGCTGTAGCTCTGCGGAGGTGAACGCAAACTTAACAATTGTAATTACAAAAATGTAGGAAATTTAACTGGCTAAAAATTTGCAATTACTTAGTATAGGTTAAATCTACTATTTTAGGAGCTACGGCGCCCGACAGTCGAAATTCCGAGAAGGCGATTTTTCGCCCAGAACAGGTTTTTCTTACATTTCGAATTTTTTCTCAAAACAGGGGCCGAAAATCAAAATTCTAGAGGTTTTCAGAGGGTTGCCTCAAGATCTAAGCACACCCCATTTTTTCGTCGTTTTATACATATAGATTCAGAATATTAAAATCACAATGTACTCACCGTACAGTCCACGATCAGCGTAGATTCTGATATCTGTTGGTTTACCATTGAGAAGTAGAGCCCTGATACAGCCCACATAACCATCACGATAGTCTACCGTTGAACCTGGACGATAATAAAATAGAGGAAAATATTAGGTGCTTGAAGTATGTAGTAAACAATTTCCTGTTCATGTCCACCTCGTTCTTAGTATTCCTCGAGTTTTCCTCAACTGTTCCTCTCGTCTTCCAAATAACACTCACTTACCTATGACAAGAGGGGAAGTCAGATGCAATGCTCGAACCGGGCCTTGGGATTCCCTTACGTTCGATCGGGACGATCCATCAAGAACCATACGGGCTTCTTTTCTAAATAGGGAACAAACAAGTTAGCTTCGAGTCGAAGGATTACAATGAGAGTTAGCTAGTTTTTCAAAACGAACCTGTTACGCTCGATGAGGACCGTATGCCAGTTGTTGTCGGCAAGGCGGTAAGACGTTTCCACAGATACAGTGAGACTGCCACCTCCGGCTTCATAAGTGAATTGTAATGTGTCTCCACCTGGAACGGGAAATAAGAATTGGAAATTATAATCATTGTGTTTTTCGTTCATAAAACCACCTTCGACCCAATCACATAAACTAAGGTTCACTGCCTCCAAAATCATAACAGTTGACATTGATAAATTGTTGAACAAGAGTAAGTAGCATGAGACGATTCGGCCAAAGGTTCTACATTGGAAGGTTTCCCAAACTAATTGCACGGAACAATCATTGGTTTCCAAAGCTTCTGATAACAGCAGACTATAGTAGAAACAAACCAAGTAACTAGCTAATTGCTTATAAGATTTTGTCTGAAAACAAAGAGGAAATCTTCTTTCTGAATATTACCACAGATATCTGCTAAATTCTGAGAGCTAAACAAATGATGCTGCTTTGAGAGAACATGGAAGAATCTGGCGCTCTCGAACCATTGCAAATCACGCGCTTAGCCAATCTCGTGTTAGAGCTAGTCGACACTGGTTACATGGGAAGCGTTTTATGAGCCATGATGACATTTTAATTAGATGAAAACGGTATTAAAGCTATTATTGTTATCGATAAAATTCAAACAGCTAAGTCTAGTTTCCCAATACTGTGGTAGTTTTTTGAGTAAATAGCGAAATAATGAAAAAATTGTTAAAAACTCAGGGATTTTCATCTTGATGCCAAGGTTTTGCCAACTGGAAATTTCGTCAACATCGAATAAATTCATTCATTCAATCAGTCTCATCAGCAGTTTTATAACACAATAACGACTTTCAGAAACTAGTTTTTGGAGCTGTTGTCAACAAACACCGCTGTTAAGTTGCTTGTGATTCAAAAAACTATTTTGATTATTGAATAACGGTGTTCAAATCAGGGCAAAGGAATCAAACTCACCGACAATAGCTAGTTTGATGAAATCAGTGGGGCCTTTGCTGTGGAGAATAACTGCGTTTTGCACTGTAGTTTTGAATTCCAGATAAATATCGCCGCTGTGGCCCATATCAAAAGTGGGCAACTCGATCGAAGCGTCAGCTAATCTGAACGTGACGACATTCTTGAACAAATCTGTGAACGAAGTATTACAAAATGGAATCAACGCACACTATAAAAATTATTTTTTTCAAGCTTCTCAGCGAGCAACGAGAGACACTAATCTGAGATATTATGATGTAATTGAACAGTCAACAACTTTTTTCTCGCCGGTATCATCAATTTAAAATTTTTTATTCATTCAGATTCAAAGAGTGAATTGGGAAATAAAGATGAGCCTTACCGTCCCCGTCGCAAACAAGAGGTCCTAATCTGTAGCTGCCTTCCTTCTCGTCCAAAGGATGGCCTGTATCGCCAAATCGCAACTGTTTCACAGGAAGGTCGTTCTTGTCTGTCAATAGCCCTTCATCTTGAACCCAGCTTTCCAAACCTAAAACGCCAATTACTATCATACTAACGTCCATCTTTTGCAAGGAAAACTCTACACAAAACATCCAACATTAACATAAACTCTTGGAAAAACATAAGCTCTTCGACTACTTGAACAGAACTGACTAAAAGAAGAAATTGTTAGCCTACCAGCATCGCAATTGCACCACTTGGTGGGATCTTGACAATTGCCCATTATCCCGCACTGGCATTTCCTTGATCCAGGTACTGAGCCACCCCAGTAGTCCATCTTCTGGTTGTGACGAGACACCCACCAAGAAAACGGGTTGAAATTTTCTTCAGTAGCTATAAAAAAAAGATCACACAAATAACAACATCGAAAGTCGAGAAATCAACAATTTGAATCACCATAATGGGAAACAGACTCATAAGTTTGAAGGGAGGAATGTGTCATTTAGAAGAGTTCTAGATGACAATAAGAATAAGAGGTTTTTTATTCTTTACTGTTACTACCAAGGATCTAATAATGCTTGGTGATTTAGGAGGTGATCATGGCTTGTGCTGAACGTTATACGATATTGGGTTAATTTTGTTTGTGTGTACTAGTAATTCTCGTTATTCGTTTTTGTAGCTTTCATCATTGGTTATTCATTTAAATATTTTATCCATTATGAGAAACTCTAATAGACCTGCGATCTTGAATTCCTTGCATTGAATCATATGGGTCAGAAAAATATTGGAAAATACTCGACAATAATGATTGCTGGTGAAAATTTTGAACTTGCAGTTTATAGTTTTCGCGAAGGAAGCAATATTTGTGTTACAAACTCTTACTTACACGGTGTATTGAAGAGCTTTGCTTGTTTGCAAGAGTAGAATAGATATTGAGAGCATTCTCGGCTACGGTTAATGAGCGCTTCGATTTGAATCATGTCAGCGTCGTACATGATGTCCTGCTTGAAAGAACCAGGTTCGTTGAAACCGTCAACCGGAGTTCCCTCTTCATTGCTGTGATGAACCACTGTGCTTATTTTACCGTCCGCTGAGGATAGAAAAGTCAGTGATTTAAAAAAATTGAGACAAGATGGAGAAAAAGGGCAAGCTATTGCTTATTATGATGGTAGCTGAATTGGGTATCACAAAAGAATCAATTTGAGCACCAAGAAACAGGTCAGAGCGTAGATGATAAGCTGACTTTTTGTCTCAGAAATCTGATTATCTTGTTATTAAATGTATGAAATCGAAAAATAAGTTTTTGGGAAAGTAATCAACTTGTTGCCAACGTTAACTGAATAGTGAATCAAACAGGTCTCTCTCCATCAGATGAATGCTCACCATAGTATTCGCAGGTGACGTTGAACGGGGCCAACGGTCCACTTCCATCGACATCAATTTGCAGCCTTTCTTGCTCCCTAACGGGTCCTAGATTTTTAAACGCTTCACACGACAATGGATGACTTGCTGGAAAGAAAATTCAACAGTGCTTCAATTTTTTACAACTCAAAAGCATAATCCAAGCAAAGAGTGAAATCATTGCAAAGGAAATACAAACCTGTGTGACAAACAGCTCCCGTATAACCAGTCCATTGACAATCACAGAAGAACTCCATTGAAGTTTGTGTGCATATGCCTCCATGTTCGCATGGATTTGGATTACACCTGTCAGTCATGCGGCAGGAATCGAAGACAATATCGTTCTTGCAGCAATATTCCTGCAATTGAAATTTCCATAAGACGCAACCGAAGAAAAAGGGTGAATTCAAGTCGGACATTTATAACACCAGCACTTACATCTGTCTTCCAATCAGTTGGCACTTTGTAGTTACCATCGATGCTGATCAATCTCATACAGCCCACAAACCCTTTTTGCCGGGCTCCAGTGATACCACCTACGAAAAAAATAAAAAATTAAATTGGTAAATCATCATCAAGGAATTTTGAAGGAAATAAATATTAAAGAAACAATGCTTCAACTGTCATATTTATACAGCTATAGAATATCATCCGGGAACAGAATCAGTTCAATTAATTGTTATTTGTTTAAAAGAAAATAACACGAGAGACAGAGTTCACAAATTGAAAAAAATTTGGATTTACCTGCTATTAAATAGTAAGGCCCGGTAGTCATTTCTAATTTTCGAGTCGTTCTCATGGGGCGATTGTCTACGGTTAGAACAAGAGTGTCCCTGCTAATTGTCAACATAGTTTGATGCCATCGGCCGTCGTCGAATCTCTCGTCAAAATTGTCCAGCTCAATAGCTGGAAAGTCCATCGTCTGAATAGCTACTTTGATCTTACCTTTCTCCAAAAAGAGCTGCAAACAATGACATTGGGTCAATATAAATATCCGATACAATCAAAATTCAACAAATATTGGGTCGAGTAAACGTACTTTTATGTCACCCTTGGAAAGGAAATTATGGTACATTAAAAGGCCGTCTTGTTCGTATGTTCGGAAAGCGAAGGAAACATTGAACGCATTGATTCCTTCGTAACCCTTCAAGCGAGCGTACGATTCTGAAGTGAGAAACGTGACTGGCGAAATTGGAGGCTCCTGTAATTTTTGAAGAAAAAAAATTAATAAAAGCAACAAACAAAATTACTCGTGAACTGCGAAGCTTTATTTAGTTTATTGTGGTTATCAGATTTCACAATGGTTGGAAATAACATATTTGTAGGAATCTAGGAAATCTCTCGACAAAAAATCACAATTGACTATTTCACCATGTCACATGGCACCGGCAAAAGAAGTGAGAGACAATATCCCACTCCAACAAATCAAAAATAGTTTTAGCCGAAATCATTCTCATAATGACGACAATATTATTATTAAATTACATTTAACCGTTTATCCATTACATTAAAATGGATAAACCGGATTTGAAAAAAAGGGGAGGCGAGACTATGAATTATGATTGTAAATCTATTAAGCATCCCTGTACTTGATAGCCAGGCCCAGATTACAAGACCAAAAACAGATTACACTCACTGGGCATGTATAGAAGGTGTGGAATTTCTGGTATTTCCTGATAATCCAGTCATCTTCGTTGATGTAGCCGTCTCTTATTTCGGCAAACACATCGGTCGAATTAATGTGCAGATTTTCAATACAACCGGTGTAATTTTGAGTTACAACAAGCCCTTCGAATGGATGAGGTACTCCGCCGATGTACAACTGCAAAAAATACAAAAAACCGCACTTTACTCCCTACCTGGGCAACCATACATTCACATTCTATAAAAAAAATGGGTTGCCTGCCCATAAATCGACCATCTATGCTATCACACGAGGAGCCACAGATCGTGTCATACTGATAAGCAACTATTTACCTCACGATTGAGATCCAACTTGGAGAATTCTCCTTTGATTTTCCCTTCGATCATCACACGGTCGACAGAAAAAACGAGATCTCGCCGATTCCTTGAAATGACAACGTCATGCCAGATGTTGTCGTCCAGTAGGCTTCCAACGGACAAACTTGTAGCAAGACCAGAACCTATTGTTTGCCAAATACATAACCATAACTCAAGGGTACCTGGAATTTTAGTATTTGCAGCATCCATGTCCCACAAGACGCAGCTCTTACTCTGACTATCTCCACTTTCAACTTTTTTTGTCTTCAACTTTTCAAAAGAGAACATTTATATTCTTTTTTTAAACTCTGCCAACGCCCGTATTTTAACGATACTTCGCCAAGATGGCAGGACAGGTTGAGTGTGACTGATTAATCGGTCTTGATTAGTCACATACATTTTTTCAGGGGGAGCAACGGCTCGTGGGACACACCATATTTCAACATCCTAACATTCCTTACCAAGGTCGATATTGAATAGCAGTGAATTATGTCGCAGCTGAAGAGCAATGTAGTCGCCTTGAGAGCCTCGCGAGTACATGAGTACACCATTGGCAGCGGTCGTTTTCATTCTAAACTTGAACGATTCCCATATAGCGGAGACGGGCTGCGGTCGAAAGTCAACTTTGAGCAGCGATGATCCGTTGAAGTACATGTTTTCGGAAACTGAAAAAATAATTAGTTCTGATACTGGTACTATTGTATTTCAAAATTTCGAGAATTTCAGCACGATTAGAAGCAAATAATCGATCCCGATAGTACGTGCTACTATTACATTTGGCGATAAAAAAATAATACTCACTGTAATCGCAGCCATAAAGTTCCAGCCTGAGGGAGATCCTGTCCCGCCATCTCGTCGGATTCACTTTGACCCATCTTGCAATGATGGGAACTTCGAACGAATTACGACGAACATCATTTCCGTTAATGTTCCCCTTGAACATCTACACGGCACAATAACAAGGTTATAATATTTGAAACTGATGAAATACATACAATGGAAAAAATTCGAAAAAAGTCTTTGAACTACAAGAGAATAATTTTTTATTCACCAATTTCGGCAATTTCACTGGTGAATACACTATTAGATCTTCAGAATATTATTACTTTATTTATTTATTTTTTTAACAAATGAAAATTTTCAGCTTCCCTCGATTTTTTACTTTATTGCAATACTGAACCAATTTAAAAATTAATTCTATGACAGACATTATTGAGTATAAAACCTCTCGATCGTTCAATAAAAGATTCAAATATTCTATACAAATTTAAAATAAGGTGATAATTGGGTAGGTAAGGAGGGTTTCGTTGTGGTCAATAAGCATCCATCACCAAAGGCACCATTTTATACAAAAAAAACCGCACGAATCAACTACCACACCACATAAAGATTAATATGAAAAGCGGTGAGAATAAATTGAGAACAAGCCAAACTTTGCGTGTGGGTTACTTTTGGTTTGAAGGCCAATCAAAAATAATGTGAAGATGAGGATAAAAATCCTAAATTACCAGGGTTTGGACGAACAACGTGAATTAACGGTTGACCATCTCAGATGGCTCCTGCACTAGAACATTGTCAAATTAGGTAACTAATGAGATCTGACACTCGAGTGACATACTTTCGCCTCAGGGATGGGCCATCTGAACCCGTACGGATAGTAAAACCACTGGAAAAATTCGATTACCATAAAATCCGACCAACTTCGACCGTAATAATTGTATTTCACAAGTCAGAGGTTCATTCATGGCAAAGAAACTGCAAATAGGACTTACTCGAACTGGAAGAAATTATTGCGCAGAGAACACACACTAATTCTATGGTCATGGAATGAAATTCGACGTATGGTTTCTAATAATTAACTAGTCATTTCAAGTCAATTTTCCAATTGAAATAATATTGAATTTTGTCAATTTTTTACATTTTTTATACACTTGTAATAAAGTGTTTCTGAGTGAAAGGCCATAACACAGACGTACGAATGCCACGAAATAGTCATAACGCTTTGCTTACTGACAAAATGCAGCCCAAAGCCAGCTCGCGAATTAATTTAATACAAAAATCTGAACTGCGCATGAGCATCATGGATTCTACCATTTTTCAAAGATTCTAATTATTCACCCGTTTTGCAAGGCTTTAACATCCAGAATCTGTACAAGGGTGCAACTAGCGCAGATGAAAGACGAGAAATCGTCAACAACTTCCTATAAAAAATGTACCTACCTATAATAAAATTTTTCATATTAAATTTAAGCAGTTCTGAAATTCGACAAGAATTCATCGCTGGAATAACTTCAATATATAATTCAGGGCTGCAAAATTATTTCTCTAAACTAATAACTCAATTCGCCGGTTTTTTGATCCACTACTTTACATTGGAGTAATAAAAATTATTTGAAAAATTATGCAAAACTATAGAGTAGAATAAATTGAAATTTATTAATCGCGTGAGAGATGAAAGAAAATTTGTTACAACAATCGAGTCTAGATGATGAAAAAATAATGGGTAAAATGTTCAAATTTGACATTTTTTTTGTCATAATAATTCCTAAAAAGACGTAAAAACCTATCTACGCTGAAGAAAAAATCTTTATCAAGTAGACATTGCAAGACGTGGCCCACCTTTAAAAATTGATACTTTCTAAATTATTTTAAAAAAAATACATTTCAGAAAAAATGTCGAGCAGTGAAAAACGAACCGATATTTTTCAAATTATAACAACGCCTACGACAATCGTTTGTCGATTTACCTCATTGTCACCGCGTGCATCGGCCACAGTGACCCATTGCTGGCCGTCGTCCGAGTACTGTACAATGAACTCGGTCACGAATTCGAGAGTATTCGACCGACCTCGCGTGGCAATCCAATAGATCCGTTTGCGAGTTTCCAGGTCTAAGGTCAGCGCTTCGTAGTACGTGCTCTCCTTGGGCGTCCACGCCGAATCACCTAACATTCACTCGGTCAAATGAAGCGAATAATAGGGAGCATCATCATAGCGGTTAATGGAAATGAAACTCGTCGACCAACGGAAACATAGGAAAACTACTTCGGGTCATTAAACGAGAGAGCCGGCTAAGAATCCTTTAGAGTATTTGATCGAAGAAGAATGACGTTATACCTGGAGGAGGGATCGTAGGGACACAAGTCGGCTAAAAGGTGAATAGGAGGAGAAATATTTGACCTAACTCAAAGTGTACTTATTTCTTCTTCGCAGATTGCATAATATGTGTTTGAGGTTGAAGGTAGAAAGTAAATCAAGCTAATTTCTCTCAGATATATAATCCTAATACGATACCTAGCGCTGTCGCCGCTCAGGGCGCCTCCAGGATCTGTATAATAAAACTAATCACATGAGAGCTTAAAGATTTTTCTTCTAAAAACCAATTTGGGACACCACAGCTACAGCAACACCAGCCATGAAAATAAGAATAATTTGATGAGATATTGAAATTGCAGTGTGTAGCTTACCTTCTAGCGTATCATATATAAAAAAATAATTACCTCTACGAAGTCGAACTTTTTTTTAAGCCTGCTGTTGCTCTAGCTGTACTGTACCCAATATTGTTTTAATAAATGTCTTAAAGAAGTCCTCACATAACATACAATTTTATCTTACATATCCTGAAGGAGCCAGAGCGGTAAATATCGTATCACAAGCATTATATACCTGAGAGGAAACCTTCAACCTCGAAGAGTTTCAAATTAGGAAATTATTCAAATAAATCTAAGCTATGATAATGCAATAAGGTGACAATACGTCTGTTGGTCGCTTAGTTCACATTTAATACGTAATATAGTACACCCCACAGTAAAATATGTACACATTCCACCTTCCAGCAGGTACAACACAATAGGCAGCTGTATTAACAATAACTCTCCAATTGTCACATCAGTAAGTATGCTCTCATCAAAGTCAAAAGTCAACTCTTTTATAAAAATAATCATTTGAAAAATTGGTAGAAATGTATACTTCCGTATACGTCGAAAAACGACGAACCACGAAACACAATCGATCAGTCCAACTCTTTCATTTCTCGTTTCCAGCTTCTCTTTTAACAATGTTTGAATTAATTTACAATGGGAAATTCTATATAAAAATATAACTACACCTGAAGCTATTTTGCACGATGTAGCCATTTGACACTTAAAAATAAGCATACGAAAATAATTCCCGACCCTTGACGAAGCAGACATAGACAATGTACAGGCATCTGGCGTCTTTCTGTCCTAGAATTATGTACATAATAAATCGTATCAATAAAAATGAAAAAACCTCCTCACAAGTTACTTTCATATTACAAAATAGAAGAATAGATGTAGTTGGTTTTTTTTTTTACTTTTCGAAAGTAGATCAATGAGACATGACGAGAAAATTTTAATAATGGTATTTTTTATTACCTTGGGATATAATGGAGTGCGATTTTGAAGCGAAAAAATTCCACTCACAACATTCCATTTCAGAAAGCAATTTACATAGGAAAAATGGTAGAGAGAAACCGAACCTAATTTCGAGAACAATGTTTGTCAACGAAGTCACAAAAATCTTGTTTATCAAATTCGCTAGAAGGACGAACTCCATTTTTACGTATATTCTATAGGTACTCTTCGAAAACTTGGTCCATTAAAATGAAAAAAAGGAGAATAGAAGCGATGCGTGTTTTGCTCCTTCAAGCATTGTTAGTGCAATCAAGCGAATTGTGCAACCAGACACCGGAAAAATTGCCGTTCCCATGATCCAGTGTCAAAGTTGGCAGCGGTGACGGGCTTCGTTGCGGTTGGTTAACTTGCTTTGGGTTAGATGCATGCGGCACACCGGCACTGAGTGCAAAATTTTTGGAAAAAATGGCAAACCAATTCATTGGAGATGTGGCGAATTTCGGCGCGTGCAGAATTTAGAGAACTAAAGTACTACTATAGAAAAAGAGAAGAAAATTTTTTGAAGAACTATTTGAAAAAATATACTTTTTTGGTAAGAAAATTGTTTTAATAATCTGGAAATGGTAGTTGTAGAATATTTTGGTAAATTATTTTGTTCTTATAGCACATTTTCAGTTCCCAAAAAAGATTATGGCATTCCCAGAAGTGGCAATTTTTCATTTCAATGGTCTCCATAAATTACATTTTTCCCAGCAAAGGATAGTTGGGAATTTATTCTGATTTTTCTTAAAGCAGTTTTACACAGGGTGCTAATTCAACCTCTATATCATCTTAAAAAAAAAATTTGAAAAAATAATTGAATTTGAAAAGAATTGAAAAAAAGTTTCTCGCGAATCGTAAAATTATTCATCGATACCCTTTAAAACCCCAAGTTAATATTATTTCAATCCATTCATTCTCACTTCGTCGACAGAAGTTATATTGTTCATTACGCGTATCTTATTTCGACGGTCAAAGAGCAACATGTTGTATGAAAAAAAATGGGTTTTGAGTTTTTGGTATCGCTGGATTCAGTTTTTTGCAACGGATCTGGAGGTAAAATTAGTTTTTCATTTGGTAGCCCTGAAAATTTTTTATTGCCGCTCGTGCAACAGTGTGTATGAACAAGTACCAAAGCAACATGTTGTATGAAAGCCAGTTGAACGTTAATTTAGGAGCCTCGCCGACACGACGGTAGTCTCCAGCCAAAGTGGGCAATGTTTTCCTGTAATAATCTAAGTTTTTGTTTCGTTTGTTTTAGTAACTTCTTTAATGTATAAGTAATGTTGTTTGTTAAAAAATACAACCTACATAACGTTCAAATTGAACGTGAATTACTCGTAGTACGGTGAGATGGTACTTCTCAGTGATCCGTTGGAAATGTCTAAGTCTTGAAGTTTACGTCATTAAAGTTTATGCCTATTTTTTTGCGGTTTACCAAGTCAGGGTTGGATTATTGTTAGGTAGTTACCTACCGAAAAAACGGCAGCGGAAGCACTGTTTGTTATCCAATCAATTCTAAACAAGTTCTCTTAAATGGAGTCATTTTTAAAGCAAGGAGATCCATTTATACAGAAGTGGACAAATAAAATAGCTGGAAATCCAAATTACGAGGAAGTTCTGTGCCCCCAATAATAAAAATCAAACGATATTCAGCTGACATAAAGAAACATTTCAAGTCCCCCAGCGTTTAAATATAATATAATTTTTGCAGTTTGAAAAAATCAAATAAATACTGTGTGTGACCACACGTGATAAAAATATTGAAATATTTAAAAATTAGATTTCATTCAATCGTCGTCCTAAACATTGTATGGCCTTGAGCGTTTAAATAAATTGATTTTTCCGGCCTGTAAAAATCAAAATAAAAAATATCCCTAGTCAAGTCGTAAAAGGCTCATAACATGGAGTTACGGTGTGTGACCCAACATCCAAAAAATCAAGCGTCATCTATTCGCCATAGCGAACATTTTAAGACCTCAAACGTTTAAAAATATTGACATAGTCTGTAAAAATCGAAATAGAAAAAACTTTCTCCGAAAATGTCATTGAGTTTCATTCATTTTTCACGGAGATATGACAGTAAATTGATGTCATTTTCTGACCACAGACACACGGCCACTTGTTCAAAAAGTGTTTCTGAGTATAGTACCCGATATATAGATTTCTTCCAAATTCACTCCCGATTCATTTCTTCCGAATTCGATTTTTCGGACGTAAACATGAAAGTAAAAAATCTCGATCTTGCTGTCTGTTTTATTGTATAAAAAGAATTGTAGACATGTCTGTAAACAATTGACTAGAAGCTAAAAAGAGTGCTAAAATTAATAAGTAATGTTTTCTGAAAAACATCAGGTACCAATTTATTATTGTATGTTCTTTGTCAGTTCTATTACACAAATTAATATTTTTCCACTAAGTATTAGGTATTCTGAGGGTATATTTTGACAAAACAATAGTCAATCATTGCTTTGTTCATTTTTTCCCATTTAAAATTCGTTCTAAATACGGGTTAAAACGCAGGATAGCTCTCCCAAGTTCAATCTCTTACTTCGCAGAGCCTAATCATCATCATGAAGTATAAAATGAAAGCTACATACATCAAGCAAACTCAAGAACATTCATTAAAATGCGGACTGAAATAAAACTACCAAAATAAAAGACATTAAAAAGGAATTTCACAATACCACCGCGCATACGAAGCATAATCACAACATGTTGTATGAACCGTAAACGCCTGGCAACATGTTGCATCTAAGTAATTTATTTAATAATCTTCATTTGACCAAAAATTTCAATTTCTAATAATCATTAGTTCTATTTTAGTCCATATAGGCATTCAGAAGCAATATATCATCCCTTGTGGAGTTTTTATTAAGTTTTTTCGCTCTCCTGAAAACCAGCCAAAACTTCATACCACAAGTTGCTCTTTGACCGTCGATTTGAATGTTAACGTCGGCGTAACATTTTGGATAATGAATTAAAATGTCGGATATAGAATTGATATAAGTCGATGAAAAATTTAAATAACTTCATTCTAATGTTTGTTTGGAAGCTAAATAATAATATATTATTAATAAAAATATATATTTTTCCCCGGAAATAAATAGATACGAACGGTTTCAAAATTGAGTGAAAATAGTTAAAACGTCGTAGGGGGCTCTAAATTCTGCACAACGACCGGCTTCTCTTACACCAGGTGAGACGTTAATACGCAAACAGACGGACATTCGGACAGATTAGAATCACAGTGAGTCGGGAACAGTTCTGATGGTTTCAGTTCAGGTTTTTTTCAGACCTTGGTGTCGCCGCCGGGCTCTTTGTACATGGCGAAGTCGTATCCGTTGAGACCATAGCCGATAGCATACTCCATCGTGTATTCGGACGAATGCGGTCGCCCCTGGGTCTCGATGGCTGTCACTTTCATCGTGTTGCCCAGATCAACGATGATCGCCTGGTCGAAATCCGAATCCGACGCGGTCCAACCTTTACCTACTACAATAAAAAGCACGTGCTCGATCTGTACGCTGTTTAAAACGGCCGCATAAGGCAAATATCCACGGAATGTGCATTGAAGCTGCTCCGGTGCAATATAGTCGATAGAACAAAGAGTTAATTGGAGAACGGATCGACATACGAGAAGCGATCGAAACTCACATTTTCAGAAGATAAGCCTCGCCATAATCTTCTACTTTGACGATAAATATTTCAGATGATTTTATAGCATGGATTGCTGATTGCTTAGAGTAGATTGATAATAAGGTATACGATTGGTAACAGGGATGAATAAAACGAAGGATAATAATATGGATTTATAACAGACGTGAGTACAGTAAATGATGAATTAAAGTACACCTGTATAATAATATAAAAATCACCAATGGACAATTGACAAAAACTTCACCACCCTAAAACGACCATTTTTCCAAAAATTTTTTTGAATAAGTATAAATGGAGTTTAAAAAAAATTAAGACAGATTTTCAACGATTACGGCTCTTTATATTCACGCTTAAGGTTCACAGGTTCATTTACACAGATGTAAAGAGAACTTTCGCGTGTAAATGGTCGCTAAATAACTTAAATAAGATAAATAAATCGGAACTTCCACAGCTCAGGCCCATTCATCTACTAACTTATCAAAATTGTCTTCAGCGTACGAAACAGAAGCATGTGACGATAGAGCCGAGAAATGGGAAGCCTGGGTGGAAGAGATACCATTTTCAATAAATCAGTTTCGCACGATGTCACCTAGAGCTCCATGAAAATACGACCCCGAGGAACTAAAATGAGGATAAAACTTCGGGAAAGCAATTTCACCGAACTCAGCGAAACTAATTGGACAATCCATCATCATTTTCAGAAAATTCATCAATTCAATGTCACTAAGAGAATCAGCATTAAAAAACTATGGTAATTTTTTCATGAAATTTTGCATAGAATATAGAATTTAAATCAGTATTGAAAAAATCGGGGCTCACGGTTGAAAAGTTGAAGTTAGCTAAGTGTTACTTTATAATCATAATAATCGTCCAGCGAGAAAACAAAAACCTACCAGGATTCTCGCCTCAATTTTTTTTATCAACCAGGTACAAATTTGAATGAGATGACGTCATTAGACGACAAGTCTGGGTGTCGCTGGCGGTGTCACAATGAATCATAAGTCGTTCCAAGCTGAGTCAATGACTCAGATAATCCTCGTCCCCCATTCGACGACTCACGTTTCGAATTGACCTTCTAAGAGGAGCAAAGACGACCTTTCCGTATGGAAGCGATTCTGGTTGGGATCGGGGATAAAGCGACGAGGGATGTTATTTTCCTCCCGGTGACGTCAACCAGAGGGGTTGCGGTATAGATTGTTCAGCCGACCCATACTTAACCCGATAGAACGTTTACGAGATCCTCATTCGCAGAAATTAGCTTCACTTCTCTCTTGGTTGGGTGAAAAATAAAAATCCGGAGAGTCTCAGAAAACTCGATGCAGACAAGGGAAAAACAGTGACCAAAGAACATATTTTTAAGGAGAACTAATAATAATTAAAGTAAGCATTTTATTCAAGGCTGTTAGCTGTAAAAAATATACACGAACGCCTTCTCAAAAGCGAAATTTCGATTGATCTTGCCCCAGCCGAATACTCAAGTTTTCCTAAGTCATCTCCACGCACAATCTCATTTTTCAAAAGATCGCACGAAAAGCGAAACTATCTAACGGCACGCAATGACAAGTAGGGTAGACAATGGTAGATAAAAGGAACGCAGTTAGTTTTCCCTTGAAGATACCATAGAATACAGGTTCGGGTCAATAACTGCCGCCAGGCGGTAACTGACACAAAGGACTAGACAAATGGAAGGTGGATATAGATTGGTCTTTTTCTCCAGTAGGGGATCGACTTCCATCTCCTTAACACTCAAACCCTACGCGCTACCATGCTATAACCCGATCAATGCTTTAACGAAATGAGGCAATTTACGGCTAATCCGAGATAAGCTGCAAGAAACGATGAATCTAGCTCAATGCAATAATGTCCATACTAATATCCGTGAATCAATAATTTGCTCGAGTTGAACTATGGATAGGCAGAAAATCAAGTTAGTTTCTTCAGAAGTCATCTTTCACACATTTTGGATATATACTTATGTATCTCTGATAGAATAGAGAAGAAAATTGAGACCCAACATCTATATCAGTAATAAATTTTTCATCAGCTTTAGCTGATGATCCTCGCGGACCGAATATTCAAAATCTATTACGATCATCAAGGAGGTACAATACATCCTACTTTAGGAATTGGGGAAAAAAATTCTTGAGTTCAAAAATCATTCGATTCTGGGCTCAATAGTGCTTAAGTCAGTAGGTCAATGTCTTTGAATTCAGACCAGCACCACTCAAGTAAATTTTTAGAACTTGGTTTGCCGTATTGACGCCCTCTTGCCAGGTGAAGTTGTACTCATTTAATATTATTGCTTGCAGATTTTGACCTTTTTTTTAAAATTACTCTTGAAAACAGTTCAACTAGCTGCTCCAACCAGAGGCATTCCTTTGTAACCTCTTCAATAAAACTACTAACATAAATTGCAAGCTTGCAGCAACTAAGTATTCGAGTAATTTGAAACTTTTTTGAATTCCAATTTCAAACAGAACCATAAATGGCCACATGGTCACCAACGATAAATTAGATGAAAATAATAAATTATAAACAACTAAACAAAATCGTTCGAGGTAATACATCTAGCTAATTGCTGCTAGCATTTTTAGAGTCGTGATATTTCACCAGCAACTCGTGAGCAGTTACAACATCGGCCGGGATGACAGGCATACAAGATTTCAGTAAATCATTGGCCATGATTTCCTTGAACGGAATGCACGGGTAACTTCCAAGGTCAACTGAAGGACAATGAATGGCGACGCAAGCGCAATAGTTGTCATCAATGAGCACTTCTTGAAACGTCCAGTCTTCCTGCTTGCAACCAGCAATATGCAGCTCGGTGTCCTCGACAAATCCGCCGACGAGTCTCAACGGTGATTTTATTCTGAAGTCCAGGTCTTTGAGAGGAATCCTCAAACCGACCCCAGTAGCTTTGATGTAGCTTTCTTTTAACGACCACAATCGAAAAAAGGTTTTCTCCTGCTGCGATGGTGACGAGCTTTCGTTTATTTTTTCCCATTCTTGTTTGGAAAACTGGCGGGACATGGTTCGAAGAAAATCCACCAGCTCTTTACCGCCCGTATATTTCGTTTCCATGATGTCCACGCCAACTTTGGCTCCCGATGTTTCACCAGCAAAAACAGTAAACTTCCCGTGATGGGAAACATTAAATTGTACGGACACGTTTGAAGAGAAACAGGGTTTCTCGTTTTGATCTCTGTCGACCACGATATCACTCCAAGGCAATCCGACTGCTTCCGAAACGAACTTTCTTATCATCAAACGTCCCGTGAGCGAAGCGATAGCATCTTTGTAAAACACGTACTTAGCCACTCGGTCTTTTTCGGATTGCTGAATCGACGACAAAGCAAGTGTCAGCTCGTCAACAGTGGGCACCCACGATGTACGGTCGAAAAACCATCGAGCCCTCACGATTTTTTGAGCCATACCGTCAAAAGCACTTAGTTTTGGTTTTTAGCGGACACTAAAATTCATCTTCTTTCCATAACAGGCAGGCAAGCACCTGAAGAAAGAAGAAGGAAGTTACTGTCTTATTTTTAAAAACCAAACCAACCTTTCTTTGACTTCAGAAAATCGATATATCTACTGACACTATCGCGAGAAATCATTTTAACAGAACTTGATCCGTTTAGAGGCACTTGATGGGAAATAATTTCCAAGTGTTAGTGTTCACAGATTTATACGTAAAACAAAAAAATTTAATTTTAATTTATTGCTAGTTCTCCCAGCCTCAAGAGACTATTGCTTTCGACCTGCCTTGAAAAGCTTGTGCCCGAAAATATATGGCTCAAAAAATCGATTGCGGACACGGAGGTAAGATTTTCAAATAATTCTGGAGACGGCGGAGAGTAAATTATTGCACGGTTGCATAGCTATTCGCCTAAGTCAAAAATAGATAACGCAAGGAAGGAAAAGCGGCGCGCGAATCACTTAAAATAGGCATACTAAAATATTGAATGATGCCTCGGAATATAAGTTCAGCAACTTGAAAGCAATCGGCGGCGAAGCGAGAATATATTTTCAGGAGTAAACACTTCACGTTGTGTTCCACTACCAAAGGTAGACATGCTACCAAAATAGACCTATCGACGATTCCAGATCAAACGCGAACTGCATTTGAATCTTGCAATTTTGAAAAAAAAACCTTTAAAGATACAAAATTAAAATTAATCAACAACGGTGGACTAATGCGTCGTCAAAAAATGACAAGAAAAAAAAACTATCAATGTGTTATCTAACATTTCAGTGCGAAATTGACAAAATGAAAAACAGTAAAAACGATTAATGGAATTGTGTAAAAAAAATCATCCATTTAACAAACTATTAAGATGGAGAGTGCTTTAAAAATGACTTACTGTGAAGTCGAGCATTTGAAGGGCCGCGATCTCTTAAAGATGAAGTTGCCGAGATAACAGCCTTGTCAAGGAGTGGTTCTTCACATGTGTACGAATCTGAGAACAAAGGGATACAGTATGATTAATTGAAAACCCTGGCTATGGTATCTTATTTAATAGGGGCAAAATAATTATTGAAAAATTTATTATAACCGGCGAATCAAGCGCAAGTTGAGGCTAATTTTAATATTAACCCGTACGATGATTGAAAAAGGGAACGCTTATCGAACTAGTAAAGCCACTGTTCCACAGTGTTACAGGATACCAGGAATAACAAATCGTTCCAGAAAGCATAAAAGCATTTTTCAGCCACGGCTCGTGATTATTTACGACCCGTTAAACGATTGAAAAAAGTAAAAATCACCTTTACCTAAGTTAAACACGTCGCCTTCGCTTTGTACAACAAAACCGGTAAAAAATAGCGAGTAAACTACAGTAGACAACATTTACTAAAACAAAAAGGCAACTATTTTTTTGTTCGCAGAAAAAACTGGGCGATTGGCCTTCAATCGGGAAGCACTCTCCCTGAGAAAGAGCCTGGACTTCGAGGGATCTAATTATTGGCTTCTATAAGAAAAATAAAGACACTTTCCTAATACGAAGTCGACTTGGAAACAACCGATTCGAGAATTATCGAAATAAGAGCGTAGAAATTATACCAAATACCACGTCGATACTAACTGGTAAAAGATGTAAGAACCGAAATCTCATTTCACAGATAACAGTAATTTGAACACTAGGAAGTACTTAGTTTTGTAGGTTGTGCAAAGATGTTTAAAAAATTTTTTCTATTGCAAAATCATCTTGTCATTTACAAAAAATATTCTTCAATTTTATACACAAACCCAATTCTATTCATTAAATCTGTAAATTCTTACAAACTTTAGTTTTAAGCATGTTCCTTAAACAAGTTCGGGGCATGTCTTTGACCTCATCAAACTGATGACCGTGGGGCATTGGGAGGAAACGAAAAATGGAATAATATGAGAGCCACTGTCGCGTTCTCATCTCACGCTAAACAACAAATGACTAAAATGTAGAAGGTTCAAATATGAGTACGGAACAGGAAAAAAATCACCTCGCTCGCCGCTGGATGGAAAAGTTTGAGAAACGAAAATAAAGAGCAGTCCACATGCCAATAATAAGGAAACCGTCTTCTTTTTCAAAATGAAGAAACGACCGAACATTAGAACATGGCAATCATCGGTACAGTAAACTAAAGCGCGAAACTGAACCTTAGTCGAAGGGTTAACCATTTTGGTTAATAGGTTAAATGAAGCAGGTGATAAATTCACTAAACGATCCCAGCTTGACATCTTTCAAAAACTAAAAGGGAGGGCAGTAAAACACCGCACAGAGAGGAAAGGGGAGCAGGAAAGCGACGTGGGTGCAGCTTTGATTGTACTCGAAACGTCAAGTAAAACGTATCCCACCCAAGTACTCTTATGAAGAGCACATTTTCTACACGAACACATACAGATAAACAGAGCCGCTTGGGAGAGCAGCGGAAGTACCCACAGGGGTTTAGAAGGCCCGGATCTCATTAGGTATCAAGTTACAATATTATATCCTACTCTGAAAATCGATAGTGCTCACAACTTGAGTGTTCGGCCAAGTGGTATTTATGAAGGGCTTCATTGATAAAAACAAAGGGACTAAAGGCTAAAACTGATGTTGACAACTCGAAAATGAAATTTTGAAAAGATTTTCACGTCAAATCTTTCAAAATCGAAGATGCCAACCGTAGGAAAATCGCCAACAGAGAAAACTAGCGAATATGAAGGAACAGGTGTCTACCGACCTTAGAGGATGGAAATTGGGAGCGACCAGGTGGCTCGTCTACTGCGTAATGGAAAGCGAATTAGATTACAACCTTATTCGGGACCACCAGGCTCGGTGAATAGAAGACCTACACCAAAATCTAAGAGCCCACATTTCGAAAGTATTTGGCCAAGAAGCTTGCCACGAAACTCGAAAGGAAAGAGCTTGAGAAGAAAAAAAATCTGAGCTTATAATCAAGCGTGCTAAAATGAGATAAATATGCTAAAATAGATAATGCTAGTGTAATAGAGGAATTAAGCCCATATGGAGAACATCTGTGAGTCCAAACAACAGTGATTATTCAGTGGTTACTAAGTGTACTTCACTGCATAATAAGCCGTAGTACTTCAGTTTGTCAAGAATGACGCTTTCCACCGATCCTCCAAGTAGAGACTATCGACCAAATGATATACAGCATCGAGCTGTGAACCACCAGACTGAAAGACCACCGACACCGACGGTGTGACCCGCAGCTAATACCGGCGGAAGCCACAAAAACTTGCATTGAAAGCGTGTAGTGTATCCAGAGACCAAAACTGTTTTACTCAGTCTTGGATAATACGTTGAATAAGTCTAATAAATGCGGTCAATAAATTTAAAACTCGGCGCAAAAAAAAAAAAAAAAATGCAAAACACGGGGAAAAATTTGCACAGATTGACTGGTAATAAAATACTACAGCGCGAACTCGAAAAACTCTAAGATTGAATTACAACCGATTATAACTCAATCGGAGAGTGTACAACATCCGCTGAACAACTAAAGTCGAAGACTTATTATGCAACAATACCAGGCAAAAATATCGACGCGAAAAATTACCAACATCAAATAATTTTCGAGTCGGCTACATGATTCAGAATCGCCAGGGTTCGGAATACGAACCTGACAACGCATCAACATTCATAGCTATCATTGAAGCGAGACACCGTTAATATTGGCATCGACTAACAGCAAGATCAGAAAATAAAGTGTAAAACTGCAGATAATACATTCCGAAGCGGATTCGGATGTACTTCATAGTTAAAAACTCATCTTAAAACAGAGAATAAGAAACAACACAGCGAATTAGCGAAGGAATTTCGAGGACGTCAGGCAACACGTAAACAAGCTCATTTGTGAAATTCGTGTTATCATTTTTTACCTGCCGATGCGTGAACTACGATGAGCAGCAACACCTTTAAACACACCGCGAATTGTTGAAACATGCCGCAGCCTTTGGAGAAAACTAAACTAAAACGTTCAGATCATAATAATGTAAATTAGTCATCCGCAGAACACGCCCAAGGGACCCAAGCTAAACGCCCACAGATTCAACGGGAAAAGTGATGTGAACCAAAGCCGAAGAGGACAAAAGCGAAGTCAGTGCAATCAAACGGTATTAGTTGGCAGCACTGGGCGTGGCAGTTAAATAGTTGCAGTTGGCAAACCTGCTAAGCGCTCCATGATTAAAAAAACACGCAATTTTAGATTTCTATTTTCATATTTATTTATATTTATATTTCATACGTTGAAACAAAGGAGAATTCTAGAATATATAAAAATATAAAATTTTGATTGATTTGATTGATTGATTAGACGCTAGGATTCATTCTGCTCAACAATGCTTTAATTATGTTTGAAGACCACTTTGAACAATTTAGACGAAAAAAAGAAAAATTGCAGTTATTAGATCAATGATCCAAGATCACACAGTACTTCCGTGTTTGCGATAGCAGACAGATAAAAACAAATCATAAAAACCAACAAATAATTACATAAATTCTACAAATTCTACAAATAATTATATAATTAGTAGAATGCTATTATATTTTTTTTAAAAGAACATTCGAGGAAATTAGGCAGAATTTTAATTTAGGAATTTACAGAAAATCAATTGAAGATTAATCCTCAGCAGTTAACGAGCTTCCATTTTAAAAGCGATTAAAGCGCTTTATTTGGAAGTAAAAATTTGAGAATTCTCCTCGTACTCATTGATCTCTGAGATACTCGTGAACACTAAAATAACCTCAACTTAACTTTCACAACAGATAACCTATCTTTCTTTCTTTCTCATGTTGACGTGCGCCTCAGCACGTGCTTCATGCGTTCTGTTGTCTATTTTGTTGCATCAATTGTGCATTTTGTCGATTGATTGCTCGCAATTGTAGTGAAATCTCAAATTTTGAGGGCTCGCTTTGAGTCTTCAAGGTGGTGCAGGAACTGCTAGTGTAACTAGTTCATCTTATTCCATCTCCGCTCCGTACAATGGTCCTTTATAATTTCAAAAAAATCGCCGTCGTCCCGACGAGCAAGGTAATACTGAAGTCATCTTATGCATAATTACAAGCTTGTCTTAGCGTTGTATTATTTTCGTTTTATCAATCTGTTTCCAATTCTCAGGATTTCATCGATTTCACGCTTTCGAAAACTCAGAGACGAACGCCATGCGTCGTTCACAAACATTACAAAATCTCGCGAATCAGAGGATTCTACATGCGGAAAATACGTTTCACTCAACAGAATTTCCACGATCGACTTTCCCAAATTATTCAAGAGTTTCCAAAGTTGGACGTAAGCATACCGAGCAAACATAATTTAATTCATAGTTAAGTAGTGTGTACATTTTTCACCGAAATTGCTGACTTTTTATTTCATTACAATCATGTTGAATAATTTGCATAGCCTTTCAGTCATCTTCTTTTTTTTTCAATTTTTATTCAATGTACTAGGTAAGTTTTTTTCTTGGGAAATTATTCTCCGTTGGCTTTTAAAACTTTACTCGGAACGTTACTACGTTGACCTAGCAGTTGCGAACAAAATTATCGAATCATTTAATTTTTTCATTAAAAACCATTCGTCATTTATGTATATTACAACACTGTTGATTTCTTTGTTCGCTGTCAAACAAAAAATGGTAAACTAAGAAATTTTTTGACCTGATATAGAGTTGACGTACGGTTTTCAGTCTTAAAATGGTGTAATTGTAATTTGAAGAATGTTGTAATTGTAGATTGAAAAATGGTGTGTGATAATTTTGTTTGTCGGAAAAGAAGAAAAGTGAAGTGGTAAAAGCGAACATATTTCCCTAGAAACGAAAAATACATAATGGGGATACAGAATATCAACGAAAGAACTTTAATTTTGAATTGTATCCTGTAATTGTAAAGCCTAGTTCAATGCATTGATACGTTAAGATTATCTACCCAAGCGGGAATGCAATGAGCGAGCCAGCTCGTTAATAAAACAGGGTTTTGCAAGAGAAATAGCCTAGGAACACTCCAGCATGCAAGGGTTGCTTCATGCCCACTTGTGGGACTGCTACGAGAGACTAAATTCATAGCAGAGATGTATTAATGGTTCAGGGGGGTGTATTGAATTACCATTGTGGATTTTGTGTGGCAATTTATTCGACCGTAGCGTATTTCAGTCTCATGTAGCCATCAAAAAATACGAAAATATCGTTTCTTCCTTTTTCAGAATGTACATCCCTTTTACGCGGACTTGATGAACGTCTTATATGATAAAGATCACTACAAAATCGCTCTAGGTCAACTTAATCACGCTCGTCATTTAATTGATAAGTAAGTTCTCTTGAAAGCGGTTATTAGTTTAAACTGCTTTTCTAATTATTTACGATCCTCATATCAACTGGAGGAATTTTCCTGATAACGTTCTTATTTTCATTTTATTTTCAGTGTTGGCAAGGATTATCTTCGACTTCTGAAGTTCGGAGATTCTCTATACCGTTGCAAGCAACTGAAACGTGCTGCCCTTGGTCGGTTAGTGATGTTTGACCTGATTAGGATAAAAAATTATGTAGGATTCAGTAGCTTCCCTACTAATGTTATTAAAGGGGAATCATTCTTCCCTAAGCGGCTGCTAATACTACCATAATGACATTATTAAAGCATTTCTCATTGAGTTTTTGGGTAAATAATATGCTCTTTTGTCTATAGAATGGCCACCATCATGAAAAGACAAGCGTCGAATTTGGAATACTTGGAGCAAGTGAGGCAACATTTGGCTCGATTACCATCCATCGACCCGTACACTCGGACGATCATCATTTGTGGTTTTCCCAATGTTGGCAAATCAAGCTTCATCAATAAGGTGCGAATATTTGGATGATAAACTGAATTTACCTATACTTCAGATTATATTGATTCTGATTGCTGATATCTTTGTTTTTTGCCATAGATCACTCGAGCTGAAGTTGAAGTACAGCCTTACGCGTTCACAACTAAATCTTTGTACGTTGGACACACTGACTACAAATACCTCAGATGGCAAGTCATCGATACACCTGGTTAGTTAGTTCTTCCAGTCATCTGTAATGTAAAAGTATCGGTTTATTTTTGAAAAAAAAAAAATTTTTTTTTTAAATTTATTATTTGATAATAAACCATTGTAATGGCTCACAAAAAAATGTATCGTTTGACACAAATTTAGCTTTTAATTAAATAATTGAGAAAAAGAGAAATGATAATGAAGTCGGTTAAAAATTAAGATAGTTGGTATGGAGTTTCCTCTTAAAGTTACCAATCTGTTGTTGGAAACAAATGTTCGGGATAGTTACTAACACAAGTGCATAGACTTCCGCTACAAATAAAACTATTTTTTTGCTCTCTAGATTGTTTTTCATTTTTCTCTCCATATAACTAGGAAAATTAGCGTTATAGATGAAAATTGAACATTTCAGTTGCTTTCCTTAGGAACATGAAATTTCAAACTTACATCGTCGCATATCCATTTACAGGAATCTTGGATCACCCGTTGGATGAGAGGAATGTAATTGAAATGCAAGCTGTGACTGCTTTGGCTCACCTCCGAGCTATCGTTTTGTATTTCCTTGACCCGAGCGGCCAATGTGGTCACTCCATTAGTGAGCAGATGTCTCTGTTCCACTCTATCAAACCACTCTTCAACAATAAGGTATTAAGTAGTTTCAATTTGTGCTTAATGTACTTCAAATAAATTTAACTAATTTCGAACTATTTTTCTAGCCCGTTTTGGTTGTGGCCAACAAGTCAGACGTTATTCGCATTGAAGATATTGCCAACGATGACAAGGAGTTGTTGAAGACGTTGGAGGAGAACAATGTTCCTCTCCTCTCAATGAGCACGTTGAGCGAAGAAGGAGTGTCTGAAGTGAAACAACAGGTAACAGATGAACTCCATTTTTCACTGTTATTTGTTCCCTTTTTTTAAATGATGGCTTTTAAATATTATGGGTTCGAGAAGGATTGACGTATAATTTGTTGTGCTGTAATTTTGCAGGCGTGCGAGACTCTTCTGGCGTATAGGATTGAGAATAAAGCTCAGACGAAGAAATTGGACGGCATACTCAACCGTCTACATGTCGCTGTTCCGAAGCCTCGCGATGACAAGGAGCGGTTGCCGTTCATACCAGGTATGTCCTGCGAACAGTTTAGTATGATTTGACTTCTCCAAATACAAAATCCCTCACGATGCTCATTTATGTACGATGCCATGATTGTGTAACTATAAGTATTGGAACTGTGTTCATACTTCTTTTGAATTATTTCACTGAACACTCGACTTGCAGATTCGGTTTGGGTTAAGAAATTAGCCAAAACTAAGGCTGCTGCCAATCAAGAGGTCGAAATGGATGAAGATGACGAGGAAGGTGAGGAGGAAAATGTTCCTAAATTCGGTAAGAAGAAGAAGAGGAAGACGGAACGTGATATCGAAATGGAAATGGGCGACGACTACGTTCTTGATTTGAAGAAGAACTACGACTTGCCTGACGAGTACAAGTACGATATTATCCCAGAAATATGGGAAGGGCACAACATCGCCGATTATATTGACCCAGAAATATTCAAGGTATATTTTACCCGTGCTTTGTTTAATATAACAGCAGAGTCTGTTAATTCAATTTATTTTTTATGACCCTCGGAAATGTCTAACTTTCCATTATTTATCCGTAGAAATTGGAAGAACTTGAGAAAGAGGAAACTATCAGAGAAGAAGCTGGTTACTATGCGACTCCGAAGATTGAACTTGATTCAACGCTGGAGGACATCAAGAAACTGGCCGCCCAGATCAGAGAGCGCAAGGAAATCATGAAACAGGAATCGAGAATCGTCGCAACGACAAAACCCAAATTGCCAAGGACATCGACCGCCTCAGCCAGAGAGCGTTCCGTTTCCCGGCTCAAATCCGAAATGGCCAGGTTGGGCGTCGATATCGACGAGAAAGCAAAAGATGTGAGTATATAAAATTTATCTGTTGGGAAAAATTATTCTATTCATAACGAAACTAGTCTTTCTTATAATTGTAACTTGAGTATTTTTGCTATTGGCATCAAAACATGAAAAATTCTGTCAAAATAATTTTTGGCATTTTAAAAAGAATCCATTCTCCTAATTACCTACCATAAACCCTCTTTTTCATCAAGTTATCCAAGAGGCTTGTTATTCAGCTTCAACTCTAGGCACTGATTTATGTGGTTGGTAATTTTCCATCCTTGTCAAGAATATAATTTTGTAACCATTGAAAAATTATTGAATGCGTTAGGCACACCCTCAATGACATATAAGTTTTTCCATTGCAGAAAAAGAAGGGTGTCTTTCCTGGCAAATCAATTAATTAGAATCTATTCAAATGGTTCTATGTGTATTTTCAGGCCAATTACAAAAGAACAAGAGGTCGTTCAAGGTCGCTTTCGAAACCTGGGCTGAAGAGAATGAGGATAAACTCGGAAGGCGACTCACGCAGTATGTCCAGAGCTCCCAGAGACAAATCTGGCGTCAAAGATCCGGAGGTAACCTCGTTTCCATCTATTATGAAATTGTCATAGTTCCAGTATATATTAATTTTCATTCTTGAAGTTAAAATTCATAAAATAACTAGTCTGTAGATCATGGTTTCTATTGATCTCGATTACTGATCTATGTTCTTTTGTAGACGAGGTTGAAGCTGAAAAAGATTGCACACAGAGCTATTGCGAAGAAAGTCGGCAAAAAGGGCCTCAAAGGAGAAGCCGATCGTTTTATCGGTACCAAAATGCCGAAGCACTTGTTCTCCGGAAAGAGAGGCATCGGAAAAACTCAACGTCGTTAATCGCATTGGTATTTTTTGCTTTCTATCTTACCAGTCAACGATTTTGTCAAAAGATTTTGTTTTTCGTTTCATTCTTAGTTCAACAGCAACCAGATTTGCAGCTTTATTACATTGGTGTAGTAATGCACTTCGATCCAGCTTTCTTTTGTGACAAGAAAAATATATCTTTTTCATTGACGTATTTTTTCGCTTATTTCATCCCTCCCTGCAGTTCCCATTCAATTGAATGACCAACTACTGATTGCGATAGAGATGAAAATCACGAGATGATTGGCAAATAACATAATATTTATATCATTTTTATGACAATCAGTATCAAAACTGGCGTTTATAATGGTGGATTTTCACTGTTCGGCAATTCTGGGCCATTTTGTTTGCGCATTTTACTGGTGCAATGTTTGCTGAAACAAATTAGTTCCGAAGAAAACGTTAAATTAGTGCCTAAAGCGAGAATACAAACATGAGACTGAGCCAAGATAAACTTGGATGTTAATTGCAACTCTCGGCGAAAAAATGATCTCATCAGCGACACCTTGAAACCTACTCACCAATGCGAGGGTCTCAACAGGGCGTCATCTGAGAGAAATCTAATTTCAGTCGCGTGAAATGATTAAATTGGAAACTTTTTCAGGGAAAATTTTGATTTGCAATATTTAGTCGATATAATTATAATACAAATGTACGAAAAAAATAATACTGAAAGCATTATTTTTCATCGATGTAGCCCCGAGTGATCGGCAGGGTGTCTAATATCGGTTCTGTATAAATACTTATGAATTTTTCAGACTATTTCGAGCTTTGAAATCAATATTGGAACAGGAACAGCCACACTGGTTATCTCAATTTGGGCCTACCTACTTACGGGAAAATAGTCTTAATGTAAAACCATTTTACGTCCAACGTAGATACTTCAGGGACAATTTAATGCGAATCTTCGCCGCTTTCCTTGGCGGAACGCGGGAATTTGGAGTGTTGTTTGTATTGCTGGCAAGTCGTAGAGAAAGGGATTATTTTCCCTGGATTTTCATTTTAATCTTGTTACGATCTCAGTAACGAAAAGAGCATGTGATTCTGAAATAGTTTTTTCGTGTGCGCGTTCTCCGATTCCAAAATTTTCTCGACTTTGCAACTGCTCGGCCGCTATTTCGATTTTAACTTGGCATTGCCGACTGCTTACGTCTAGTAAAATGGCCATTGTTCCATTATTATTGTAATAATTTCCTCGGATGAATTATTGCTAGAATTTTATTTAGCCACTTTTTGTGCTTTCGGCGATTTTGTTTGGAAAATGGACAAATACGAAAAATTGGAGAAAATCGGCGAGGGGACTTACGGTGTCGTTTATAAAGCGAAAATCAAAGCGACCGGAGAAATAGTTGCTCTCAAAAGGGTCCGACTTGATTCGTAAGTAGTATGAATTTATATTCACTAGCTATTTCAGTCATGCAATAGCGAGGTACCTATCACCTTGAAAAAATAAAATATTAGGGAAGCCATGCGGTCAAATTTATGCCATCACGTACCTTTTTTTGGCGTATTTATAGCTGTGGTTTCCAAGCGGTAAAATTATTCCCGTAGTTCAGATCTGAATTTGATCAGTATTTGTTTCCAACAACCTTTCTAGGTTTCTCCTCCCTCTTTTGTTATTTAATATTTAATTATATTTTAATCAAGTATTTAATATAATTTGTTAAGTAGTTGGTTATAAGTATAGGATGGCTTCAGTCTTTATCTGATGCTATTAATTATTTTCTTTTTTAAAGAACAAACTTATCTTTTTGTATCAAATTTTTTAATTTATTATTTTCTCCTATTGTTATTCTTATTCTTTCTTGCTTATGATCATTTTTTCCTATTGTTTTTAATATTGTTCTTTTTAATTGGAGAATTTTGTTTTTATGTGTTATACAGGTTTGGCAACTGATTCTCAGTGTTTTTCATTTTGTATTAGCCAGATAAATGGCTCTGTATACCCTAAGGAGTCGAAAATGTGAAAGTGCTTGGCCTGGCGTAACAAACTTTTCCGCCTAGTTTTCCCTCTCTCAACACAAAGGCACAAGAAAGAATATAAGATAATTAAAAGATTGATAGGACGTATAAATATCGATAAATGATGAATCGATGAATAATCATAATATGTTTGGAATTTCCAGCGACTCCGAAGGTTTGCCATCGACTACGCTTCGAGAAATATCATTACTGAAGGAGCTATCCCATCCGAACATAGTCGCCTTGAAAGAGGTCATCTACGGTGACAACAACACGTTATTTATGTCGTTTGAATACATGTTGGAGGATCTGAAAAAATTCATGGACGAACGAACGCGGCCGTGCTCTCAAGCCCTAGTCAAGGTAGGGAATAAAAGTGGGGGGTAGTCTTTGAAACCTACAAATGTTTACTTGCTTTTTGTAGAACGCCCTGAATAGAAGAAAACAAATTTAAAAAAAAATACTTCTTAAAGAAGAAAAATAGATAATTCATTAGAAATAAAGAATTTGATAATGAGTCGCTTCCATTATTCCTCCTCAACCTCACTACTAATTTCTGTTTCCAGAGTTACATGAAACAGCTTTTGAGCGCAATAAAATACTGCCATTCCGAATACATAGTGCACCGAGATTTGAAACCGCAAAATCTACTAATCGATCGGCATGGGCGTATCAAATTGGCCGATTTCGGTTTGGCGAGACATTACGGATTACCTCACAGGGGGTACACGCACGAAGTGATCACACTTTGGTATCGAGCGCCCGAGATTTTACTCGGCACCAAAGTTTACACGTCTGCAGTTGATATCTGGAGTTTAGGATGTATCATGTCCGAACTGGTATGGAGATTTTTATATACTTCATCATTATTCAGTGCTGCAAGGATTGAAATAATTATATGGTCCTATTGCAGATCACATTGAAACCCTTGTTCCCGGGAGACTCTGAAATCGATCAATTGTTCAGAATATTCCGCACATTGGGAACGCCCGATGAGAAAACCTGGCCAGGAGTCACCAGGCTGCCAGATTACAAACCGATGTTTCCTCAATGGGAGCCGCAAAAGATCGAAGATTACGTCTGTAAACTAGATCAAGACACCAAAGATTTCCTTCGTGTAAGTCATACCAAGTTACTACTCATTTCTCTCCATAAGCCACATTTTGTTAGCCTTAAAAATAAAAAAAAATTACCCCTTCATCTTTGAGTCTTTATCTGTTTCAGAAATTAATCATGTACAATCCAGCGAAGCGTCTCACAGCCCGGCAAGCTCTGAACCACAAGTTTTTGAAAAATGCCAAACTCGTTCCGCCCGTGCTCAGCCATAGGTAATGACGTCAGTCACATCCTTAACTAAATCAAATTCGAACGACGTCGCAAACCTCCTATTCCACTCGTCTGTTCTTGTAATTACCTCGAGTTCGTCAGAGACGTATGAATTGATGCTTAGTCTCTCGTTTGAACGTAATTATTTAAATCGTTAATGCCTTTGTGGGAAAGGATTTTTCTGTTCTCATTATTAGAATTAGAATAACTGGAAGCGTTGATACCTTCAATGCGGGGAAATGTTTGCCCGATATCGTTTGGTTGCGGCGATTATCGAATTGATAGCTCATGAGTTATGTAGACTTCATTCCCATAGCTAACCATAAAGTCAACTATATTATGAGTTTGAATACAAATGCAGATTGATTTAAAATTACCGCCGAACGAGATGATAATCGGTGAATTTTTCTTTCACCCGGCAATTGAGTGATTTTCCTGCTCCATCTCAACATGAGGTGCTCATTGCTATTATTTATCAATCGTCCAGTTGAATAATCAAATTTTAAATTACTAAAAGAAAATCTTCTCACAAAAGTATTTCCTAGTTAGTTAGCTGATTGAATTTTCGAAGATCTGTTGTAGTGTTTTTTCAAAGTAGCCGTTACAAAATTATTATTTGTTAGTTCGCTATTCAGGTTTAGACTAATCTGAAATCGTAGGCTAAACAATCTATCGAATTTTAATATTTTCTTTTTATCACGGAAGACGTTTTCTGGCTCTCAGGGATTGTAAGGATATTAATTGTATCTGTGGTCAGCAGTTTCTGCTTGTAATTGGTTTTTCATGTAGTGCTTTCGAAATTTTCATTTGAAGCATTTTTGCTACACGTTTTATCCTGAAAGACAGTAGGTAATTTTTGCAACTCATGGTCCTTTATTGAAACATTTTCCACGGCTCAAGGGAATCAATATTGCTACGTGAGAGCCCAATTCAAGCATTAACAGGAAATTAGCATACTTAGGTTTTCAGTGGAACATAAATGCTGAGATCCTTCCAGCTTATTATTTACAAATTGGCGACGGACGTCAATAAAGTCAATTTCATTTTGCAAATGTTTTTAGGAAAATTCGATCGTCATGTACGGTCCATGCGACTGAATTCTTGTGCAAAAAGTCCAAGGTTGTAGACGAATTTTTATTATTTTTGTAGCTGAAATCAACTTCGAGATTGATTCCTCAGAATGTTAGTCACAGTTATTCTTTGGATGAAAAGTGCAAATCGGAGCATTTGATCTCGTTTTCATCGGTGTTGGAAAATTGAAATAATTTTCCTATCTGCCGATCTTCTCTTGTTTTCAATTATTATTCGACGACTATGCGGAAACGTGAGGTTCGTTCCTATTTCGTTCTGCTTCATTGTTCATTCATTCATTCATTGTTCACTGTTAGCAGAAAACGGTCAAGAGTGAGTGCACTCTCGATCGATGCAAGGAATTTTGAATCGTAATTCAAGTTTTTCTGTCGATTTTATTCTCACATTGGAAAACAATATGAAAAAAAAAAAAAAAAAAAACAAGAAAAACAAAACTCTCTTTTCTTTCGTCAACATTGGAGAGCTAAGGGTGCGAGAACCTTTTGTGAAACTCCTCAGTTCTGATATAATAAGTTTAACACAGTTTTGTACCATCAATACTCTTACAATGAACCTCATAGATTGAATGATGAACAATATATCGTGTAAAAAACGACAAATACTGACTTAATTTGCTGTCAAGCAGTTAGGAACGAGACGTTTAACCTTGCCAATCGTAAGGTTTCCTAACTTACCGATGACCTTCTATTGGAAGACAGTAATAGGAACGAACCTAATTGAGATTGTGAATATTTTATGTGGACTGACTCCCATTGCTGTGTGATTTCCTGTGCGAAAAATAAATTTTAAATCAATTGTGTAGGTTAAAGGTCAGCCCATTAATCCTGAGTAATATTGAACGACTTTTAATAGTTAAAATTGAGATTCGTGATCCTTTATCACTAGTGCAATTATGCTTCTGTGTGGCGAAATTGAAATGTTGATTGATTTTTTAATCTACAATGGTATCTATTAGTGAGAGAATGGGTTGACTGATTTAAAGCCTGGTTTGATGAATTTCTCATTCATAAATGCATGAACTTCAGGTTCTTGATGAATCTTGAAGAAATGTTGGTAATTTTTTTTGAACCATGACCAATTTTTTTGTTCCAATATTCATCTATGTTATGATTAATCATGAGGTCTGTTGAAAACTCCTGCCGTATTTTAATTAATTGTTGTATAATTTTGATCAATTGGCTCTGATAACACTGTTATAAAGGCGAGGATTGGCAAATAGTTTGGAATAATAGGGAGCTGTATTTTCCTTTCATCGTCTGCACAAAATAGAAATAAGTAAATTTGTAGGAAATTGTATCGCAATACTTTTCTCCCTTTTTGTCCACAATTAACGAATAATCGTACCATGCAGGTGCAGCGAATGTTCCGCTGTCATTTGACTCCTCCCGTAGTTCAGGAGACCATTTGGATCGATAGGGAACTGCAGAAATAACGAAGGCCGGATTCAGAAATGGAATTTTCATAATAATTTATTTCAGACAAACAATAAAATAGTTCATAAAAATTAACAGTGCCCGAGTATTATTTACGTAAGTTCGGAAAATACGCGGCTTTCACACAATTTATATCAATTTTCACACAGTTGGACTCAGTAATATATGGATTTGATATTACACAATGGCTTTTTATTTTGGTTCGATTTCTTGTTGAATAAATAAACGCACCTAGTAAATGAGGTTACATTTTCTGTGGAACTGTTCAGTTTTTTTTAAAAATATTAATCGAAATGTATTTTCAACGAAACTGTGCAATTCTACTGCAAATAATACCGCCACAGAATCAGCTGAAATCGCTCATTTCCGTAAAGTATTTAAATTTACGGCCGTATTACCTTGGATATTTTTGCTTAACAGTACTCAAAACATTTTTATACGATATTCATGTTCGATTGTTTCAATTGAAATGTATATAAAGACAGCTCGACAATTCTGATATCTTTCTCCTCTCATGGAAAATGGAAATGGAAAAAAATTTCATTATGAATTTGAGGTAATTTTTAGACTTTTTCCCTAATCCTTTTTACAATAATAATTGTGGTATTGAGGTTTGATGTAATTATGCTGAGGTTTTATCAATATTTGGCATTCTTTATAATTTGTGAGATATGAAGATCTTGACACCTCTAAGCAGACTCGTCCCTTTCTGGGACAAGGTGCAGAAGTTATTCAAAACTTTTTTCTTACTTTGCAATCGATCGAGCTGTTTCCTAGCCGAAATATTTCAACTGCAGGTTTTACTCAGTTCGATTTTTCTCGGCTAAGAACAAACCTGTGGGCTCGCGTGGATGTGGAAGCCGTATGAACTTGAAAAAGTTGATTGAAGAGACCACACAGAACTGTTTGATAAGTAATTTCTTCCTCAACAAGTGTTTTTTCATTCAATTTTTGCAGAAACAGTTTCTACACTTACCAGTACCCTTGCGAAGGTGTAATTCCTAGCTTACTCAATCAGTATTTATTCCACACCCAAGTAAACCCACATCTATTGTTGGCTTGTTTGGAGTCAGTTCTGAAAATTCACTTGCATCAACTTTTCTACCAGAACGTGGATTTAAATAGATTCAATATGAAGTTGAATTCTTAACGTAGTATACTAATATTTGATTACAATATCATTCTTATCAACAGTTGACCATGCAGATGCTTGATATCATCAACTAATTCTTGATAATATTATCAATATAATCAACCAATATTTGATAACATTATCAACACACCCAATCTACTGATATTTGATCATGTAATCAATTTATTCAACCTGATAATGTTATCCTTTTATTCCATTAATGCTTGATAATGTTAGCAATATCAATTAATGGCATCGTAATTCAAAGGTATTCGATAACTGATCAACTGTTTCTGGTAGCTTTGAATCGCAATTCAGAACTGAATCTCCAAATCCTTGTCAGTTCTGCACACGTTAGTGGCAATTCACCTTAAAATTGAATTAGAATGATGGCGCTGTTTGAATTTACGTCGGTGAAATTACCAATCAGCTCTTGTTACAAGAGTATCTCACATTAGTATTCCACATAATCATGTTGGTGTTAGACGAGTACAATCGGTTTCATCGATTGGAGCACGGGTTTTATTGTCGGACCAATATTCTGCTGTGTAAATTTGATCTCGGCTGCTCTAGGTTCATGCAATGCCATTCGTCGGTCAATTTATATTGTGTCAAAATACTATATAACAGCTACTTTTTTTGTGAAAAATATGTCGATTTCGGAGCAAATGAAATTCCATTTCCGCGACGGAAAGAAGCGCCTAGTTACAAAATACGATAAAGTTATAATCGAAGCATTAAAGGGTTCTCGCTTTTCTGTGCTACTTAATGAAAATAACCTATTTTAAGCGAAACCTCCCATTATCCTTCTCGATAGTCGAACCGTTGCTCTTCGCTCATGCTTTAACGTACTTTAAAGGAAATTTACGCATGCGCCGTCTGCATTTAGCGAAAGTAAAGAGCATAACATTTTCCTCTCCCTTCGTACGTTGAATTTCGTTCAAACCGAATCAGTTCTCATTCGCACGATCCACCGGTGAGCGATGAATGAAAATCGGCCTCTTCTAGTGCATATTATGATGATATTACGTAATAATAAATACTTAGTAATTAAAAAACCCGTTAGCGTAAAATGATAAAATTTCGCACCGGTCGTTACACGTCTAGCATCTATTATAAAAACAATACGATAAATGGTAAATAGGTAACTTCAAGGAAATTGTTAACAGTTTGTTCACGTCGCCGTACACATTCGGCGTTTAAGGTTTTGTTAATTGTTTTTCAGGCGTTTCGGTTTGGGATTTTTCAATGACGGATTGGAAGTCTTCTTTGGGTCCGTCTTTCGGTTTCAGGGAGACGTCAGCCGATGACGCAGCTGCCGTTTCCGGCTGCGATCGGTTCAGCTGGTTCGAATTTTGGTCGGTCGGTTTAGTTAGCGGTTTTGCCGTCGGCTTTTCGGGCGAGTATAAATCGTCCGTGAGGTTTTCTCGCGTTCCGGATTTAGAGCCAGACAAGCGAGTCCTCGAAGACGATGAACTTCGCGAGGTTCGCCTCTGCAAACAGTGGAAAATTGATGGAATTAATTGGCGCAATAGTGTTTGAAAGAAATAGGAATTTTTACTTGAAATTCGCTCAAGAATGAATAAATTTGCATTTTTTCCCTATTTTCCATGTAAGGTTTTGCCAATACCTATGGGTCTTTTTTGGCGTTTTTTATTTTCATTGCTGCCAGAATTTACGTACTATTCGGTTTTATTTCCATTCCTATACCACTCTCACGTGCTTCTGTAATTTTGACCCTGGCACAAAGTTTTACTCGATGGAACAAATATTCCTGCACATGCTCAAACACTTGCTCTGGTGAACCCAAAAAAATCCATGCACCGAACACAAGTAGACGGCGAATTTATCACAAAGCAGGTTGAACATTCATGCAGTGGGTAGAAAATGAAGACCTAGGGCTCCATGAGTTTCTCTTGTCAACTAAATGAACCACTAGGGTTCACAGGCAACCAAAATTTCTCCCTCGTTTTTAGCCATCGTCCTGTTCAATCCGTTTTCAATCGTACCAACCTTTGTCTTTCCTTATCCTCTTTTTGACTATTATTCAGTTTATATTCCATGTATTAAATTTCTCAAGGTACAAATAATTCTTCGTAAAAATGTTGCAAGATTTCCATTGAATATTTTCTCTAATAATTTCCCTCGCTCAATGGATATTTTAATTTTTCCACGATTTTTCACTGATTGTTAATTAGGTATATTTTGTAAACCATTATCTCTTTACAAATTAGATCGCACAAAACCTGCGACCAAGCCCATAAAAATGGTCACACTCCTGAGGCCATTTATCTGCCATTCTTCAGTATCCGCTCCAGTTTAGTGTGTTCTTGCCATTGTTCTATCGATTGTGCGATGAAATAATGTGGAAAAAGTAGAGAAAATTCTGTGATTCGTCTACATAATATTTATTTTGCTATATTCGAAAAAAGTAAATTACAGTACGTAATTGTGAAAAGCGAATTGATAATGTGGTTTGGGGTACTATCTGATCGTTTTCAGTTCGGTTGATAACTCTTAATGGTCAAGGAAAATAAAAAATATTATAACTTTCTGCTAAAACGTTAATATTGCTCTATTATTAGGAGAAGCTCGAGCCTGAACTTCATGTGCATGATCCCGAGCACTCTAGTGGCGCTTGATAGTACTTAAACAGTCAGCATCTCGTTCTTTCCTTTTTTCAATATCATCAGAAACGAGTGATTGAAAATGGATGCTCGTTTTGCTCCCATCTTCAGGGGAACAAAACATAAAGTAGGTAGCCTAAATTAGAATGAAAAATATTCTGAATTGTTAAACCTTCAAGTATCACTAAAAATAATAACGACTGAAGAAAAAATCGACTACCTTCCCTAGTCGACGTGTGAATCAGAATCCGACTGAGTGACTCGCTTTTATACAAATAATACAATAGCATGGGCTACCTAAAGAAGAAAAGCAAATTATTTAGCTGAGAGGAAAATTAAACTGTTCCCTTCGCTGATTTACCGCTGCAGCACCGCGCTACAATGTTCAATAATGACTATTACCACATTTTCTTGTGTTTTCAGTAGCATTATTCAAGTAGTGCAATCAAGCGATGCTAGAGTGCTCAAGACCATGTACATGGTGGTCAGGCCTCTGCTTCTCCATCTATTATTAGTCTGGCTCTGCTTCCATGATTAACATTTGATCTCAGTGGGGAATAAAAACGATACGTTCACTACGCATAAATCCGTTCAAATAGTTATTGGCTGAGGGAGATCCAAACTTGATGACTCTTTTTCTGTGGTTCCTGTTAATTGCCAAGATCGTTGACCCATATGGTTTATTTAGGGCTTCATAAATCCATCAGGTACCTATCAGCTGAGTTAAGGACCTATGTAGCGCTAAATATGCCCAAGATGAAAGATCTAGGCAATTGAAAGAAACCTTGGTAAAATATTCCCAAAGCTTAACTCTCTCTTAATATCTATGTGAAAAATGCGACAAACAAAAGAATAAATCTTTTCGTTTTTTAACGTTTTGTCACACCTTGAGTGACCTCTACAGCTCGATTAGTTTGATTTCCTCACGCTTGATCTGTTGTTGGCTAAGCTCCGGTTGACAGGGATCTTGTGTTCATCTCTAATTTCCCAAAAAGCTGTTAAAAAAAAGAAGAAAAAAAGAGGTCATCACCCAGGCGATTCAAATCGACCCATTTTTTTCCACTGTATGGGCTCGAATAACTTTAACCGAATAACAACGAAAAATGGCTGGTTCCCTTACTTACGCAAACACCCCATTGAATAAAGGGGTCCCAAAGTTGAATTGCTTTCTCTTTTTGAAATGCTTTCTATTTTATGATAATGTGAGCTATCAGTTTGAAACAATCTTCGATAATACCCCATTATGGCTACTGTCAGCGTTGGTTGTGTAGTGTTTCTACATGTTCGTACTTGTAACGTATAGTTGTTTCATCCTTTCAGCTTTTTTTCAATAATGTCTCGTGTTTTGCTGCGGCGTTTTCCGCACGTTTCTTTCCCTCCGTATCATTTCCTGAAATGAGTTCAATCGTGTGCGCGTCAAATTTTTGTCCTTTCATAAAATGTTTATACCTTGAAGCTCAATTTTTCAATTTTTACAGCGCGACGAAATTATGAAAACATGCAAAAACGCTATGTGGAGCATGCAATGGGAAATATCCAATATTGAGTACCTGTTTTTTGTACTCATTCGGTAATGAAGTAATTGCACCATTTATTAACCCAAAACGAAGGGTTAATTGCCTTGTTGTGTTTCACGTGTCCTGATTTCAACTATAACCCATATCTACATACTTACATTCGTTTTTGTCATTTCAGCAGGATGTGGCCTTTGAAAAAGCTTTTTTGATTTCATTGAAAGTGATTTCGTTTCAGACGAAATTCATAGCACAATCGCTTTCGATTAACAAATCGTCGTTTTTACAGCAAGACCAGCTAACTGACACATGAGCCATTTCAAGATTTTTTTGTCTTTAATTCTTTACCGCAATCTAGGTCACTGTAACGTATCCTAGGCAAACGTCCCCAAAGAAACCGTCTCCCACGCAAACATCTAGATACGGACTGCTAAGCAAACGTCTCCTAAGAAACTGTCTTCTAAGCAAACAACTCATAAGAAACCGTCTCCTAGGACAAACAACTCATAAGAAACCGTCTCCTAACAAACTGTCTCCTTCAAAACCGTCTCCTAAGCAAACGTCTTCTAGATACGGACTGCTAAGCAAACGTCTCCTAAGAAACTGTCTTCTAAGCAAACAACTCATAAGAAACCGTCTCCTAGGCAAACATCTTTAAAAACCCGTCTCCTAGGCAAATGTCTCCTAACCAACTGTCTCCTTAAAAAACCGTCTCCTACGCAAACGTCTTCCAGAAACGGGCTGCTAAGCAAACGTCTCCTAAGAGATGGCTCCTAAAAAACCATCTTCCAAGCAACCTACTCATAAGAAACCGTCTCCTAGGCAAACATCTTCTAAAAAAAATCATCTCCTAGGCAAACATCTTCTAGAAATGAACTGCTATGCAAACGTCTTTTAGACGTCTCCCTAGAAACCGTCTTCTAAACAAACTACTCATGAGAAACCATCTCCTAAGTCTTTATAACAACCGTCTCCCAGGCAAACGTCTTCTAGAAACGGAATACTAGGCAAAAACGCCTCCTAAGAAACCATCCCCCTATCAAGGTGGTTCGTTAAGGTGATGACCTTAAAACGTCAATAAAAACTAGTTTTTGGCTCAGCTAGCTTTAGCCAGTGTTGCAGCGAGACCGACGAAATAATGGAAAAATTGTCCCACGGAGTCAATACAGTTTTGTATACAGATAATCATGCGGTGGAAAAACGAAAATTCAACAGAAAACAAAACAAACAGAACACAACAGAAAACAAAATACAGTCGACATAGAAATCCGTCATGCTCTTGTGCGGCTGATTTCGATGGACAGGTCACCTGATTGGAAGCCGAGTGAACGTCACTCGTCGAGCCCATCATTTGTTTCATGTATTCTCTGTCGTCGAAAATTTTCACCTCGCCGCCGCCCGGTTTATGTTTCACGTTGTCAAGCGAACCGATTTTGCTCTGAGCTTTGATTTCCAGCTTCTGATCCTCGATCTGACAATGACCATAGGATTGACGCATTCAAAACAACAACTCGAGTCAAAATGTATTTCATTGTTGAGCAACTCGAAAACCGGTTAAAAAATATATATCCTGTGGGTCGTTTCAAGTTATCCTTTCAGCAGTTTGTGAGCAGGGCGATATTTTCTTGATATTTCAGTCGATTCGAGCGCTTTCCCCTCAAGGCCTCTGCAAGACTTTATTTCTGTGAGTTTATAACCTCACCCGAAGGCTAACATTGGAGAAAGTGAGTTGCAAAATTGAAAAAGCTTTCAGAGCATTCTAACGAGGATCTTCGGTCTTTCCCCCATTTATATAAAACCACACTACCATGACGAGGAGAGACGATTGATTGGTGAGATGTGTCGGTTAAATGGTTTGAAAAAAATATGGTGCGATAAAATTTAAGGCCTTTGGCTGAAAAAATCTCGTAATCTGAAAATTTGAATGTTTTATAAAGAATTATACGTTGTTGAGAATTTAATAGGTTTTATAAAGAATTCGGCCTGAAATAGCGGGTTTTTAGTATCCCAAATAAATGTTGGTAGAGATGTCTGGACTGTTAGAGAGATGTTTGGAACAATCGTTAACGACTTGGCATCTATTTCTATTCATGTACGGTTTTTGGGTATTATCCAGGCTAAAAGTAGTCAGCAGCTTCCAGTCCATATCAATAGTGCTCAATGTGATCAACACTGTAAAACCGTGTCTTTATAAAAATAATTTCATAATCACCTTCACATTGCCGCCTCCGGGAATGTGCTTAATGTTATCTTTGGAGCCGATTTTCGGCTTCGCTTTATCCTTGAAGTCCAATTTGACGGATTCGATTTTTTTATCACCGCCGCCCGGTTTGTGCGTTGCGTTTTCGAGCGAGCCGATTTTTGATTTCGCATTCCATTGCAGCTTTACTTGTTGAATCTGCCAACATAATTGGTGGCCGGTTTGAAACAAAGCGAAGAGTTTGATACAGTTGATGGCTTGAAATAAGGTGCAATGTAATTTATAATTTAACCACAATTCAGAGCGATTTCAGTTCCACAGAAAGCGCCAAAGGTAATGAGGCATTGGGCACATGGGCTTGGGCAGGCAGAAATGGAAATAATTCCCCAGAAGGGATATAGAAAAAAGGCACCCATAGAAATATTGTGACTTTCGATCACAAGGGGAAGCTCGCTTATAAAGAGCCAGCAAACATCCGATGCAGTTCAGTTAGTTGAAAGAAGTTCAGTTTAGACAAGTTTAGTTGAAAATATTTCACTCAAGCGAGCGAGCAGTTGTTTGTTAGTGATAAATCAGTTTACCTTTTTCTCGCCGCCTCCAGGAGCGTAAGTGTCGTTCTTCGCCTCAATTCTCGGCCCCGCTTTGAATTCAAGTTTCCTCGACTCGATTTTAATGTTGCCACCTCCCGGCTTGTGCTTCGCGTTCTCCAAAGAGCCGATTTTCGACCTGACGACTTTCAAATTGGGTGACGGGACAGCGCCCACTTGTATCTTGTTCATGGGAAGCTCTGAAAATAGACGGATGGTATGAGTTGCGAATAAAACTGCAGCGTTTGCTGCACATTTGACAGCAGAAGTTTCCCCGGTCGAAATTGGCGGTTCTCTTTTTGTACCTTTTTTGGATAGAAATGTTTATATAGTCTGACCATATAGCACACATTGTGTGCTACAAAACTTATTATTTATTTACTGAATTTAGGCCAAATCGGTTTATTATGTTATTCGATATTTTTGGCTGACTCCTCAAAGTTACACAAAGAAGGTTTGAGTAAACTAATAATTAAAGAAAAATTATACATGATATCAAAACAAGTTATCGATATTCCGATAATATCGGTTTTAAAATATCTATGTAAAAATATTTGCTATTGGAACCAAAATATCGATACCAAAATCCCATTCCTATCTTAAGAGTTAAATTTCAGTTGCGCTATAGGGAATTTTTGATTTTTTCTTCAAAAGTACTCTCTCTATAACCGAATGATGGCTCAAAGGCCTGAAATTGCATCTGCAAAAATCACGGTTGCTGTGAAGTTTTCCTTTGAAAAAATGGCTCCTACTGAAGGGAGCTACCACGTTGTCTACGTCAGCAGTTTTCTAGGGATAGGGCAGTGAAGCGGTTTGATAGGTGGGATGAATGGTAGACGCTCTGTGTGGCAAGACTTGTGAGTCAGGTGTTCGCTGTTTCCTGCTACATTTTGTCAGCTCTCAAGGATTTTGGCTTCACTTGGATATAGTGTTTTTGGGGAGTTGTACTAATTATTGATGACCACATTTGGAATAAAAATCTATGCCAATTCTCCATTCTCTAGTAGAGTGTCCATCACCTTTTTATTAATTGAATATTTGGATCAACCGATGGTTCTCTGAGCCAAGTTGCACAAAATTGTGTCATTGCTAGATGTTTTTACTTGTCCCTCGATTTCTTCAATTCGAGACTACAACGGCTGGTTTATTATTATTTTTTTAAATTTCTTTTGTTATTTTATATTATGAAATTTACGAAAAATTACCAGACGACTTTAAGTGTTTTTCTTCTGTATTTTCTCACATGCAAAATTATGGGTTTTATAACTCTACGCTTGAACTTTTCAAAGTATGTTGTATATGAGGTGCTAAGAATTTTTGTGCGCATTGGCAGAATGAAATTCCGCTTGTGTGTCTGGATGGTTTGCAACTGTAGACACAAGTGCATTGTATGCGTTTGTAATTAATTTCTCTGTCACTCCTTTGTATTTTACGTCAGTTTTTAGAATAGAATAAAATAAAACAGTTTATCCGTCGAATCGTTTATTTCCTCTTTATTGTGTTTCGTTTTATCGTGCCGTGTTTCGAGTGTCGTTTGATCGTGTTTGTATACTTATTCTGTCGGATGTGGATGAATCGAACGATGAAAATGAAGCGGATAATGTTTTTCTTCTGCGGCGCGCTCGTCCGAGAGTTTCAACGCTCGGTGACGTCAATGTCTTCGGAATTTCTTTCACAGATCCGACGTCGGGAAGCGACGTGTAATGTAGAGGCTGCGCGATTTTCACCGTTTCGTCCGTTCTCGAAACGAGCGGGACCGGCTGACGAAGAGAATTCCGCGTTTTTAAATTTCTTCGATTTTTCTCGACCATCTCGTCCGGCTCAGTGATTCTTACCCGGTTTTTAATCGGCTGCCCTTGCCTCGATAAATCGAAAGATCGATTGTCGACGAGGTCGCGAAATTCGGGAAGACGGTGAAGATTTATGTGAGCTCTGTCTGCAACCGGTCGATACGCTGGCTGTAAATCTGCGAGCAGATATTGCTATGCTAAGATAGTGCATTGAGTAGTCGCGAGCTTTCGGAATGTTAAGACGTCGAATTTGCGAGGAATAAAAAGATAGATGAAAATAAATTTTGGATCGGTGAAAATCCTCTTACTATCTTTAATAATGGCCATATATCCATCGTATGTCTACTTTATTGGGAATTAATATTTCAATTTGTTCGCTTACTCTTTTTCTCCGATGTCCCTGGCGTATCTGGAGTCTGAGGTGTCCTCGGTAGAGATTTGCTAGGCGATTTCGCTCCGACAGGAACGGGGCCCAATTTTTTCGGTGTCGTTGCCGTAGTTTTGGGCGGCAGTTTCTTCGGTGTCTCGTGACTTCCATTGACGACCGTCTCCTGCACGGAAAAATGAGGGAACCTCTTTCAAAACAAACAAATATACATCTAAAAAAATATATTATATAAAAAATAATAATAATAATAAACTTTTTTGCTTTTGCTATGTTGAAACCATTTAAATTCATATGAAAAATACTCGATGCACCAAAGTACTGGAAAAATGTGGATAATTGACGCACTTTTGTTTTGGAATCAGATGCGATGCCCTTCAAGTCCGAACTGTGACCGTTCAGCGTCTCCGTCTTCTCTGAAATCGAAGGAAAATAATTATGTGTTGGACCTAATGATAACAAAACAGAAAAATATGTCTTTCGATCAATTTTTTTCGTTTTCACAAAATACAGCAGAGTTGTGTCCGCCAAAATCAATATTAGTTATAAATCAATTTCGCTTTGTAATCAACCAATAATCATCGCATTACAAATCCGAATAATTTTCTAAAAGTTGAATTTTTTCTCAACATTTTCCATTGGTACCTTGCACAGTCTTTTTTTTCTAAGTGATGAATAGTAAAATATAAATTGTATACCTTTCCATTCAGATTTTTTCAAAATTTTTTATTGTTTTACTTTGTATGAGTACCTCGTCGAGTCGTTTCTAATAAATTTGGTCTTTTCGGCGCGTCTTCGGCTTTTTTCGGAACTTCATCCTCGGGAACATTCGGTGTTTTCGCTTTGTCGGGTTCAGACGGTTTCGCCGTTTCAGGTGGTTTCGCCGTTTCAGCTGGTTTCGTCACTTCAGCCGGTTTCGCCGTTTCAGCTGGCGTATCGTCGCTCTCTTGAGAGGTAGCCGCCGAAAGCGGCCGAGGACTGGGCGTCGACGATTTGGCGTCCGCCTGCGGCTCGCTCAGGTTATTGAGACTCGGCTGTCGCGACGGTTGCAGTGGAGGTGTGGCGCGGGGGCCGAGAGGTGGAGTGGGCGACGGCGTGGCGCGACTCGGCGGACGCGATGGTACTGGCGACACGCCGCCGGACGGCGTCCTCACCAGCTGAGGCGTAGGAAAACGCACGCCAGGCGGACGGACGCCACCGGGAACGGACGTGAGATCGTCTCCGTCGTCCTCGTCGCGTGACCTGTTTATACTGAGACCCGGTCTCGGCGACAAGGAAAGTGGCGGCCTTTGCATGGGAGGCGTAAACATTTGCGCACCGGTGCGAGAATCGCCACGTTGCAGGAAGGGTGATCTGGGGGGTGTAGGGCCTAAAGGTGGTGACGGACCTTCGAGCGACGGAGGTTTGCTCAGCTGGCCGCTCGGAGGCCTCATTGCCATTTGCGGCGGCGGTGGTCTCGGCGCGAAACCGTTTAACGGCGGTCTGGTCGGGTCGTCCGATTGCATTCTGTACTGCTGAAACTGCTGCGGTTGGTCGGGAAGTTTGTTCCTGAGGACGGCCCACGGGGATAAGCGCCTTATGCCAGGCTGCTGCGGAGGTCTTGGAGGGCCGCGTGGATCGGGCGGACGCAGAAGACGCGGCCAACCGTGGTGCGACGGTGGAGGCTGCTGATGCGGCGGTAGTCCGAAAGGCGCCTGGGGTTGCGGATTTTGCTGCGGTTGTGGCGCCTTCTGTACAAGGTCCTCTCCATCAACCTGAACGGGCAAAGTTTGACGAGCTGGTCACAGAAAATTCCACTCCGGCATTTATTCCCTCAGCTAAAATTTTGCCGATAAATTGAAGAGATTTTCATGATGTATATGGTTTTTATACAGCCGTGTGTAACCTTTGGGTACTTATAATTTTTTTAAGGCTTGGAAATTCGATAAGTACGTTATCAAAGAAAAACGCTGCAAATGATTGTACAGAGGTTTATTATTAATTTGCTTCGATTATTATTCACCAAACTATGTAGCTTGAGATAGCGTTTGACGAGTTTTCCAACGACTTATAGCTCCACTAATTCTTGATGCCAAATTTTTAAAACCTCGAATATTCAACAAAAAAGCAGCGATAACTCGACAACCATTTGAAACTATCAACCCTTCTATAGTCTCATTCTGCCCCCTAAAATTGATAGGAATTTGAATTGTACTCACTAATGTATAAAAAAAAAAATTAAAGAAAAAATTATAAAAAAATTAAAAATAATAATAAATAAAAAATCAAGAAAAAATTAAGTAGAAAAAAATGGAAAATACGAATTTTCTCTCCCTCAAAGTTCCTCTTCCGAAGCGCAGCGATTTGGCTGAAAAATTGAGCGTTGTTCAGACCAGGATTGATTTTTTGTGAAAATTTCAAGAATTTAGCTTTTTTAGTTTGATCACAAAACTGTTCACGGTGGTCGGACAGAATTTTTTTTTTTTATTGGATTTTCGGATTCTAACTTAAAACATCTAATTTTTAGAGAGGGGGCTAGAATTTTTTTCCCTGGGCGATTACAATGGTTTATTATTGAATAATACACCAAAAAAAAATTTTCTCCTAAATTTGTCCAAATAACTGTCACTCGACCGATTCAAAAGAAACACACGGCTCATGACCTCGCTGAAAACAATAATTCCCCAGTGTGCAACAATCTGCGTTTACGGTCTTTTTCCAATCTGAAATAATTTTCACTAGATTTTGTCCCAAATCATTTCCAACATCGTTCGCTCTACGGAAGCTTGAAGTTACTCGAATATCTAGTCGATATTTCGCGTGCAAAAAATATTTATTCGCATCGCAGAAAAATGTTTGCCGGTGAACAAAAATAATTTTCACCGCACTAATTCGTAACTGTTTTGCACAAAATAATTTTCGTGTCGTGAAGTTGCCGCTATAAGCATTTCTTAATGACATGGTGCTTTTCTACTTCTTACCGTGTCTCTATTTGAGTTGCCTTTTGAGGGGCCACCCTCACCGTTTTGACCGTTCACCAGTGGCTGGTTCGAGCGGTGGGGATCCGCTGCCATATTTTTTGCGATTTGTTTTCTTTATTTATTTTTGTTCAAATTAATCGGAAACAATTTTATTTTTCCCCTTGGGCGAAAAAAATTCAAGTAGTTAACATCGTCTTTTAATCGAAACGTTTTTAATTTTTTTTTTATTTTTTGCGTAGAAACTGTTGACAAAACACAAAACAGATACAATGTACTACACAAAATTTATAAAGCAAATTGGAAAACGGAAAAAACGTGGAAAAATTCTTACGTACAAAAAAAAGAAGCTATTGTTACACAGGAAAACTGAATGTCCGTCAATGGTACTCTACTCGTATTAATATATTTTAATCAATTGTAAATTAGCCAATTTCTTGGCGGCGGACGGGCAGAATTTTTTTTCATACAATGAGAATATTCTACATCACAATGTTGGAATAATAAACGAAAAACTCGAATCCCGAAAAACCTCAATCAAAATGAGGTACTTAATGTTTCACCTTTTGAATATATATTTACCCCTATTCGGTTTCAAAAGCCTTGTTTCTGCAACAAAAAATAGGAATCGTCTTCTCTTCGTTATTTTGCGATGGTCTGCAGTATTTCACCTTCGTTTTCTCGAAACGGCTGACGCGTGTTTCGTTTTTCGGCAGACGAAAAGGGAGACCAATAATAAATGCGGTTCCCTTATATAACTCGTATCGATCAGCCCGTTTCAGGGGCAAACTTAGAACACAAGGGTTAAACGAAAGGCGAATACAGATACAGCCCAGACCTCTTCTCTTGAACCTTTTATTCCGATCGGCGATATTCCCATCGATACTCATGTTCATTACACGTTTGCTATTCGAAGTTGTCACCGTTCGAACATCACGCTTTTAGAGACGAGGTTTTTCCTAGATTCCCGCCTTTGTGGAGGCATTATTTATTTACACGGACGGAAAACAGTCGCAAATTCCGTTCGAGCATCTATATAGCGGAGGATTTGGATAAAAGGAAAAATATTTACTGTTGACGCGAATTGCGCGCCTTTGAAGATGTCCGAATGGGCGAAAGGGCTCGACAAGAATAAAAAAAGATCAGAAAGAAGATAAAGTGAAGATAAAATAAAATAAGATAAAATAAAAATGAAATAATAAAAAATGTATAAATGAAAAAATAAAAATAAAAAAAAAGATAAAAATCAGAAAAGATAAAAAAATATAAAGAAAATAAAGAAAAAGTAGCTGTATTTTCATCTTCCTGCAACGGGCTCAAATGCATTTATGTTTAGTTTATTTAATTTTTTTCAATTGAAGATTTTTGTGTTCCAATAACTAGCAACTATTGTCCAACAATACAGGCTTGGCCTAACGTTGGACAATATATTTAAGTGTACTTTCTTTTGATAATTTTTTTTATATAAAGTATAAAAATAAAAATTAATTTCAAACCGAATTTTCGCGCTATAACATTGTTTCATTTGGTCCCTCAAAATCTGAATTTTATTCCGTGATATTTAAGTGGACTTTCTTTTGATAACTTTTTTTTAAATATAAAGTATAAAAATAAAAATTAATTTCTAACCGAATTTTCGTGCTATAACATTGTTTCATTTGGTCCCCCTAAATCTGAATTTTATTCCGTGATTGCTTTCATGTTTATGACCTGGCATTTAAACGGTATCCTATAAAATTATTTAATTCCTCTAGCGAATTCAAATTGGGACGCTCTGTATAGATGCAACAAGTCCTTCAGTTGTTTTAAATCTTAAAATCAACTAACCTATTTTTTCGATCCTTCATATTACACAAGGCTTAATTCGACAATTAAACGCTTCAAACTCTTCATCCTTGCTATAATTAATTAGCTATATTACGCTGAAACTTTTCCCTTCGAATCATCCGTTTCAATTCTCAGGACGCAATTTCGACACAAAGACAGCCATTCAAACTGCACGAAGAGACGTCATTGCATTTTCTCTATGTCGCCCTATTATACGTGCGATGACCTCTCGTCTGGAAAACGGCGGATATTACGAAATGCACCATGGAATTCGAATGATCCATTTCACGCCAATGTCACATCAAACGATGCTTATAACTGACGCCCTGAGCTTTGCCACTATGCTCGGACTAAACTGAAGCTCATTAGTCAACGTCGGAGCGAAGAAGGCGTGAGGAACGATGTGTTGCGAGAAGAAAAGGCTTCAGTTATTTCAATAGAGCGCCAGACAGTTCTTTCCGCTCAAAAGAGCATTAGGGCCGTTGGAGGTTGTCGTTAGTAGGAAACGGAATGTCAAGACGGTTGTTAACTTATTTGAATAGACGCAGGCGACGCTGTGCTGTAATCGCACCATCTCAATTATTGAAGGCCTTCGTTATAATGCTAGTAACACATACTCTTCATGTACTGGGTTGGTGAGGGGGAGAAGAACCAGGCGACATGTTCTCCGATTTTTTATTTACTGGCCGAGTACTTTCGCCCCTTCGGGCATCCTCAGGGCGATGTGGAACCATAGGTTACCACAGCCCAGTACTCGGCCAGTAAATAAAAAATCGGAGAACATGTCGCCTGGTTCTTCTCCCCCTCACCAACCCAGTACAATGAGAGATGCGACGACTCAACCAAGAAGAACGTACTCTTCATGTACGAAACTCCATAAATGCGGTAATTATTTTTACCGATTATTATTATTTATACAGAGTATTTTCAGCGAATTTTCGAAAGCTGTTCGAATTTGGCCAGGAGTCGTATAAAATTAGTGTTCGAAATAGTAGAAGACGAAGAGATTGCCACGAATTTCACTGATTTTAAATGAGTTCTTTTGTTATATCATTTCGGCGATTAGGCCATCACTAACAATCTGTTACTGGTGATGGCCTAATCGATGTAATAATATAACTCGTTTAAAATAAGTGGAATTCGTGACAATCTCTTATTCTTCTTCTTACAATCTTCTTATATCCTGATGAAATGGAGTCCCACAATCTCAAAAACAATTAAAATACTGTTGCTGATAATAAAAAAGATAATAAAAAGATAGATAATAAAAAATTAAATTTAAAAAAATTAAAATAATTTAATAACATTAATAATTTAATAAATAATATATATAATAATTAAATAAAATTACGCTATTGAATTTTATCAATCTGTTAAGTGGAAACGTTCACAAATGACCGGAATAGTTACTAACACAGTATGACAAAGTAATTATAAACCACTGTCATTTGCAATCATGCTACATTTTCTACGCAAGTCTCTTGCAAGTTTTGAGAAAATGGTCGTCAATGAAGAGACCATTTGGTCCTTATCCAGAGGACCATCGGCGTCGACGAAACGCTTCGATTTCTGCAAGATCTACCATAGCTTCGGGCTATTTTCAATCCTTTCCATATGTCTTAGCCTTCGTTGAAAAAGTTGCCAACTGTAGGCGTGTGTATAAAAGAGCTTGGGAAAAAGCGAGGTTTGTCATAGAATACTCGCATAAGAGCAGGAATATTTATAAGAATAGAAACGGAGGATGTGGTTACTCGTAAATAATGCAGAAGTTGGCGAAGGATACACATTCGATTCGGTGATTCGTGAATAATTTAAATCGCGAGCTATCTTAGGGCAAAATCTTGGGGAAATATCTTGCGAAATTTTTCTTAGAGTACCATTGAAACGGATCATCGAATCGACTAGGTAAAATATCGTGCATTCTATACGGAAAGACACAATCTATAATATTATCAAATTTTCATCGTGATATTGAATTTTTAACGGTAAGTTGGATTTTAATTGTGATATAGTTCATAAGTGAAGAACAGTGCGATTCGTTATTTGCCTGTTGGAGTGGGTGAAAAGGGGGTGAAGAATTTGTGTCGTGGTGCGATCGGTTGGGTTTACCTGTTCGTTCGGAGGCGGCCCGAAACCAACTGGGGGGGCAGTCCCCGGTAGCTTTAGCAGCCGATGGCAGTCACGTGACTCGGTATAAACATCGGCCCCAAGACTCGACCACACAAACATGCACGAGAAGAGTCACAAGTTTGGCGCAAATCTTATCCGAAACTAATCATTCCCCAAAGCGATTCCCGCGGTAGACTAAATTGTTTTGCGAATAATTAATTTATTTGACTGTAAATTGTTTAAATGTTTCTTGAAGTTTATTACGGATGAGTGCAATCCGAATTTAGCGTAGTTAGCTTCCTCTATAATTTTCCCCCTCAATTTCTGCAATAGCAAGAGTTTAAATATATTGAAATAAAATAAATATTTATTGAAATAAATTCAAACAACTTATTTATTTAAATAATGGATGCAACTTATTTATTTAAATAATGAATGCAACTTATTTATTTGAATAATTCATACTAATTATTTATTTAAATAATTCATACAAATTATTTATTTTAATAATTAATACAAAATATTTATTTGAATAATTCATACAAATGATTTATTTAAATAATGCATACGAATTATTCATTTAAATAATTCATGCAAATCATTTGTTTAAATAATTGATACAAATATATTACTTGTTCAATGGACAAAGAGAGTTTTAGTGACTTTCGCGTTTTTTGAAAACTTAAACGTGGGAGATTTGGTTACTTTGTTAAATCATATGTCTCTAATGGTCACAACAATCCGCCATCCACAAGGCGGTAACCATAAGAAACGTATGATTTAACGAAGTAACCAATACTACTACGTTTAAGTTTTCAAAAATTGCAAAATGCACTAAGATTAAACCTAAACTAACCAGATTCTAAGCCGAGAAGAAGGAAATAAAATTAAACGGCAAAATAAACGTTAATTCGTAGACCCTGATTGACGACAGAAAAATAATAACAATGGTCGATCGTCCAAAAACTAAAGTTTTTAATTTTTGGAATAAAATTGAAAAATTGATTAAATATAACTGAATTGATTTGAAAAAAATTATTTTATCAAAAGAGCATTGGTGAAAATAATCATAAGTTATCATTTGCAGCATTTTTCTATTTTCATTTTTACCAATTAAAAGAATTAGTATCATCGAGCGGCCAAGGTTAAGAAAAGTTCATTATTGCCTGTAGATGACGCTCGATTTTTAACGGTTAGATCACGCGCACAGAATTTCCTCTTTGTGAGCTTTTTTACAGTTTCTCCAAAGCGCATTTTCGAGTTGTATCGTGCTCTCAAGGCCGTGAAAAGTTTCTACGGATGGAGAATGACGCAAATATTAATACTCACACGCTTCTCACGGTCACGGTAGTTCCGCGTTTTTTGGGTCTTGGCTTGAAAAAAGATCTAGTATTCGCTTGAGACGTCTTGTGAATAAATAAATCCGAATTACGAGACCACGAAGTTTGATTTTATTTGCGATTGAACGGAGCGAGAATCAATGCCCATATATTAAATGAACAACAACCACGACTCAAAATTAATTCATCGTTAGCGTGTCTTTTCATCCTTCTCCTTGATTCTACATCTATAATTGGAAGATTTCTAATTCTCAGAGCAAGAAGAGGGCTAAATAATTTTTCATTTCCAAAGAACTCTTGCGTACTAACTTAATGTAGCGTTAATATAAATTTCTTAAAAATTAAAAACCGATTTCCCCTTTACAATAGCCAAATCTTCCTTATTTCCGACATCGAGTCGGAAAATTTCCTTTCAGCTGCGGAGATTTTTTTCCCACCGCTCTATCGAACGACACGTGGAAAAAAGCGAATTGAAGCAATGTCTAATCCCAAGTTCGAACGCCCACAAACCTGATTCGGCTCCGGTGCGTGTTCGAAGCCCATAACAGCTTCGGCTCACGATATGTAGAAACAGAAGCCGTTCGCCAGCTCCGTCTCCAGTTAGAACCTCTAACTGCGAACTCAATGTCGGCATGACTGTATGCAGTGTGTGCTCTTACAGACGCTCATGCATGTCGAATCTTTTCACTGTCCCAGAGAAGTTGAACTGTTGACCCAGTTGGTTTACAAGGGCGTTCGTCCCATGGAATACATTGCACCAGCTGGGTCAATCCATGGCCGGCCCTCTCAAGGACGTCGTATAGAAAACGGACAACTTCAAGGTCCCGACGTATTTTACGATTTCGTCGTACGATAGCAGTTCCGGTTAGAAAATTCGGGTCACTGGGCTCGTACTTCTTCGAGCCCCGCTTTTCGAATAATTTAATTTTCTAGTAATGAACCGTTTTAATCGCTCGCGAAAAATTCCAACCTCCCCTTAAAATGTTTTACGTTGGATCCGTATGTTCGATTAAAAATTCGCCCGTACGCCGTCAACACTTCTCTGAGGAAACTAATGAGGAATGGAATAATAAACCGCCGTAAAATCATTTCACCGTCTTAGAAGGCTGAAAAAGAAGCTTCCTAATAATTTGAAAAATCATTCAATAAGAAAAAAAAACACTTATTTGAAAAAAACAACTTATTGAGTTTAACCACTTTAATCACTTGAGTATAGACTTGGCAAAGGCGCGAAAAGATAATGGTGAATACATTTTAATGATGAAAATTGACCAAATTAATATGCTAGCCTGGCAATAAATTATAGAAATAGGATAAATCCTAAACTAGAACTTTTATGGAATTACTTAATTTTTGGAGAATCGTCCAGATACCCCACCTTCAAGACGAAGAATCGTCGCTTTTTTAGCCTAACGCGCGCTTCCCTTGATCAGATCGAATGTTATCATTATTCAATAATACTCGTGTACCAGTTATAATCGCCAATAATACTGCCAATATATAATCGGCCAATAATACAATAATACCGCCAATAATACTCATATACCAGTATATAATCGAGGAATGAGGGTACAAGTCGGGAGTTCTTGGAGCTATAACAATCGTACAAGAATTCGTTCGTAGGTTGATTTTAGTTGGAGCTAGAGCGGCCCGAAGCGAAGGTCAAAAAATCTTGGGTATCCAATAGTTTGAGGCACTGGTGCAAGGTAAATTTGATCATAATTTATTATAGAGTCGTCAAATACAGACAAACTCATCGTTTAGAAAAATATTCTTTTTTTATTAGGCCTTCGTTCAAGTTTTATTGCGCTTTAAAATTTCATGACCCGGATTTCCACTTTTTTTTGCCTGTTTTTCCCGATAACTTTTGAACCGACCACTTTTACATAAGTATACCACACAGAGGCGAGAAAGAGCTATTAAAATCCTACGATTTGATGTATCTAATTATATTTTTATGTAATTTCCCCGCAGAACTATTCGCGCTTGAAGAAAAGTCAAAACACGTTTTTTACCATAAAGTGGAATATGTCTCGAAAACAAAAATAATCGCTGTCTTTTTTTCATTTTTTATCGATTCTAAATTAAATTTCCTCAATTTACCTACACAAAACCTATTTTTTCAACATTCGCGAACGTGGCGAAAAAAATCTAAAAAAAAAAAATTATTAATTGTTAGAATTTAATTGTTTTCACTTCAAATTCGAATACTACGTCCAATTTTCTGTAGGAACAATAAATTAATTAAAATTGAACAGAACATTAAGTATTTGCAACGAATTTTCAAAGTTGAAAATTACAAGTAGTAACACTACAAGTAGTAACACTAAAAATATGAAGTTGTCGCCAAATTTCCGCCATTTTGTCGTCAAATTCGGATTCAGCGTTAAATTTCTTATAAGAATAGCTTTCAAAACCACTCAAAAACAAAAGTTTAATTTTTCTCCCAGCGGAGCTCGAAACTTCGGCCGGTCAGGAGCTCGATTTACGGAAAATAATTTCTGTGGGGCTGTTTAAATTTTTTTCACCAAATTTTTTGCTATGTACGTGTGTATGGCGTTCAAATGAAGACTCCTGCATAATAAAATAATCGATTCACATAAATTTTGACTCCGAAAATCACGGTTAAAGTCCTATTTTCGAGCTTTCAAAAACCGATTTTTTCGGACCAGTTGCAGATTTTTCCGAGAAATAAAAAAAATCACAAAAATACATCTTGGTAAGATACAACTTTCCTAAAAATTTCAGATTTTTATCTGTATTGAATGGCGAGTAAAAATTCGATAACTGATCGGTTCATGAAAATCGCAGGGGTACCCCTTGGATTTTTCGCGAAAATATTTTTGAAATAGATTGAGCTCAAATTCAGCATAATGTAAGTTTATGATGTGTATATCAATAATATATGCTTCATTTTTTGTTTCTTTGGCATTAAATAGATGAAATGAACGTTTGAAGTTGGAAAATGTGAAGTTTTTGTGTATATTCTACTATTATTGTTGAATAACGCGAAAACGGTCGAAAAATGGATAGGTACATTACATGAGGAAAATGTGCACAGTTAAATTACCTATCTTTTACTATATTCAAACATCTGAATTGATGGATTTTTGTTCAAATTATCCACGGCGCAAGTTACAAATCTTGGAAAACTTTAAACGTCTATCTCGGCTAAAACTTGGCGCAGGTTGAAAACCCCAATACTTTATGATACAAAGTACGTGAAAACATCACCGCCAACATAGTTGATGATGTGTAAGGATTTTCAGATTTTAATTTTGAAATTAAGAAAGATGATTAAAATTACAATAGTTCCTACGGAATTTTTCCCTACAATTACCAATCTGTTTTTCGGTGGGAAAGTTCGTGAAATGGTAATTTTATTTTCATCAGATTCCGGTCACGTAACCTGGGAAGAGCATATTTCGAATTGAATATTTGACATTATTTATCTCGATCTCTAGGCCTCGTGGAAAAACTTGGCGCACAAATCACGCTCGAAGTGTACAAATGTCGTTTGGCCTCGTCTTTCGCGTTTTCCGCTCCTCCGAGTTATTCGTGAAAGAACTAGGCTAAGAGACAAGATCGCATTACTTCTCAGGCCGAGTCCGACAAGAGTAGGACTAGAAGAGGATCATTTGGAAAATCGAACTCGGTTGCGGCTGAGCCTGGGGAAGCGAGCAAGTGACACGAGCTTGTACCATCAGCTTCGCCGATCGGAGAAACGGGCCACCGCTGGCACGCTCATCTTCCACGTCCGCACTTCCCTTCCGCAGCCGCTCAACGTCGGGCAAAACAGTCCTAAAGTCGGCGCTCGTGTGTATCTCCAACGACGGAATGCTTCACAGCTCAAGGACGCAGCAACGATACTATTGATATTGGTCGTTACGGTTTGCACGGAAAGGATCGAAAACGGAATAGCGCTTTAGAGCAATTCGACGCACTTATATAGAATTTTCGCAGAAATTTATGCTGGTTTTGGCTCTTTCTGGAAATTACGAAAATCCCATTTCAACTACTTACGAAGTAGGTTTAATGCATCAAAGATCTGTATGTTCCTATCCGATCAACCATAATGTATTGTAATCTTATACAAATAATAAAATTATTCATTTATTAAAAAAAAAAAAAAAAAAAAAAGATTTCAGTCTTTCATTTTCGGTTTATTGTTCTATAATAAAACGTTGTAATCGCCCGAGAAAACGCTGCAAATGAACGGGTATTATTCCTTTGATTCAATGATGATTTATGAAGACGACTCATTTGTGATTGTGGAGAGTTTTAGTTCATTGAAAACTCGAACGTAGATTCGGTTACATTGCTAAGTCGTACATTTTTTATAATTACCGCTTTGTGGATGGCGGATTGTGGTGACCATAAGAGACATATGATTTTACAAAGTAGCGAAAACTTTTCCTTGTCGTCGTATTTTGGTTTATTATTCAATAATACACCATTGTAATCGCCCAAGAAAAAAAAATTTCTGACCCCCCTCAAAATTTGATGTTTTACGTTTCAAGGCATTTAGAATCCGAATATCCAATGAAAAATTCTGTCCGTCCGCCGTTGGCAGTTTTCCGGCCAAACTATATTAGCTAAATTCTTGAAATTTTCACCAAAAATCAATCTCGGTCCTACGACGGTCCAATTCTTGAACCAACTTGCTAGCTCAATTTTAAGGGTATTTTTGGGGGGTTTTGAGGGGGAGAAAATTCATATTTTCCAGGGTTTTTCAGAAAAAATGTGTATTTGGTATTAAATTATATAGATTTTTGGAGAGACCATCGCGGGGCCAAATTTCTGAGAATATCCCAAATTGAACACAAAGCTCTCAGGTCTCATTCGATTCAGCGTCCGAAAATCTATAGAAATTTTTACTAAAAACCCCTTTTTCTTAAAAATGTTGAAACATACGAATTTTCTCCCCCTCAAAATCCCCAAAAATACCCTTAAAATTTAGGTGGCGATTCGGTTAAAGAAGTAAAAAAATTACACCAAAAATAAATCTTGGTCTGACAGTGGCTCAATATTTTAGCCAAATGGTTACCTAAATTTTAATGGGATTTTTGGAGAGTTTTGAGGGGGAAAAAATTAGTATTTTCCAAAGTTCTACAGAAAAATGTGTATTCGGTATAAATTTCCATAGCTTTTTTGACGCTGAACCGAATGAGACCATAACGGAGTAGATAGCTTTAATTGTTCTCGTAGCATTCTTGCAGCAATTTCGAGATTTTCAGAAATTTGGCATGAAGGTATAATTCCAGTTTTGCTATAAAAATCGTTCTATTTTCATTGTTGTTTTTTACGTTCTCTTCCGGGTGCTAGTTTTCTTCCAAGGAAAACTATTGAAATTATTTCGCATTTGATTTGATTAGTATGCCAGTATTTTCTCCGTGCAATACGAAGTATTGGGTATTATAATAAACTGAATATCGAACGCACGGTATTTGAGGACCATTTTTTTTTTTCAATTTTTTTTTTCAATTGACAATTTTTCCACACCGTATACTACAGGTATCACTAAAGTATCGGCTCGAGAGGGTGCAAAATAAGTTTTTGCGATACATCGCTTTCAAGATGGGCACTCCTTCGGCGGACGTCGATTACCAGCCACTGCTTCGGAGTGGCCACGCTTGAGAGTCGACGATGATCTTGCCATGCTGTACAAGCTCCTCAACGACGACATCGATTGTCCTGCCCTCCTCTCAGAGATTGGCATTCTTGTTCCGCGTCGGTCGTCTCGCGCGCCGCAACTTTTTTTCGTGCCTTTCTGCCCTACAAATTATCAGAGGAACCGCCCGCTTTGTAGACTTCCCCGAAGTGCGAATCTGTTTTTGGCGTTGAATCCCGAGTTCGACTTCTTCCACTCAACCTTGTCGTCACTTAAAAGGACTACTAAACGTTCTCCACTTATTTATTATTGAAAATTGTGTCAAAATGAGTTATATTTTTATTTATTTATTTATTATTATTTTTTTTTTAAATATTTTCAAATGTGGGCTTTAATGCTTAATTTTATGGGCTTGCCCGTAAATAAACAAATCACTACTGTCAGACAAACCGAGTTTGTCGACAACACGTTCATGGACGACGCCATTAGAAAAATGTCAGTTTTTAATTCGTTCCTCTGAAAACGCCGTTGGAAGACGATAATAATTCAATTTCACCCAGAAGATCGTTTTCGTTTCCACAATAGGCGAGGATGGCACGTGGAAAACTTGGAAGGTGATCCTCTGACGATTCCCACGACCTACTCTACTGACGTATTGTTTTCAACTCGTGAAATTCCTTCCGTGTAATTAACCTATAAAATGCACGCGATCTCTGAGCCTGAGAAAAATGAATTAGAAGTGAAAAAGGTTAACACGGAATTCCCTCCGGTTTTATACCGAAGGTGAGGCTGGTACAGCTATAGGGCAACTTCGGTTGGAGCCAGTTGGAAGATGTGAGTGATGTAGTGCGAGAAGTGATAGCGCAGTCGAGTGAAAATAGAAAGGAACCGAAAACTAAAAGCTGAGGCGTGTTTATCGTACGAAACACGAACTTGTACAGAAAATCGAGGGCGTCAACTATTAGATTTTATTTAAAATTCTTGTCCTTCACTCGAACAGCTCTTAGAGAGAGAAAACGATTGAAAGACTGTGGTTTATCATTTTCAAAAACCGTTCCAATTGTACGATTGATAAAATACCTCAACTACAGTCTCGATCTATTTTATCCAACTACGTTTTCTAAATAAAATAAAAAATAAAGTAAAATAATTTGACAGTTATATTGCAAAAAAGCGTTTATAATAAAAAATTTCATTGAAAAAAGAAAATTAAAAGAAATAATTAATTAGCTATAATGATTAATTATTAATAATGGTATAATTAATTAGAAAAAAATATAATTTTATAGTATACAACATTATTCAGTAATCAGTACGTATAATTGTCACGAAATATTTCTGATAGCGTAGATCCTTCCCCCGCTCACGACAAATTAAACAGAAATTTCAATAAAAAATTAACCGCTCTTTTTGGCGAAGAATAATTGGCACCTTTCCACTTCTTTTTTCGCCTAGCTGAATTTTTTCTGGTCCACCTCTTCGCGTTATTGTGCTGAGGTACTACAGCCTACTGGTTAAAATAAATTTTAACCGAGTACATTGTCCCATACCAAGGAATTTCGGTCGTTACCTCAGTTGTTCATTGGAAGTTCGTGTCGGGGAAATGGCAAATCGATATTTTCCACGATCATTGACCCAATAGTCGCGGTTCACCGTCCAGATGACGCGAGGTTGAGTCATGTTGGTCACGTCACGAAGCCCACTCTACTTCATAGTAGAGCATTCTAGCGGATGACGTTGGGAGTGTCTTCTATTTTCACAAACAGTGCAGCCTTTTGGCTTCAAAGGGCGACCGTCCAGATCGATTTCCTCGGCTTCGGTTTTCTAGAAGTACACTAGAGCGCAGAAATGGCACAAACGGTGGAACTAAACGGACAATTTGCACGTCGAATAATTATTCGACCATTGTTTCACTAATTACTAATTAACTCTACCGAGAGAATGAGAAATCTGGATTTACCGAGCTCAGCATTGATAAGGAGTGATTACAAAACGTCCATTTTTAGTCGGAAGGTGATTACATAAATTATAAATTGCATAAGTAAGGATCATACGTATTGGTCGAAAACAATTTTCATAACCGTTTATTTTAACCAATTGATTTTTTTCACAACCCTTTAAAAAAAAAAAAAAAAAAAAAAAACGCTGCAAATGATTGTACTTACGGTGGTTTTTTATTCCATTCCTTCAATAATGATGTGAGAAGACCGTCCATTTCTGATAATAGTTTTTCCAAAAATTTGTGAACTTTTCCACTAAAAGTACATCAACGCTTAATCAGTAATAAACGCTTTTAGAAAAATTTCAACCCAACGTTCGCTACATCAAGTAAAAAATAGTTTTTTAGAAGTTAAAGGGAAGAAAAATATTCTTCAGTATCTATATAGATTATAACAACAAACCCGTTCTAAAGCAATTGCGTCAACGTCAACGTGGACTACTGAATAACTACTCACTGGAATGCACGTTAAACCATTTTTCCAATTTTTTTCACGTATTTGAAAATCGTTTGTAATGGATAAAACATAGTTTGACTAGTGCCCCATTTGCTAATAACTTGAGAAGCATTTCGAGTCCGTTACCTTCGATTCGGCTTTCAAAAGTCGACGTAAATTGATTTTAATAAGCTTTGAAAACATTGGACATTATGAATTCTCTAAATTTTAATAGTACTAAATTTTTTTTTATCCATAGTTTAAATAAAAAAATAATAATAATTGTCATCGACGATCAGCTTTGGAGAGACGTTGGACGCTTTCATGCCCACAAGCAACAGTGGTAAAGGAAACGAATAAGATCGTGCGTTCTCATGCACACGAGCGATTATTGCGTTCATCTGAGTAACAGCCGTTTGAGTAAATTATAAGTAGAAACCGAAAACTCTAGGCCAGGCCAAAATAAAAATATGGAGGGTCAAACGCCTAGTTTCTCTCCTTAACAATATTCTCGGCGTAGAAAATATCGAAAAATACATATTGACATAAACATCGAAAATGCGATTAAAAAAAACGATTTATTGTGACAATTTCAACAGAGGCTTCGTAGCACTAGGTCTTGATTCGCTGTAGCTCTTGAAGATGCTCATGTAAAGTGAAAAAAAAATTTCGATAGCGATATCCCGCCGTTTCGACGAGGTTGAGATAAAAATAATCGCGATATAGATTACACGACCATTGTTTGACATGAGATGGGAGGAGTCCTTTAGGTAGCTACTGTTCGGTTGGGAACTATCCTAATTGACCTTTCAGGAAATGATATTCATCCCGCGAGATCACTAAAGCGTAAAGTTTTTTAAGGTTCACCGACCGCGAAACACGAAATGCGAATGTAAATTTTATTCTCACTGCACGTGTACAAAGTGGAACAGATATGAGAAAAAGGGTTTACTTTTTTAATTTCTGATGCCATAACGATACGTGAGAGGAGAATTTTTTTAGTACAAATTTGAGTAAATTATTATTTGAAAAATTAGAGACATTAATAGAAAAAATAATTTATTCTCTTGTGTGTCTGGTCTTTTGTATTTAGTTCAAGCATTCTTGTTCAAAGCATTTTCTAGTTCAGAGCGTATGGTTTAGAACCAATAAAAGAAATTTATCGGTTCAAGTTTTCATTAACTAAACTATTTATGTATTTTATTATTTATGTTTACATCTATTTATACGTATTTGTACTATCCAGTATTATTAATCTAAGAAGAAAAAAATTTTTACTCACTATTTTAGAGTGTTTTGCAGCCAAAAAATTTTTCAAAGAATTCCTTTAATTTTTTTGAAGGGTAAATCATCGTCCAGCTATCGTATTGAGTCGACTATATTGCTAAAAAGGAAGGTACGCTGAGCGTTCGGGTCGCACTCGTTGACACTAATTTACTTGTTAGCTCTAACAGCGATGCCGTCACCCTTCGTTTGAAATTCCTCTCAAATCGCTCACCGTTCGGCCTTCAAAGCAACGAGATGGACAGTTTTTACACTTAACAACTACCTACGCTCTTATGACCTCATGAACTCTTTTGTACTCTATAATTAGCTTTCAAGTTCAGTAGGTCAGTCCATAAAGGACGTAATTGACGATACACGTAATTTTACAGCATTAGTCGTCTATAACGTGCGTATTTTTCAAATATTCGCCTTTAACGGGTTTTGGCCAAGGTGAAAATTGGGTGTGCATTGATTAATAAAAACGCTGCAAATGATGAAGTGGCTTATTCCTCGCTTCGATTATGATTTAAGAAAATCACTCCACTTGTTAATCCTAACATTATGAACAACATTTTTAGTTAAATTTTTACGTGGTAATGGAAGTGTTGTGACCGTCTGAAAATTCGAATTCGGAACTGAGGTGAATTTAGATGAAATTTCATAGTACTATACGCAGACATTTCACAGCACGTGTCAAAAGTGACAAAAGCTCTGCGAAAAACGAATGAGATTCGATGAAATTTCCAGAAAACGTTCTCTAAGCGAATACGCAAAAGTCTTCTAACGTCACAGTATTCCGGTCTAAATGAGATGTTTTTAAAAGTTTTCTCAATAGAAATTGTCTAATATAAAAATCAAAACATAAACGGTCTACCCCCTAATTCTATATATCATTAGGTAATTAGGTCGCCCTCAGAATGCCCGAATGGGCGAAAGTGCGAAAAGATAAATGGTCTAGTCTAAGGCCTAGAGTCTAAATAGTATAGTCTGAGTAGAGCCTAAATTCGTTTAGAGTCAAAATAGAATCTTCTTAAGTCACATTATTGTAGTCTAAATTAAATGTTTCTTCTAATTTTATAAATAGACATTGTATAATTGAAAAATTAAAATATAAATAGAGACTAGTCTAGGACCTAGAGTCTAAATAAAGTCTAGAGTCTTTTATTGGCAAAATGGAGTCTTCTTGGGTCATATTATTGTAGTCTAAATGAAATATATTTGTGATAATTTGCTGAATAGGAATTGCCTAATTTAAAAATTAAAATATAAATAGTCTAGATTCTAGTCTAGGGCCTAGAGTGTAGACTGACTGGAGTCTGAATTCTTTTGAGTCAAAATAGTATTTTAAAGTCATAGTATTGTGGTCTAAATGACACGTTTTTAATAATTTTCTAAATAGACAATGTAAAATTGAGAAATTAAAATATAAATAGTTTAGGGCCTAGAGTCTAAATAAAGTCTAGAGTCTTTTATTGGCAAAATGGAGTTTTATCGGGTTATATTATTGTAGTCTAAATGAAATGTGTTGAGTCTAGAGGCTAGTCCGAGGCCTAGAGTCCAGACTGACTAGAGTCGGTATTCCTTTGAGTCAAAATAGAGTCTTTCAGAGTCATAGTGTTGAGGTCTAAATGAAATGTGTCTAATAATTTGCTGAATAGAAATAGTCGAATTGAAAAATCAATATATGAATAGTCTAGGGCCTAGAGTCTCAACAGTCTAGTCTGACTTGAATCTAAATTCTTTTATAGTACTTGAGTCATATTATGGTCTAAATGGAATTTTTCTAATAATGTCTAAACAGAAATTGTCTAATTAAAAAATTAAAATCGAAAAAGTCTATAAAATTCGCTTTGAATTAAGAACTAACATATTTCCACCCCTGTATGCCTTGACATAAGAAATCGAGGTTACTCACTTCCAATTGATGGCCGACGAACTGCGAGAAACTATAATCGTCGTGTAGTTTTCGCTCAAAGCGTATTGAATAATCGATAGGTTTGATTGAATATTTGTCACGATAGGATAAGCTAAAATTAAGCTTGACGCTCAAAAAAAAAAAAAAAAATGTGTGTAAAGAAATTGTTGAATCCTGAAGGACATACTATAATTTAAATGGGAAATTTTAATTCGAACTGCGGAATTTCTAACGGTTGTAAAAGCTTGAAACTGCTCTTTTTCAAACTGGCCCACGCTATCGGCTAATATTTCCGCTTTACTTAGCAATAAAAAAACTCCCGATGAGAAATATTTTCCCTCCAATCTTCGCTTCTCCATTTTGTCACGAGCCTTGTACGGAATTAAATATTAATCGCCGCTCAAGTTGAGCTTCAATTGAACACGGAAACCGCAATTCTCGTCTCGGATGTACTGCCGTATTCGTGACGTTGCGACGTAAATTCGCACAAGAACGTTACCTAGGGTAGCTAATTATGTTATTGATTACCCTCATTCCCAAAGCACGCAGTCCTAATGGAATCGTCTAGACACGAAATCGGCTCGAACTTCAATTCGCCGAATGGGCGATCTTCAATTGGCAATAGCAATTATCGCGAGGTGAAATAGGTAAGAAATTTAAGACATCATTTTGTGTGGTTTTTTTTTTTTTTTTTTTTTTTTGTAGAAAAATAAACTAAATTATTAACGTTCACAGAAAAAATACAGTACATATACAACAATAATACAAACTTCCACTTCAACAATAATCTGTCTCTTTCGCAGTGCGAAAATTCGTTCGGTAACGAGCTGCAAATTATTTCTTAATTTGAAATTTTCACCTGCAAATATTTCAATAATATTTCGAACAAATAAATCGTCTGAAGACATACGGATTGGGTCAGGAACTGCGCTGTCGTCAAAATGAAATATCTCTTATTTAACAGTGTTATGTTTGCAAAGACAATAAATCAACATTATAAAACATTATACATAGTGGTTAAATAAAAAATATAAAAATGGATAATGATGGCCGTGTGCAAGTAAAAGCCTTTTAGAAGTAACCTTCCTAGATCGAGCCAATTCGTGTTTTGCGATTTTGGCAAGAATTATCCGAGAGTCCAGGGGTTAATTTTTCTTTACACTATTTCCCCGGTTTGAGTTTGAACAGTAAGAACGAGCGTTTTTGGAACGAGGGAGTTTTTGTTTCACTTCAATTCGGCTTATTTGGTTATACTTACGACGTGCACGAAAATCGGGTCAAAATAGCGAGAACCGTGAACGAAATTTTTTTCTATATTCTCTGCTACCAATTTCTATGCGAACATTTTATTTCGTCAAAAACTTACTTACTTGCGTATTTTTGTTTTTAGGAACTGGGAACCGGCTCAATTTAAAGGAAATTAAGTAAAATAAGAGTCTTGTGAAAAAATCTAGAGTCGAAATTTTAAAGCTGCAACAATGATCACCTAAGCTGACTATAATTACTGAAAGTGGAAGTAAAAACCATCATAACTTGTAAATAATCAGACACTGCGTCTCTTAGGCTATAAACTCATGTGTATGTTCAAGTGATTTAGATGAGTTGCATACAACAGATGCAGCACCTTATAAAACCAAAACCCGGCAATTCTTATTATTACAACTATATTTGTTCGAATCTACTCAATTCATATTGTAGAATTAGATTTTTATCATCTTTATTAATTTTTTATTTTGTTAATAGTAAATTCGTTTTTATTTTTGTTTGTTAGAACTTAATTACCCTAAAAATATAAATATTCTCACGTTGATGCATTTCTTGGCTCATATCATCGGATTAGTCTGCCAATAGAAAACTTCGGCTTTCAAATGTCTAACTGACTTTCAGTGATTATAGAAATCATTGGTGTCATTAATCGGGTAATCAGCGCTGAAATTGAACGTTTCAGTCACTTTTAAATGTTCTAAATTCTTACACCCTCGCCATTGGACTGACAAAGGTCTAGGTCTATCCTTATAATGGAGTAAATTCTAATAATTTATGCGGAATGAAATTTCACCAAACTAATCAACATCGAGTCAGCTACTGCGAGCGAATTTTCCCCCCAAATGAATAGACGATTTAAATTTCAATTCGGATTACCTAATACTTGAAATTTCTCTAGGAAAAGTATTTTTGAGTTGGGATATAATTTATTGGGGTTGACTATCGATTCAAAAACTATTCAAATACGCATTGTAAAACAATAAATCCCTCTCTGGGGGTTAAATTGATAAGATGCTACCCTGATACTGAAGCTAGCTCGACTTTATGCACGTCGAATAAACAATTTATAGCGAAAATTTGGCTCGAGATTCGAACGTGAGGAGTTGACGTTATATTCGCTTACCTTGGGAGACAATTTTAGTATCTGACGTCGCTTGTGCCATCGCCGCACGAAAACCTCCCCGGACACTCCACCTGTCGCCGCACAAAATGTAACTGGTTACTCCGACGCACGCACAATTTACGCGTTTGTCACCAAGTCGCGGAAACGCCGAAGTTGCGACGGCCGCCTATTTTTTCCACCGTGGGCTAATTAAGCGGCGGGACTGTATTTTTTCGCGGTCGCCGCGTGCAATGGGATCGAAAATAAAACGCTTCGTCGTTTCAGCGGTTCGTATCGAGCGATTCCATCGGGCGGGGAAGGGTCTGGGCTCGGCCCACCGAGTCGAGCGGGGGAGGTAGAGATGCGCTACACGTTCGAACCTCTCACGGTTACAGTGCTCACGGTTGGTCACTAGCGGTCTCTCGGCACGGAATCGCGTACTAATGCTTTTTGTCAACAATGGAGCTCGACGATCGATACGTATCTTTATCCTCTGTCATTATCCGCCGGTTGAATGAAGCTTAAACGGCGGATAAACGGAGGATAAACGGAGGAGACCGCAGGTAGACACGGTAGGCGTCAGAAGCAAGATCTTTCCATGTCATCGTGTCGCATCCGCTCGAACAAGTTCGCGTGACGTCGCGTCGTATTCAAGGAGTCGACGAAAGATGTAGCATGTGAAGTACCTTTTGAAGACAAGGATAAACATAAGGAAATCCATCTAAGAATGAGAACTAGAAGATCACGATTAGAGAAGAAGGTTTAACAAGAAAATTAATAAAACGCTGCAAATTATTATGTGGTTTATTATTCCTTCGCTTCAATAATGATTTAGGAAGCCTCTTTATTCCTGAACGTTTCGACCTAACAATTTGGTAACTATAAGGGAAAATCCGCGAAAACAATTGTCATTTTTATTTTTCTCAATTTTCAAAATAAAAGCCAAATTTTTCGCCGCGGTTGTAGAGAATGTTCGACGACCATTCCAACGAGTATAGAACGATTTTTATAGCTCCGATAACTCTCGAGTTATTATTATTTTTGAAAACCTCCCAAATTCGACACAAAAGCTGTGATAATTCGAGAACCAATAAAGCTACCGACTCCGCAATGGTCTTATTCGATTCAGCGGCCAAAAATCTATAGAAATCGATGCACCTGATACACCTTCTTCTGATAAAAGTTGGAGGATACGAATTTTCTCTCTCTCGAACCCCCATAAAAAGTCTTAAAATTGAGGTGGCTATTAGATTAAATAATTGAGCTATTGTCAGACCAAAATTGTCTTTTGGTGAAGATTTAAAAATTTTGCTATTATAGTTTATTTAAAAAAAAAAAAAAAAAAAAAAAAAAAAAAAAAAAAAAAATCTGGGGCAATTACAATGGTTTATTATTGAATAATAAACGTGTCTCCCAAGGCTTGGGATTGTTACAATTTTCGCCAGATTTGACCCAGGCGAATCGAATATTTGAGCTACGATCTCATTAAATGGTTTTGGTTACATTTACCGAAATTTCCCTCATAATCATGCAAATCTCCGCACATTTCGACCTTTTTTTCGACCGGATTATTTTGCATGTGGAAATCGCAAGAAATCAACATCAAAGCCCTTCCCTTAATTACACTTCCCCTTTCAATCGACCTTGGAGGTGCCGATTTTACGCTCTTTATTATTCGGCAAGGAGATAATGCTTGAAATTCCCGCGAAGAAAAGCACCGCTTCGAAGACAAGCTGGTTAAAAACTACCGAGGTGAATAAATCGGAATCGTGAAGTTCTGTTAATACTGTTCGGAGACGTAGATTAAAGGGAAAAGAAAGAAACAGTTCGTGCTTGCAGGCAACGGGTATAAACTTTCATCTATTCGACCCCGGTTGTTATCCATTAGTAAATTAGAACATCGATCCAGTGCAGTCTCGGCAAACACCAAACCTCCTTTCCAAAAGAATAAAAAAACGCTGCAAATGATTTTACAGTGGTTTATTATTCCTTCGCTTCAAAAATGATTTAAGAAGACTATCCATTTCTGATAGTAATTATTCTGACCATGTGTGAACGTTCCAAACGAAAAACAGATTGGGCTATAAGGGAAAACTCCGTAGCGACTATTGTAATGTTAATCATTTTTATTTTTCTCAATTTCCTAATTAAAAGCTAAATTTATTGCCTAACGATACAGCTGGAGAGAGTGTTTGACGACCATTCCAATGAGCATAGAACGATTTTTATAGCTCCAAAAACTCTCGAGTTATACTCTCATGTCAAATATCTGAAAATCTCCCAAATTCGGCACAAAAGCTGCAATAACTCGAGAACCAATGAAGCTATCGACCTGGGGATGGTCTCATTCGATTCAGCGTCCAAAAATCGATAGAATTTGATACCAAATACACATTTTTCTGATAAACCCTGGAAAATATGAATTTTCTCCCTCTCAAAACCACCCAAAAATACCGTTAAAATTGAGCTAGCTAGTTAGTAAGAATATAAAAATACAAATAACATTCTACGTATAAAAATCGTATAAAATTATTTGAAATAGTTCAAACCTAATTCAACCAAACCCGAAAATTGGCTTTCTTCGCTGAAATACCTATCAATACTTGACCAAGTTGAGGGAAAATAGTCTTGACTAAATACAGTGACCATATAGACGTCATGATGCAAAAACGTTTCAAGCGACAAAATGTCGAAAATGGATTTTTATCTACCAACGAATTCTTCTTCTCGAGGGGAATGTACTTTTGCGATTTTAGCGCTCTCCTCTCAATAATAGAAGAACTATTGCTACATATAAATAAAAATAAATAAATTAATTAATCAATAAATAGATAAATTGGGCCACATATGTATTAAGTATAAATAAAAAATAAAAATAAATAAATTGGTCAATAAATGGGTAAATTGGTTTTGTTAAATTGGACAATATTTTTTCTGTAAAATGCGGCCCGTATAAATTTAGGTAATTTTATTTTCAACGGGCTCGCTCGACGTTTCATTTAACGCTCTTTCATTTTGAACCGAGCGAATTTTTCTCTAGAATGCGAAGATTAAAAGTTACGAGGGAAAACGGGGGAAAAAAAACTCTTTTTTTGCCCATTTCTCCAATTAGCTCGTTCCTCAGCTTTCTTATACTTTTTCGGTCAAGGCAATTCAATAAACGAGGCTTAGAAAATCAAACTGTAGAGTTTTAATCGTCGACCTTGGAATAGTATTGTAGACATTTCTACAAGTATAATACAGTATGTTGTAACTGCGTATCGCCGGATGGAAGGCTCAAGGCGATAGATCTTCAAATCCAATTCTGTCCTCGTATTTCGAATTGAACGTTCTAATTTGAATAAAGTGCGGTGTTTTTTTTTTCGGGTGAAATGTTTCGAGCGATGTTTCATGCTCGCATTTCTACAGAAAGGCGGAAACGGGTTTATAGTTTGTTCGGATCGATTTCATCTGGTACAGGCCTTTCTGCGATTCGAGCCAGAAATGCTGTAAAAAAAAAAATACACACATGAGAACCTCAAGGAAGAAAAATTCGAAAAACGCGAGCGAGAGAAAATTTCGTGTGAAAAATTACGGCGACGCTATCGCTAAATTTTTCTTCGGCAAACGTTAAAACGATTTATTCAAAATTGATCAATATTATGACCGATATCGCTAAGATTATTCGATAATTAATCATCGTTTTTGGTCAATGAGAAAATCGTAGTTCATTAGGTACTCAAGCGCAAGGAAAATTTCGGTTTTAAATGGTCGGTTATTTTATAGATCTTATTCGATTCATGAGCTATTGTTCGATGAAGAGATTAATCGTAAGCAGGTGATTAGATTCGCATCTTTAGTCCTATAGGATGAATTCGCATTCAAGAATAGTGATATTTTTCATCATTCTAAAACCGATGTTTCATTCGGAACACCGAAAGCGAGTGATATTAAACGTAGCAACGGCACAAAGGAGAAGGAAATATTTTTTTTTTTTTTTTTTGTACAAAAGAAGAAAAAAAATAGAAGAGATGAATTCGATAGAAATTGTGAAAAGCAATGGCAATTGAGTCGATTTGCGGATTTTCGAACTCGTTAACGTATTTAAATTTGACCTTGAGTATAGAAAAAAATCTTCAACGTTGGAGATTTTAAGATGGAAGAAAACTCGTCGAAATCTTTCAAAATTTCGATAGTTCTTCTTCTTCTTTCTCAATTTTTTGTTCATCTATCTCGCAAAAATCGTCAGTTGTCAAAGCGTGAAAGATACAGAAATTAATAATGCGTCCCGATTAACCTTAGATTTCCGAATATATGAAAAATTCTACAAATTATTAATTCTCGATCGATTTAAACGATAAAATAACGGAAATCGAAAGCGCACCGTACGCAGAGACAGAATAGACAGTAGAAATTGGAAAAATTAGAATAGATCAGAAAAAAAAGTAAAATATAACATTGAGCTCATCCAGATGTTATTAAGCGTCCAATCGCTCCTTTTCAAGAGCCAACACAACTTACGGATGTTTTGAAAATAAACGCTTTTTTTTTGGTTGTTGGATAAAATTAAAGTTTCATCATCCTCTTCAGGAATGCTGTAAGACAACAAAATCAAAATGGTTAATCTAACAAACGGCACGACAACGAAAAATTGTTTCCGATCCTATGGAAACTTGGTTAGAAGTTGTTCAAACTACTTTGTACCAAATTGGGGCGGAGAGACAAAGGGACGAATTTGGAACGACTATTTACCATGCACACGCTCAAACTTGCAAATATACGGCTTGTTGTTTTCCAATTCGCCTAACAATTGTCGTCCTCAGCGACGAAAAATTGCCATCTTTGCGGCGGAGCGATGCAATAAAGCCTCGTTAGTTATCGTAAATTTCGTACAAAAATAAAGAAAAAAAAAATTCGAAGAAAAAATTCGAAAAAAAAATTCGTGTTTACACCTTCGTTTCGACACTTACGAAATGTACAAAAATTTGAAAAATTTGTGTGATGGTGTTTACTGGGCAGTCATCCTCTTGAGAAAAGCTGCAAACGTAACATGAGCGGTAAGAGAAACGGAAATGATCAAATCAATCTAATTTCCCTCACCTGTCGACCGTCATTTGATAAAGAAAATTTGTCTTTCGGACCATGTTTTTTTTTCGTTTTATTATCCTTTTTTTCCATATAAGTTTTTCACGTCGAATTCGCCCTTAAGCGAATATAATTCGACCGAATTCGTTCTCATTTTCCCGCTTCGAGTTAAATGGCTCGTCTATGTGTAAGAATATTCGTTTCTTGCTAGCCGAGTTGGGCAATGCGCCAAGTCTCAAACTGAAAATTACGAGGTTGTATCTCCGAAAGCCGCAGAGCCCGAATAAAGTAGGCCTTCATAGTTTGATCGATATTTTCCCCTGTAAGTCGCATCGATCGCGTTTGCTTGACTTGGAATATTCAAAGAGAAGAAAATATTATCGAGCGCAACAAGGGCAACTTCAATGTCCCAGAAAAGTTCACTGCTTGGGAAAAAAATCTATTTACAACGAGTTCAATTGATGAATTTTCATGTCTACTTGTACTGCTAGAAGGTAATACTTTCATGTATTAACGTTCTATTAAAGCTGTTCGATACTCGAGACCGTTCTCAGGCTCTTTCTCTACATCTAACTACTTATTAGGTAGTCGCAATAAAAATTCTCAGGTCGCACAGCCTCAAAATAATTAATCAAATATGGGACGACAATTGCTGAAAAAGAATATTAAATAGTAAATGGGATTGAAAAAAGTTTATATATTATTGTTTTATATTATATATTATTGTATATCATATATATAATATAATTATTGTTTTAAATAATATTGTTCATATATTATTGTTGTTTTATATAATTTTATTCAATGATTACGGTCGACTTGATTTTTATTATTTTTAATTTATAATATTAAATATGAAGATTTGTTTGGTGAAATTGAGAGTGAAAACTCGACGTATTCGCATTATTTTTTACACCGAGCGCTTTCGCCATTCTCGGCCTCTTCAGGAATCATTATCCTCCAATATTGGTCAATCGCCTCAAATTTGATTGACTTAAGCGGCTTCCGATTGTTATTAGGAATACAGAGAAATTTTAATGCAATTGAACAAAGGAAAAAGTTCTTCGTTTTATTTTGTCAAGGGTTTTGTTTTTGGACGAATACAACCGTTTCGAAGATGCATTAAAATAAATCGAGCTAAGACCAGGGAACAAATCAGGCAACATTTGGGGAAGACGAATTTCTCGCAAAAATATGTGACGACCACATCGGATTTATGGAACTAGGGACGATTTTACAGGTTCCAATGAACAAAATTGATATCGGGACGGATTTTGATACTTACGAACATACGGGACCATGCCGTCTTCATCTTCGGGGTCAAGGCAATCTTTCAACACTTCGTTGCACTCAGCTTCGGTCAATTTGTCGCCTGGAAATCGTGCGATTAACTTTCAGTTTTTACTTGGAAAAATCGAAAAATATTTTTCGTGCTTTGTGAGTACAATTTTCGCAATAAAGTAATTCTCGAGCCTTTTCCGGGCGAAAAGTTGTAATTCTATGACGGTGAAATTTTCCGTATTTTCGAGTTATTTTTCGAGGTTTTTTTCCATTGATATTTATATTGAATGTTCACGGTTCTGGACGAAACCGAGCTAGATGATGAGTGGTCGTAAATAATCTCTATTCCAGCATTTTTCGTTTGTCAAGACGAATTTTCTTCCGTTTCATCGAATAAAAATTATTACCAGCGTGATCGTATTTGTAGCCATCAAATACCTAGCCGAAATAATTCACTCTGGATTGTTGTCAAACCGAAAAAAATTCCGCTTGTAAAATTTCCTTAAAAATACGTTCAAATTCATTTCATCGATTTTTCACAATAGTTTTTCGCCAATTTTTCTTCTGGAAATATTCCATTGTTGCTACTATTTTAGACGAATTTATAATTTTCGATGTGTACGAAATTGAAGCAAACAAATTGTCATTGAACTGTCAAAAAAATAATTGCACGGAATTCTTTTATAAGAATTTTTTCACCTGCGATCTGCATTATCGTAAATCGAATCCGATCGATCGAAACGAAGTTAAATGTATAAAACTGTTCGTTTGTACTCTCTAACTGTAAAATGTTTTGCTAGTTAAAGTTCTTCCTTTAAAATCGCCGATTGCCGGCTCTCAACGGTAAGGTATCGAGGAAATAATGGTGTAGATAAGCCGAATAGCTCGCTGGCATGCGATATCAACAAGTCGACAAGGCTTGAAGTTCATTCTTGAAGATTTCATCTTCCGAAGTTAGCTATCTCGACTCGGTAATTGCTCGATGCGCAGGAGAAACTAACTGAGGAGGGATTTCAGTTTTAACTTTAGAAAAAAATAAACTAATAATCCGGTTACGAATAATTTAAGGAATAATGTAACGATGTTGAATCTGTCTTGACGTATTTCAGCTATTCGACTGAACTTTAAATGCTCTTGAAATTAATAGGAAAATTCCGATTGAAATGGAATCTGTAATCGTTCGAATTTTTATCTTTATAATTCTTAAATGCATGAAATATCACCATAATTATGATCTTTTCTTCTCCAGGTGGTCGCATTACTTCTTTCTGCAGGTTGAGGGGGAGAAAAACGAGGCGACCTCTTCTCCATTTTTTCTTTCTTTTAATTTGGAGAAGAGGTCACCTCGTTTTTCTCCCCCTCAACCTGCAGAAAGAAATAATTATGATCGTACTCGGTTTCAAATACTAACATCCAAAATACAGAAAATTTTCAACTGGGATACAATGTTTATATTGCCGACAAACGTGTTTTTGGAGATGATACGCGTATTTTTATTTAACTTTTAATTTCGAGTATTTTTATTTTGATATTTTATTGTATTTTCTAACCTTTTATTTATTTTTTAAAATTTCATAATGGTGTTGTGGGTATTTTTGGAGATAATCCGCGATCGTATTTATTTATTAAGCATTTAATGTTTATATTGCCGACAACCGGGTTTTTGGAGACGATACGCGTATGTACTTTTATTAAATTTTTAATTTTGAGTATTTTGGTTTATTTTATGCCAATTCTACTGTATTTTCTAACCTTTTATTTATTTAAAAAAATTTATATTGGTGTTGTGAGTATTTTTGGAGATAATCCGCGATCAATTTATTTATTATGATCTATTCGTATGAAATATATACAAAATGTAACATAAAATGTAACATATCCAAGGTAATATGAGCTGTGTATAAATAACGTGTAAACAGCACGTCCGACTGTCATTAATATACAGTGAATATTTATTCACGCTATACCATGTTATATTTCACGTTTATTGTATTTTTTTAAATTTATTCACGTTATTTCTTTCATTTTACTCAGTCTACTCTCCTTCCCAACTTCCCATTAAAGCTGTCGCTTGACTATTCTAACGAATTTCAATTACCTAGTGTGAGAAGAATGTGTTGGAGCTCAGCGCCGGCCATAAGGCCGTTTTCTTCCTTGTCGTACAGTTTCATACATTCGACGAAGTCCTCGTAAACTCCGCAATCTTTGTCCTTTTTGGCTTGCGAGTAGATGGGCAAGAATTCTTCAATGGTGAGTTGCTTCTCGCCTGCGAACGTCAAGCGTAAAACTCGAATAAACTGAGAAAATTAATTCTTCGGACTAATTGATTTAAATAAATTAGAAAATTGATCGATTTGAAAAGAAAAAAGATATCTTAGATTTTATTCCATTTGGAAGAAGAGAGATTTTTTAAACTAGTATCTACGTAAATAATATGCAGGCAAAAAATTTAAAAAAAAAAAATTAATACTCAATATTAAGGAAGAAATGAAATCTTGGAGTGGAAAATAAGAGAGAATTTTTTTTTCGTCAAAATTGTTAACATACCCTTCTTTTTGGTGCCACCGAGCTTCTCAACGGTGCTGGACGTCGGGTTCAAGTTGAGTGCCCTGAGGCAGTTGCCGAGATAGAAAGCATCCATGGTCCCAACTCCCTCGAAGTCGTAGATGCCAAAGGCGAAAGTTCCCTCTACAATGAGTTGTAGAATTATTGTAAAAATATCAAATATATATTTTTTCAAAAATAATAAAAATTAATGAAAAAAAAAAAAAACAGGAGATCTCGGATTTATAGAAAATAATATAGTAAGGAACATAGCTCTTGTTTTAGTGATAATGGCTGGCTTTTTTTCGCTTTATTCGAACCATGCATTGGAAAAATTAGATTCATTCAGGCAATATTAATTCTGACTAACCAGACAACTTTAAACACAATTATCCTTTTGCCTAGTTGTATTTTGGTTTATTGTTGATAATAAACCGTTGTAATCGTACGCGGAAAAAATTGTTTAACCCCCGTCAAAATTTGATGTTTTATGTTTCAAGGTACTGTAGAATCCAAAAATCAAAAAATTTCCGCACGTTCACCGTAAACACTTTTCTGACGAAACTATAAAAGCTTCATGCTTGATATTTTCATTAAAAATCTATCTTGGCCTGGCAATGGCTCAATTCTTTAGCCAAATCGCTATCTCATTTTTAAGTGTATTTTCGGAGGTTTTAAGGGGTGAGATTCGTATTCGAATTTCGTATTCGAATTTTTATAGATTTTTGGACGCGATAGCTATAATGACTAGTTATCGCTGCTTTTTTGTAGCATAATCGAGTTTTCCCAAGTTTGGCAAGATAGTATAATTTGAGACTTGTAAAAAAGTTCTATACTCGTTGGCATTATCTTAAGCTGTATCGTTGGGAGAATAATTTAACTTTTAACTAGATCAATAAATATAAATAATTAAAATTGCGAAATTCGCTAAGGAGTTTCCCCTTCTAAGTTACCAATCTATTGATGGAAACGTTCACTATTGTTCGGGGTAGTTCACTTAAATAATGATCGAATCAAAGGAATTAATAAACCGCCGAACAATCATTTGCAGCATTTTTCATTCGTATATCACGGCGAGGTGAAAAATAGTCGAAGTCGCCTGAGGAATTTATTTTTGGCTAAGGCCATGCCTTCGCCCCCTCTTATTCTCTCGGCGCCTTCCCGCCTACCATCCTCCGAGCAAAATAAAGAATATTAATATTGAGCCGGCCTAAACGAAATTTTCCCGTCGACGATGCGGATGCCAATACCAACCAAAAAGAAATCTACGTCATTTCCAATTGGAGAAATAAAACAGTTTTCTCTCTCTCCTCTCTCTCTACGTTTGTACGTACGTACAACGATACGTTTGTTTTATTTATTTTTGCACGAAGAAAGTTTAAAATATTATTTTTCTATTTGAAGTATATGTTTGTGAATATTAATGTAATGAAGAAGTTCAAAAATAATTTTGTGTAAATGTTGATTGATGTAAGAGTAATTAATTATAGCTTGTAAATATTATATCCAGGGAAGGTGGAAGAGAGGGCCTTTTGGCCCTAACCTTCCCCTGGTCGTTAAATAAATGAATACAATCAATCAATCAATCAATCTCTCTCTCTCTCTTCTTCGAATACCGATAGGTGATTTGAGTAGTTTTAAAATTATTTCCGTAGTGGGAAAAAACATATGTCCAAAATTCGTCGCGCAGGTATTTTTATAGGGGTTTTCGAACCATTGGCACGATTCCGACGTAATGGTATGAACGCATTGTAATGAGCCTATCAATCACAGCTTGGGAATTCGGTTCACTGTAGAGAAATCGCTATTTATCGATTAAGTGTCGTTGCCTACTGGCCCGCTAATCTTTGACTACCCATTGCACCTGTAAAATTGATCAATTTTGGTATATTAGTAGATCATTTGACGTGGAATTAATATTCTTTATCTTTCCCTAATGGTAAATTTACGGTAGAAAGCTCCTTTTCGAAATGATGAACCAAAATCTGAAAAAAGACCGAAAATCTCGAGAAAATCTCTGCCAAAAGACCAGCACGCCTCCTGCGATGCTACTTAGCTCAATTAAATGTACTCAGCTTAAATACGATGCAAGATTTCAGCTTTTCGGAAATCAGTTACGGGTCGGATTAAAATTTCACTGGACTAAAACGCCTGCTGCACCTGAAGCTCTATTTTTCCTCACTTCATTTGGCAGGCACCTGAGTTAATTAAGTTGAGAATAATTGTTGGTGAGGTATCAAATTTTCTTTTTTTTCTCAGAACGATCAAAGAAATGAGGCCAGCACTCTTCTTCGACTTTTCAAATGTAAACTAGCACTTCCATGGTTTCTAAAAAGCTGGATTTTACGGACGAGCTATAGCAGTAAGTGAAGAGAGAGAAAGAGAGGCTATTATAAGACGATGAATAATTGACTAATGCTCTTGCGGTTTTTATTTTTGGTTTCCTATTCGTATACGTTTATGGAATAATTTAATTTCCTTTTGAAAATAAATAGAAGACAGCTGATTTCAATTGTTCATCATTTCCTCGAGTTTCTTTCGATTGATCGTTTCATATCGCTTTTCCCGACTGAAAGCCCGGAATAATTCAAATCGTAAGAGGAAGTAGGAGTAGAAACAATTGTCGAAAAAATTATCTTCCGCCGTCTAATAATTTTATTCAATATAATCTCGATCTTCACGTCAGCTGCGATAAGCTAATTGACAGAAATCCCGACGTATATTGAATTACGTTCGAAATACTCTACCGATAAAAAGTCGGCTCGTTTTACTCGCTAATAAGAGTCCTCCCTCTAGTTTTTTGGCGGACGACCAAGATGCCTATTGAAATCCCAAACCGCCCCTTCGTCTATTTATAGAGTCGCTGAACCATAGTGGCCAGCGGACCTTATATGCTCAGCCTTCCCTATTCTTAGGAACTTCGCCTATCTCGGACGCAAGTTGGCGGACGACCGATTCTGCTAGAAAAAAAACCGCCATTCGGTCGGCGCGAAATTCGAAAAAAGATTTAAAAATGCTCCCATAGCAAGAAGGAATTTAATTTTTACATCGGGGTTAATTTTATTTATACAGTCTCTACTTACTTTCGACTTCTTTTTCGCTGAGATCGGCCTGTTGGAAAAAATCAGACAATTGTTCAGAAGGGAAAACGACGGTGAATTGTGAATTTGGATGGATTACAATTTTTCAGATATCTAAGGTCAAAAAAATCAATCAATTAAATCGATAAAAATATATTTACAAAAATATATTTTAAAAAATCAATAAAAATATATTTAAAAAAATCAATAAAAATATATTTGAAAAAATCAATTACTTTATTCGAACGGAAAGATCGAGTGCTATATCAAGTGAAATCTTATGAAGCGATTTTCAACATTAATGTAACTCATCGCGAGTTTGGCTAATATCAACGAGCTTAATACAAAATTCGAATCTCGTTAGGTTGTAAAATCTCTTAGTTTTTATTCGATGTAAATTTTATTTTAACGAAAATCTGTTCGAATCGTTCAAGCTATGCTTTCCAAATAAAAATTAGAATTCGCCCGGTAAAAAAATTATTCAATAGCTAACTCGAAATTAAAGCAAAGTTACGTAAATAAATATAAATCGACTATCGGCAATCTAACATTTTATTGCTCTTTTTAAGGAGGGGATAGCACTTAGTAACTCACCATTGTTATCTGTGTGAGAGAGTCGGGGGTTGTCTTCAAAGTTGTTAACGGGAAGAAGTCAACTCGGCTAAGGATCTGGCTCTACTGGGCGATGTCTGCCGTTGTGTATTTTTACGCCGATCGCCCCTCTTCCCTGAAAAGATCGCCAGCCGCAATCGCTTCGCGTTACCCCCACCGAAAAACGAATTTGATTTTAGTACACTTTCGACCGCTTCCCCTCCCTCCCACGGTGGCCAAAGAATCGGCCATGTCCTCCTGTTCCTAAGTCTCCCCTTTTTCAGCGGACCCAAAGAGACCCAAGGCACGCGGCTATTGTGAAGGATGTCTGTAAAAGCGAGTTGATGCCATTTTTGAGCCGAGTAAACAAATCCGATATTGCGGGCGGCGATATACATTTACGGATGCCAAGTCATCGGGAATCTCATGCCGAGCGAAGGTCATATCGAACTCGGCTTATCGTATCGGAGGTTAAATAGCTGGCCATGCGCTTACGTTCTTTCCCTTGAGAAATCACGGCCGTGGAAACGTGAGTGAACACCGCCGAAGAAATTTCAAGTCGTGCAGCATGGCTTTACGAGGGAATTTTCGAAAGAGAATTATAGAGGGAACTGAATATTATAACGAATATAAAAAGATATCTGCAGGTTGAGGGGGAGAATAACGAGACGACCTCTTCTCCATTTTTCGGCGTAGTAAAAAGAAGAAAAATGGAGAAGAGGCGTCTCGTTATTCTCCCCCTCAACCTGCAGAAAGAAGTAATACGACCACCTGGAGAAGATAAAAAGATATTTTACTTATATATTTATACTAGGGGCTGAGCGCACCTGGGGGCTTCGCCGCCCGACCCCCTGTCGGGGGGCTTCGCCCCCCACGCCCCCCTGGCGTGGCCCGTCGGAGGGGCTGCGTCTATCCTGCCGTGCCTAACAATAGTCGGGCGTATTGTCCTTATCACTACTATATACGATGATTTTCATTTCTGTATGGATAGGCGGAACCTATAGTTATTATAGTAGTTAATATAACGTGGTACGTAGGTGGTGGGTATTGCATGTTTTTTGTACCATAAAGTAGTGGGTCTGCAACTTTCACGAAGTTGTAGGCGAGATGGGCACTCCAACTTTTAAGTTTTCCAAGAATTGTAACTTGCACAGTGGATAACTGTTACAAAAAGTCGTCAATTCAGATGTTTGAATATACCAAAAGATGGGTAATTTCACTGTCCACATTTTCCTAATGTAATGTACCTATCCATTTTTCAACCGTTTTTGCGTAATTCAACAATATTAGTAGACTATATACGAAAACATCACATTTTTCCACTTTAAACCTTCTTTTCATCTATTTAGTGCCAAAGAAACAAAGAATGAAGCATATATTATTGATATACACATCATCAACTATCATTATGCTGAATTTGAGCAAAATCGGTTTCAAAAAAGTTTTCGCGAAAAATCCAAGGGGGACCCCTGCGATTTTTTTTAACCGAACAGTTTACGATTTTTTACTCGTCTTTCAATACAGATAAAAATCTGAAATTTTCAGGAAAGTTGTGTCTTACCAAGATGTATTTTTGTGATTTTTTTTAATTCTCGGAAAAATCTGTAAGTGGCCCAAAAAAATCGGTTTGTGATAGCTCGAAAATTGGACTTTAACCGTGATTTTAGGGGTCTAAATCCTTCTGAATCAATTTTTTTATTATGCAGGAGTCTTCATTTGAACGCCTTACACACGTACATAGCAAAAAATTTGGTGGAAAAAATTTAAACAGCGCCAGAGAAATTATTTTCCGTAAATCGAGTTTTTCACCGGCCGAAATTTCGAGCTCGGTAAGGTTGAAAAATTAAACTTTGGTTTTTGAGCGATTTTGAAAGCTATTCTTATAGGAAATTTAACGCTGAATTCGAATTTGACGTCAAAACTATGGAAATTTGACGATAGCTATTAGTTTGAGTCATTTTTAGTACTACACACCGTTGTTATGTTTTTCAACTTTGAGAATCGGTTGCAAATATAAACAGAACTGTTCAATATTATTTTATTACTCATTCTTATAGGAAATTAGTCGAATTTGAAGTGAAAATAATCAAACTCTAACAATTAATAATTTTTTCAATTTTTACGGTTTTTCACTTTTTTGAAGTTTTAGAATTTTTTCGTCACGTCCACGAATTTTGAAAAAACTGGTTCTGTGTAAGCAAGTCGAGGAAATTTTATATAGAATCAATCAAAAATAAAAAGACACTAGAAAAAATTCTGTCCATCCGCCGTACGGTCTATTGACTATTTCGATATTATACAGGCCGCTAAAAACTCAATATCTTTGACGTTGAAGGTTTTTAAAAATTATCCCATTTTAAAAAACTTGGCTTTAGACGTTGTTATGTATGCCTCACATACTGCACTTCCGCATCACTAACCTAATTCGTGGATAATTTTCATTATTGGTCTCACACACCGTACTTCCTCGTAATGCTCACATACTGCATTCCACAATATACTGACCTAATTGGTGCGTTTTCTATTTTTGAGTTCTCCTAGATAGTTTTCTCAATAACAGTTGTAGAGTAATAAAACGTGGCGCCCTTTGTGCGAGCTTCTTGATTCTGAAACATGGAAATAATGTGTGATCTATGCAGACCACTGGTTTCTTCATGCTTATTTTTCTTCATTTTTAAAATATTTTTTTTTAGACTTCTATTACCGTTCTCAATTGCGCAAAATCGCTAGCTGATTTACGTATTTTTAACTTCAATATCGCTGTTACTTGATGCAAATACGCGAGCAATTATAGTTAGCCTTACCTATGATCTTATAATAGAGTCAGTGACCTAGTCCCAGAGACTTAGCTATTTTCGTTTAGCGCCATCTGCCAACTTGTTCGCTTGATAATAGAGCGCCGATGGCAACCCGACCATCCCCTGCGGCTACAAAAGGCGTTACTTAGCCTCGAAAATGTTTTTCGTACAATTTTTCACCGTTGGCCGGTGTCAATAATACGTTATGTCAAATATACGTAATAAAATACAAAAGACGGTTGAGGGGGAGAGTAACGAGACGACCTCTTCTCCATTTTTTTTCTTTTTTATTACGCCGAGTACTTTCGCCCGTGCGGGCTTCTTCAGGGCATTATAGGACCAATGGTGCCTATGGCCATAATATTGGTCCTATAATGCCCTGAAGAAGCCCGAACGGGCGAAAGTACTCGGCGTAATAAAAAAGAAAAAAAAATGGAGAAGAGGTCGTCTCGTTACTCTCCCCCTCAACCTGCAGAAAGAAGGAATACGACCACCTGAAGAAGAAAAAAATACAAAAGGTGCAGTTCAATTTACACAACTAGATGCGTTTGGAATGCGAGGACGCTGAGAATTTCGTTTCATCTTTGGAAAGTTTTAGTGCACTTTGCAATTTTTGAAAACTTAAACGTAGGAGTATTGGTTACTTCATTAAATCATACGTTTCTTATGGTTACCGTCTTGTGGATGGCGGATTGTTGTGACCATTAGAGACATAAATATATGATTTAACAAAGTAACCAAATCTCCCACGTTTAAGTTTTCAAAAAACGCGAAAGTCACTAAAACTCTCTAATGTAAATATAAATTATAAGCGAGTTCTTCCGGCGACAATGAAACGTGCAAATGTTTACCGACAAATTCGACGTAATTGCTAAATACGGATTCTTCGAAACTCTCGGAAGGAATATTTATCTAATTAGAATTTGAGAAGAGGAATAAATTCTCACCGGTATTAATGTGTCAAAGGGGAGATGTGAATTATTCATTGCGGTTTTATTGTTTGCGAGCTATTTTTCACTTTAACCTCTCTATTCAACTTTAGATGTAAATATATCTTGAAGGTATCGTAGCAAATAATTGTGTTGCAATTTATTAGGTTGCCCTTTCCAAAGATTCGTGACTCTTACCCAAAACACTACTAGCGTACTATGAAGAACGTTTATAATGACCGTACAGTGGTTTTTGGGTTATCATTCAATAATAAACCATTGTAATCGCCCCAGGACATTTTTCTTTCTTGATTTGATTCGAATATCCAATTAAAAAAATTCTGTCTGTCCGCGGTCAACACTTTTTTGACAAAACTATAAAAGATAAATTCTTGACGTTTCCACCAAAAATCAATCTTGGCCTGACAATGGCTCAATTAATTTACCAATTCGATACTTCAATTTTAAGGTTTTTTTGGGGGTTTTAAGGGAGTGAAAATTCGCATTGTGGAATGTTTTAGGCGTGTTTGGTATCAATTTGTATAAACTTTTGGGCGCTGAATCGAATAGGGCGGCGGGGTCGTTTGATTTATTGGTTCTCAAGTTATCGTAGCTTTTGTGTAAAATTCGGGAGATTCTCAGAAATTTGGCATGAGGAATGATTGAAGCTATAAAAATCGTTCTATACACTCTCTAATGGTCGTCAAACACACTTCAATTTTACCGTTGGGCGAAAAATGAAGCTGTTTGCAATTTAGAAAAATAAAAATGATCAAAATGACAATAGTTGCTATGAAGTTTTTCCCTATAGTTATACCTATCTGTTTTTCAGTGGGAACGTTCACACAAAATGTTCGGAATAATTACTATCACAAATAGAATGATAGTTTTCTTAAATCATTATTGCAGCGAAGGAATAATAAACCGCTGTACAATAATTTGCAGCGTGTTTTTTTATTTTTATCTTGGATATTCGGCTTCTACATGCCTTGAAACGTGAAAAATCGCATTTTGAGGGGGTTAGAAAATATTTTTTTCGGGTGATTGCAATAGGTTATTATTGAACAATAAAATTCAAAATTAAACCTAACAATGAAAAACGCGAAAAAATTGTTTTACAGCTACTTAAATACGTTATATTCCATGGACCTTCAATTTTACCACGTTCGATGTTATTTCGATAGGGTCAACTATCGATAGTTCTGACTATCGATAGTTTTGACTATCGATAGTTTCTTATCAGTGCCTTTCGAACAATCTTGTCAGCACGTGTACTGTAAACAAACATCATCTGTTGTTTATGTGTGTAATTGAACTGATTTTGCTCTCTGCTGAATCGATGAGTAGTATAGCGGTTATTTTACTTACGTTCAGTGCTAAATAGACGTCTTTTCCGTTCGATCTTCGAGCGAATCAGAAGAAAAAATGGCTCTTCCTCAGAAAAAATTTTACCGGCAGAGAGCCCACTCGAATCCGATCGCCGATCATTGCTTCGACTAGTAAGATGAAATTAATTAATTAATTTTGAGCGATTAATTAATCACGATCAACTCACGCCCTAATCATTTTGGTATTGTAGTCGAGACTAATAACCGACTTCAACGAAATCGATGATGTATCAGACGGGGAGTCGAGTAAAAGTTGAAAGAAACGCTGCAAATTATTGTACAGCGGTTTATTATTACTTTTTCATGTGTTAGTTCCTATTCCGAACACTTGACATTTCCACCTGACAACAGATCAAACTATAAGGGAAAACTCCATAGCGACTATCGTAATTTTATTTATTTTTCTTAATTATCAATTAAAAGTTGAATTATTTTTCATCGCGCATATTTTCATTTTCCATGATGTTTTTTTCCCATGGCGATTTTTCCATCTCACGTTTTTAAGCACCGAGATTTGCCAAGGGAAAGAATGTTGCCAGAATTTTAGTCGACATTGCGGTGGAAAAACAACTAACGGAAGTGGATCAATATCACATTTAATATCATATTAATTTTTAATATCATATTTTTCACCTCGATCGATTTTATTTTTCCATTGCTTCAATTATGAAATTATGAGGGGTCACATTTAATATCATATTAATTTTATATTATATATTTATATCATATATTTTAATATCATATTCATATTAATGTCATATTTTCACCTCGATCGATTTTATTTTTCCTTAGCTTCAATTATGAGGGAAAACTATAGCAACGATGGTAATTTAAATTATTTCTATTTTGTCTTAATTTTCAAACCAACTGTTTAATGATTCGCCTTACAATACAGCTGAAGAGAGTGTTCGAAAACCCTCATGTATCTACGAGAGAGTATCTCGTATACCCTCATGTCAAATTTCTGAGAATATCGAAAATTGTACACAAAAGCTGCGATATCTTGAGAACCATTAGAGTTATCGAACACGCGATGGTCTCTTTCGATTCAGCGCCCGAAAATCTGTAGAAATTGATACCAAGTACACCTTTTGTAAAAAACCGTTGAAAGGTACGAATTTTCCTCCCCTCAAAAATACTTTAAAAATTGAGCTAGCGATTTGGTAGAAGAATTGAGCCATTCTTGTGCCAAAATTGATTTTTGGTGTCAATGTTAAGTAGGTACTTGGTTTCTATATTTTTGTCAGAAAAATGTTGACGGCAGACGGTCAGATTTTTTTAATTGGATATTCGGAATCTACATGCCTTGAGACGTAAAACATCAAATTTTAAGGGAAGCGGGGGTTCGAAAGTTTTTTTGCTTGGGCGATTACAATGGTTTATTAATAATAAACCAAAAAGAGAAACACTATTGGCTGTTAGCCAATAGGAGTCAAGTTATGAAAAAGAAAAAAGCCAGTGTTGTTCTTGCTATTGTCCTCAGTCCTACGTTCCCTCAAGAGATGGATTGGAATTCTCTGTATTCACTGCAGTCAAAAGATGATGATTGCACGTCAAAACCACTGGTCAAATTCGCCGATATCGGATGCGGCTATGGTGGACTCCTTGGTGAGTGTTATTTCTTTCTAAGATTTTTATTTTATTTTATCTGATTTTTCTTGTATTGTAAACTGGTTACTTTCAACTCTTGTATTGATACTTTCTTTTCGATACTGGGTACCGTTATTTTTCTTTCGATACTTTTCCCTTGATATATCGAAAGGATCGATACTTTTTGCCGATATAAATATGTACATATTATTTGGTACTCTTGAAAAAGCAAAATACAGTGAATTATTAGAGAACTAAAATCGTTTCTTTGTCACAAACGCCTGATCCCCTCCCTAGGGGTTTTTTTCGACATCTGAGTTTTTCTGTCCACAATGCCACCCCAAGTAAAGTGTGGAAGTACTATTATAAAAAGGACTCCAAGGAGGCAGTGTGCTACCAGTGTCTGAAACATGTGAAATATTCCGGCAACACCACAAATCTCGTCAAACATCTTTCCGTGAACCATCACTCGCTCTATATGGGAATTCTCTCGTATTTCATACTAGTGAAGCAACTTACCTAATTCAATACTTGATCCCTTTTAAACAGAAAAACTGTATACTTAACAATGGATGACAGAAATTTTCTCTTGATTGATTGATGATATTTTATCAAACAAACAAAATTAGTACCATGGTCCTCTCTTACATTTTGTTTGTACAGAAAATCACTGCACTGCGTCGAAAACAGTTTGCAAAATAATATAATCAGCTCTTCTAACATAGCATCTTGTTAAAAATAAAATTAAAAAAAAAAAAGTCTGCAAATAAATCACAAAATTAAATGAAAAAATCATAATAAAGCAGATAGGTAGAAATCAAAGGCAATCAACAATTAATGTTTGTCCTGCAGAACTTCCTTTATTTTGCTTTAAATACGTGCACCGTTTTTTAATTTAATTGTATTTTATTTGCAAAATATCGATGGTATTGATACTCTTTGGCATCGATACTTTGGACAGATTTATTGGTGTATCGATACTTTATGAAAAGTATCGTATCGAAAAAATATCGACAATTTCGGGTATCGTACGTCCCCAATGGTGCTGCGTACTGGAAGCACCCTTACTTCCTCATTGCTTCCATTAGATTGGATTAAAGGATTGAACACTACCTCATCTCTGAATAAAACTACTGCGACATTGAATGGGCTGATTTTGATTAGTTGATTTACATTTTTGTATATTCTGGACATTTTTGCTCAGTTACCCTCTCTCCTATGTTCCCGCAAACTCTCATGCTGGGAATGGAAATACGCGTGAAAGTATCTGACTATGTGATGGACCGAATAAAAGCCCTCAGAGATCAAAACCAAGGGCAATACGGGAATATTGCTTGCATCCGCTCGAACGCTATGAAGTATCTGCCAAACTATTTCCTCAAAGGCCAGGTGAGCGATCCTAATACTGTCCTATCCTGCCTTTGTCTTGCCTTGGTATAATACTTGAAATATTTTTTTTTCCAGTTGGAAAAGATATTCTTCTTGTATCCTGATCCTCATTTCAAGAAAGCTAAACACAAATGGAGAATTATCAGCTCGACTCTTCTTGCTGAATATGCTTACGTCTTGGCTGAAGGGGCAAGTGAAAATTTCTATTACAAGGAAATATTCATGTTTTACTTTCAATTGGATATGAAATTAATTCGAGCTCATATTTGCAGAGTTCACCATTGCAAATTTTGTTGGGCCCATGAAAAAAATCGACTTAATTGAATTGAAATGAAATGAAATGTGTGATATTTTTATACTGTGGTTTGAAACTAATATCTTATTTTCCAGGGTGTTGTCTACACTGTAACCGACGTCAAAGAGCTTCATGAATGGATGGTCAAACATTTCGTTGAGCATCCTCTGTTTGAAAGAATATCTGACACTGATCTTGTAAGTGTCTCTAATTTTAGTTAAACCTAAGTCTTGACCTTATTGTTTACTGAAATTTATCTCTTTTTTAAACGTCTTCTTCAACTGAAATTATTTTTGGTTCGAAACATTTTCAGCAAATGGACCCTGTGACCGCTGTCTTGCTTGATAGTTCGGAAGAAGGGAAAAAAGTGTCGAGAAACCATGGGCAAAAGTTTTTAGCCGTTTTTCGAAGAATTCAAGACCCTTACAATAATAGATAATTTATTATTTTTGAATGGATTGATCTAAATTCAACTGATTGTACGTTCAATGTATTATGTGCTTGGCAAATTAAAATATTTATTATCAATTCGTATTTTCTTTCCTCTAAATAACGCTAGTTCTTTTGAATTTAGAACATTCACGGGAAATAATACGACCTGTTTCAATGTTAGGTTTTACATGAGATATTTGTCTTTAAATATATGTTGCATTGAATTTCTCATGAGTGATCAACTGCCACTGAATCTAGTTTAAATCCGGCATTACCTCCAATTGGTGATTTTAAATTATTCGGAAATTTTTAGCCCAATTGTCAGTCTACATGGCGCGATTAGATTTAATGCTGAATTTTGAAGAAAAAATGAACAGCTTCTCTTATCATATGTCGAAGGTTCAGCTTGAAGAAGCGTGCGGATTATTCAATACCTCATTTGTGATTCATTTCACTTCCTGTGCAACAGACCTTTTGTTCGCATCGTTTCGATCATTGTCCGGACTCCTGTCATTCCATGCTAATGTCAGTTTAATCATAACAGTTTACAATAGGACTACAAGTTCAAAAGTTTCTAGTGCTTTTCACCGGCTCTATCTAACATATTAGTGAACGATATACTTTCCGTCGACCGAACATGTTCTTCAAATCGGATCGCTTCTTCTGAATGAAATTAGAGTTGTTTTTTTTTAAACTGAAAATGCGTTTCGCTGCTATTTGTTCCATTCTGTGCTTGACAGGTAAGTTGATTCGGCGAATTTAATGTTTGCAATTCGTTTTTTATTTCGATCGTCCTCTGGCGAAATTCGATTGCACGTGGGGATTTTATATTTCACGTTAAAAAATAAAAATGTAGTTAGGCGAATCAGTTTTTTACCGTGCGCAAATGAGTACTTTCTTTTCCGAATCGCTGAAAAACTGGTCAATCTTATTTATAAAAACTGTAATATATAAAAATCGTCACGAAACTTAGATTACATTTAAAAACGTTGAACCCTGTTTCAGATAAAATTTAGGAATTTTAACCCAAACCAGAATTTTTGTCTTTTTCATCACACCGATTCCGCTAAGTTATTGTTCGAAACTTTTGTGATCTGTAAATTTTTATGTTCTCTCAACTGTCAAGCCTCCGTTGACGGCTACACTTCATCGGTACCCTTCACAAAGGAGCCAGCTCTGTGGAGTTTACGATGTCTCAACGCAGGGCCTGAAAAATGCACCAGCGCGTTAACAGGTTGTTAATTCGATAATCTGTAACGTTAAAATAGCGTAATTTTTACTCGTATTCGACCAATTGTTTTCCTCCTTATTTGAAACTTGCTGCCTTTTGCCTAATTTTATCCGTTGTACAGTTAATTTCTACCGAACGGGTATAAAAATCATTTTCGGCTTCTAAAATTCGTGTATATTTTCTCAGAGTACGATTTACCCGAAACGGAGAACGCTACTTTTCCCGAGTTGGAACAAATTTTCGTCGAACTGGACAACGACGTGAAGGCTGTGTTTATCAAGCATGATCTTGCCAGCTTGACGAGGCAGCAGGCTTGCAAAATTCCGAAACCTCTTCTATTGCTTTTGTCTGTAAGTCAAACCCATGAAATCTCCCCTATTCATCCCTTGAGGTTGATTGAAGCCTGAATTTCCTTGCCTGGTAATGCAAACCCTTTCCACACAAGGAAAGGTAATTTTTCGTTTTCCAGGCTTCTCCTCTGTTTCAAATGTAGAACAATTGCAACGTGCAATTCTTACGACTTCAGTTTCCGCGTGATTTCTAATTTTACAAGATATTTTTACCGGCTTTGCAAAACGCCTTGTTATTATCGTTTGTTAATTTTTTTTCTAATTGAAAGGCCGAACATTTGAAATTCGTCCCAAGCGAGGTCCTTGGGTGGATGTTGGGCTGCAACGTGGATGATCTAGCTATTGTTCGTCTCATCGCCGAGACGGTGAAGCTCCTCACAAAACCGTACGAATTTTACACTGTGGTAAGCGCTTTGATTGGCCTTTTCCAAAAAGTATAGAGCACAATGTTGTCTTGTTAAGCTGAGCTCATTGTGGACTTGAATTTTCCCAATTGGAACTCTGAAATGAGAAATTCAAAATCAGGAGCCGCCAGAGCTGTGTTTGAGAGGCTACCAGAATGACGGGAAAAAATATCCAACTACTTTTAATTCTTTTATTCTTGTTGCCAAATGTTTTGGAATGGCTTCTATTTATTACAAGAAATGATCAGCTAATACATTCTGTCTGAATTGCTATATTGGATGCTTGCTCTTCCAGCCGGTTTTTCTACTTTTGTGTTATTTGGCAGATCCAATCCATGAAACTGAATGAAAACGTGCTGAGCATCCTTGGTGACGGCGTCAAATCAATTAACTACACCAATTCTGCCCAATGGTTCACATCGGAGCTCGATTCGATTTTGGAATACATCGATCCGGAGATCATACTTCGCGATTATTGCAGGATGTAATTCTAATATATTCTTATTTTCCTTGTCGTGGCATTTTTTGATGTCCCAGGGGTGAGAGGGGGAGAAAAACCAAGAGACTCATTCTCCCGTTCTTTATTTGCTGGCTGAGCACTTTCAACTGTGGACCTTATGGCTCCAAGTCACCCTGAGGATGCCCAAATGGGCGAAAGTGCTCGGCCAGCCAATAAAGAATCGGAGAATGAGTCACCTGGTTTTTCTCCCCCTCACTCCCCCTGGATATAATATATTCGTTTTCATTATACCGATTTTCAACGCAGCTCACTGTTCAAGTGATATTTTTTTAAATTTTAGACTGCATTTTATGAGAAATATAAACCCTGACGCGTGGCGACACCGACCTCAGCGAATCAAGAGGATTTGGTCATACGCATTGGGAAGTTACGTTCAAGATTGCGCAGTCTGGGGTAGCTTGGAAGAGAAAATGTAAGTTGAAGCAGTTGTAATTTGTCGATTGATTCCATTTTACAATGTGACCATATCGTCCTGCTTCAACAAACTATCGAATCTGCAAAATCCTACTTTTTGAGGAAAGCCAAAAAAAAAAGTTTAAAGTCTGCTATAAATCAGCCTGTTATTGCAACGATTGAAATTTCAAAATTTTGAATTTTTAATGTAGAAAACGATATACTGATTAAGGAAAGGTAGCACTTCTGAACGTAGCAGTAAAGCTGAGTTACCATTCAACTGCTTGAGAAGCTCTTGTCTAACAAATGTGAATGATTCACAAGCCTGCTGAAGAGCTATTATTTGTCGGTAGGCCTTATCGTGCAAGGGAAGCTAGTTCTACATAATTTTCCTCTCAATAACTGAAAATGGCCGAAAATGCAGTGTCGCGCTTTTGCCGTAAACGCGAAAATATCTACTTATTTATGTTGTTTGTTGATTAATTTATTTTCCAGCTGGGGTCACCTCCTTTGCGGGTCCACGGTGGACGAGCTTCGCAGACTTGATCCTGTGAAAATTCATAACAAAACCGAATTCTTCCAATTGCCCTTTACGCCGCTTCAGGTAAGCTTGATACCGACTTGAATATAAATTCCATTCGGATAAAATATTTGGAGTTCTTAGACTCTCTTTATTGCAGGTTCGAGGGTTATTCAGTAAGTTCTACGGGCATCAAAATGTTAACCGTGCAATGTATCCAGATGTCAAGAACTTGATACAACAGCTGCTTCCAAAGCATTTGCAACAGTTTGATGACGAAGTTATTGAATTTTCTAAATACACTGTCATTAATGGACGGCCGTCATTGTCGAATTCGCTCCAGGTGAGCATTTTTTCTTAGAGTTAAGTGTTCTAGCCTTTTGGAGTGTCCCATATGCATTATTTCTCCTTTGCCATCATAGAGCAGGTGATTTTTTTTATAATAAAATAATTATTAATTTATTAATTATTTGTTATTGTTATCGCTTGCGGAAATACATTTTCTAACCTCCCTCAAAATGTGATATTTTACGTTTCAATCTATGTAGAATTCCAACAATGGAAGAAAATATTGGACCGGTCTGTTGTGGTAAATGGTAATTACCTTGAAAGTGACCAAAACTTGGTGTAAAAATATTGAATAATAAAAACGATTTTACAAGGACATTCCGGTTACTTTTGGGGCCTTTTGCTCATAAGTGACTCTTATAAGCGTTTGTGAACACTGACTTCTTAGTGGATCTATTGTATCTGCTGCACACTTGGGCATAGTCCCTATTTCATGATCAGCAGGGCTTCTCGTTGTGAACTGCTATACTACATCTAAAAGAGGTCAGATCCAGAAGTCCCTCGACTAGGAGTATCGCCTCACACAGATCCTGAGGCATTTTCATATCATCTTTTTAATTTTTTGGCCACACCAGCCTCACTGGGTTTGAACCAAAGCTTTTAGGGTCCAAACAGACGCCTCGCACCTACTGAAGCCAGACCTTGTAAACCCTTCTCTAGCGTCGCAACAAAAACAAATTGTCATAAATATAATATTTTATATGTGATCCTTCTATATTACAGATTGGAGAGTATTTAGCATTCCAAGATGGGCGCCAATCGTTGAAGGAATTGATCTCGACAAAAGAAGGGCTCACTGCGCTGAACCAGCTGTTGTACAGTTTGCCTTTGAATGCCTTCAAAAATTTGAACTACACATTGTCGTACAAAGAGCCTGCTCTTCAGAACCATTGGCTCTCATTGGGACAAGTATGACTCATGATATGAAGCTAATCTGTCGTTCACTGACAAATAATGATCTCACATATTGTTACGAAAATTTTTAAAAATTATATGATTTAATACTATATATTTTTCTTGTAGTCGTCAATCAGGGTAAAATGTGTTTTACTTTCATTTATAGATTAAAAAACGGACAATACTGCCAATTCCGAACTTTACTTATTTTCGTATTTTCCAAATTACTGAACATTGTATAGCATTGTAAACCAGTTTCTGAGTGCGTTTATTTTGTTAGACCCTAAGCGTGATTGACAACTACAGAAATATATAACAAGGGTCCATCGTCCATATTTATTTATACTATCTGTATTTCAGCTTTACTATTTGACAAATGGAGGATCCAACTATAAGTTATCAATTGATGGAATTTACGGCGCACATGACGTACTGCGAGGGCTACCAGCTCATTTTCTGACCAGGGGACTCCCACCAACTGTCTTTATCCATCTTGCATCTGAATTGTCGGCGACTTCCCCACCGCGCACTGCTGCTCTTCTTGATAACTTGCTCTTTAGTACAGGTATTATGAACAATCTAGGCCATCTCTGCTAAAAGTGCAACACATAAAAATCGCTACTGTGGTCCAGAGATAGGCCTCAACGGCTATCACTGATGACTTGGTATCCTGGAAAACTGTTTCAGGGAATGAAAAAAATATCAAGAGCTTGTTCAAAAATAGAGATGCCCAATTTTACCTGAGCTTCTTCCCATCCAAGTATATAGAACAGCATCAGGGTCCGATTTTTCAAGCCTTGGAGCAATACGTCAAGCAGCATCCGGCGTTTGCTGATCAGATACCAGAGCATTTGGTCTGTTAATAGGTTATTTGGTGACTATCTTTAATTTCATTGCCTTCTTTTGTCTTACTTGATCTTTGATTGTAGCTGTCTGTAATCTTCACACGGTCTGTGGATCGGAGTTTGCGCTGGGATACGTTTGCTTGGAACAGTAATAGCACCATCTACCCGCTTCTTTTGCGCAGCCTCACCTGCACCGATATCCGTTTGATCAGTCCTCTCGAATTCATACATGTTATATCTAGATTCAATACAGTTCGCTCTAGTCATGGTTGGGTAAGATCCGATGTTTTAAATATTTTTAATAATCCTCAAAAAGAAACCATTCCACAAGTCCAGCTCAATCCAGCGCCAACCGACCATTCAAAAATGTTGAATTTTTCTTTTCTAGCAATTCCCAAAAAATTTGCGCCTGTGTTGTTTGAAGAAGTTTGTAGAATATTTGGAGACAAAATCGTCCTATATGACGCGCTACCTTTCGTCGGGCCTTGTCTCTTTGATGTCATCATCTGATATTGAAGCTGTCGGAGGTAAATTTTTAATAGGCTATTGAGGATGTTTTGTGTTAGCGCAATTAACGTCAGTTGTTTCAGCGCTGATCGCTTATTGAAGTTGTGTTTGTCACGGTTGATGGTTTAGACCAGTAGGTACCTCAGAGAGGAAGAATACCATCTTCATTGAACTGGTGCTTCAGCTCTGCTTCTTAAAACCATAAAAATTACAAACCATAATTCAATTGTATGTCTACGCGTTCTCTTCCCTTTTCTTTGACATGTTCCAAGCGTCATGCAGCCTCTATTATCTTTTTCGTTTATTTTCTTCAGGGTACATTTTAGCTCAAATGCCGTTGATGGAAATGAGAATGTCACGCCACCGAGATTTGATTTTCAAATTGATTGGGCAGCTCTCCCTTCCTGAACTACTTGTATGTGCTCGAATTGACAGACTTGTCGACATCGGGGAGCTCTTCTACCGGGTGAGCAAATGTCTCTGATTTTTATTCCGTTGATGAGTATCTTGCATATTTAACATTCATCATTTTACAGCCTAACATTGGGAGAGATTTGTTCAAACTTGGCAACCTGACAGCGTTCCTAACAATGTCTAATATTGTCGGGCTGGATGCTGCTAATTTTAAATTGATGCTGGAAGCTGGCTACATGGACAAACGAGTTTGCGCTACTGATAAACAAAGAGACGCGTGGTCCACACTAATTTTAGAGGCTTTTGGGTATGTTAAGAAATTGAGATGCTAATTAATTTTTTTCTGTAGCAAACTTTCGCTTTAGTTTTCTAATATTTTATTTTAACTAATGTTTTTTCAGGATTTGCCTGTAATTAGTCATATCTTGGGCTTTGTATCATTGAGCGTACCTCTTTGACAGTGACTGTGTTCTCTCTAGAGTCTATATTGTGGATAGATTGGGGTGAAAATATTGGCCAAGTACTCCTCAAAAGTGTCAGCCTTACCCTGGTTAGTTTTCTAATGATTGGTTCAATTTTTTTACCAACTAGGTCCGCTGACAAATGGACCGCCCAAGATTTGGTTACCTTGGGAGACATGATGCTTGTATTGCCTCTTCATGTTCTGGCCAAAGTGGACCCTCAAGTTTGGGCTGAAGCCGCAGACCTGATAGCCAATACTCGATATGATGAAATGATCGATTGGCATGAAGGATATCTTCCGTTCTACAAGGTACATAAAATAATCTATATAGTTGGTATTTATTTCATAATAGTAATCATTTTAGGTTGAAATGATCGAAACTTCTATTACAGGTTTGCGAGAAGCTATTGGTCGACCTTTATGAAGCGAACATGTACCGGCAAAAATTGGGCACTTACGTCGGTTGGCTGCTATCAGCCGCGCAGTACCAAATGGACACTGTCCTTAATGCAACTTCGATGAGACGCGGGCTCCGCAGAAATCCACTTGCTAGATCCAGAACTGCTGATACACTAGACGATATCAAGCAATTTTACGATGAGAGTTTGGTTAGTTTCTTGTCGGAGAATCGTTGGATCACTTGTTTGCTTGGGTTTGTGGTTAAAAAACTTATTTAGCTTTGTACTGTCTGGAAAGTTAGCTATAATTTTTTTACCCCAGTTTTGGATAAAATGGATTCGATTATTTTTCCGTACTCAGAAGGAATTTCACATTTATTTGAAGCGTCATCCAGGCCGTTTCCTATTAAGCTCAGAAGCGTAACTAATTTTTTTAATCAGACAACTGCGATTAATTATGGCCGTTCAAATGATAGCTGTAGTTTCTCTTTTTTCAGGCAGAGGACGGTTATTCCCTTGGCAGTGTCTTCCCATTCGCTTCGTTCCGGGACAAACGACAAGGAAACTTGGCGACTAGGGTAATTTTCTCGCTTTATTGAGTTTGCGACATTTAGCTTTATTGAGTTTGTGACACTCATCTCTGTTGGTTCTAGTTAACTTGCAATGCAATTCGAATCGTCGGCAAGCCGTCCGAGCTGTTCATAACTGTATCGACTATCGATGAAATGGGTGAGGAAGAAGTGGAAAACTGCAAGGAAATCTTTGGAAAATTGGATTTGCCCAAAGATGTCGGGTCGCACATTTGGAGCAAACTGAACAAGGTGATTATTTTTGACTCAGACTCAGTGCTTTAAAAAAACAACGTATTCAATATTTTACCTTGTCAGCCGAAGAAAATATTTGCACGTTTTATTTGCGTAGTGTACGCATTTTTCAATTTTCCGCTTTTTTTTATCAATTGGACTTACTAATCTTGCAGTAATTAAATCGTTTCAGGAGAACGCCGTCCATTTAGCTGGCAAATTATTAGCGCACGCTGGACCGGTCGATGTCACCGAATGGAAGTTGTCTTTAGATGAAAAATGGTCGCACGAAATTCTCTACTATCTATCTCGGTATAACGAGCTGAACGATACGGTGAGGTTCTTTTCAAAATTGGCCAACAATTCATTTGCAGTTCTTGCGTTTTTTAATATTTTTATGCTATTTGAGTATTCTTTAAAAACAGAAAAGTGCCGTTATCAAGTCCTTGGAGGATCAAAAGCTTGATCTATTGTCGTTGGAGCAAGTTGTTGCTTTAGGCGAACTTACATGCGAGTTGCCAGATGCTCGAATGACACCCCACGTATTTTTCAAAGCTTCCCGCCATCTTGGCTCTATTCTCTCTTGCAACTACAGGTATCGATCGGAAAAATGATTTTATTTTTATCTACCACTGCTTTTCCCGGAGTGAGAAAAACATATTTCTTTTGCAGATGCTTGCACTATTTCGCCCCTATGTTTGAAAATGTCGACGCCTACGGGCCAATATCGTTATGGACTGCGGAAGATGTCGAATCTTTGGGGATTCTTGTTGCTGGTATATTAAACATTTTCCTCCGTTGATTATAGAAAGCTGACTAGTTTCTAAACTAGAAATTAATTTCAGGTCTGAGTTTGGAATCGTGGAAACGTTTAATAGAGAAACCGCAAGTTTTAGCTCGTTTAGGAAGCGAAGCTTTGAATTGTCTCCCACCGGAGTTCCATCAGGTTTGTAGCTATTTAAATGTTATTTTAATCGAGATTAAGACACTTTGGAAGCCCAGGCCTGGAGGCAGGGGCCTCAAAAGCTGATCTGTGTGATCCGTTCACATAACTGACTAATCAGATCAGGCCCCACTCTTTCCGTTTCCTCGTTTTCTGTTGACATGTGAATCATGCTTTAGGTTACACAGTGCTAGTAAAGTAATTGCGTATAAATTAAACCCATTCGGTTACCTATCTTTCGTTACCAAAGGCCTTCATGAACTTCCAAAGTATCTCTAATCGCCAACTGAAAATTTTGCGAAAAGTTGAACAATTATTTGATTCGCTGTTGAACGGTTTTTCTATCAAAGGCTTTGACGGAAGATGCGATCGTCGAGCTACCCGAGACAACGTCTGCAATTCTGTTTCACAATTTCGCCATGTTCCTGAACGGCAGTGTTAAAACCGCGCTGGGACAACACCTCAACTTCGAGCCGGACTTCCAAACTCCCCACGTCGATCAGATCGAATACGTGTTTGAAAAATACCACTACGTTCCACGCATTAGAGAAATTTCATCCGCTTCATCTCTATCCGTTTCCATTGTTATGGAATCGCTCGTATTTCTGATTGCCGCGATGTTCTAAAAACTGTCATTTTTATTGAATCGTCAAAAGAATGAGTGCAAAGATACGTTTCTGGGTATTTCCCAAGTTGAATATCACTGCAACCTGCTGTTTTCTGTAAATGTACAGTTTTCAATCATTGTTATACTCTAATTATAATTTATTCGCACAACGGCGTGTACCATGTTATTTCAAGGGACCGTGAAAATTCTGTAACCGATAACAGCGATAAATGTTTGACCTGAAGAGGTCAGGTCACCTGTGCGACCGAATTTTATGGATCATATTTGGATATAACTGTTGCCTATTTAGAAATGAAGATACCTATAAAGTCATGTGAAGCCCAATGAGGCGGAAATGCTTGTCAGGATTTTTGAGAATCAATGAACAAATTTTTGGCACCGAAAACAATTATTTTCAAGACGTTATTTTTATTGAACTGAGTCGTTTAAATATTCCTTTAATTTAGAAAATTATCGCTTCTTCAGTGTCCTGCATCTTACATGAAAACATTCCAATCATCCAGATAATAGGATAATTGGGACAATTTAAAGCGTGAGGTCTTATCCTCCGCTAATCTGCACAGTATTCATCATAGTTTGCTGGGAGATAGCTCTGCAGCATCTTTGAAATTATCCTGGACTGCATCGGGTTGACAATTTACAGTGAAACCCTATGAACGTAAGCGATGTTGTCACGACTATGTGTTCTTTTTGCTCTCACATTGTCAGGAGGAAAGCAGGCTTGATCTATTCCGTTTCTCAACAGACCTGCGAAAGGGGAGATTTTATTCCACTTTATCAATTCCTGCAAGAGCCTAATCTTGCCTTCTATTCCACCTATTTCCGATAAACCATTCGCTGATTGTGAATCGCTTCATTCGTCAGAAAACTCACTTGCGTAATATTCGTTATAAAGGAAGAACGTCTTATCTCTGTCACGTTTGCCGACAATATTTCCGCTACAGTCGTGATAGACTATAGGCTCGACGCCAAAAACAGTGAGAACCGAAGAGTAGATGATATTTGCGAGGAGCATTCCCATCTGTCGTTTCGACAAGTTGCTCGGTTGCTTTTGCTCTCCGATTTTTTTTGGCAAATCAACATACCTGCAGGTTGGACGATGTGGTGCTGTAATGATATCTTGGAATTCCTCTGAATCCACAACTTTCCTGCAATAGGAGACATTTAGCGAGAAATGAAAATTAATAGAAAAACCGCCATTGTATTTCGAACTCAAGTCGCCTCTGTCAGAAGTCCTGGCTATTGATATTATTGTCACCTCTTTCTAGTAATTTTCTCGAACTAATTCACCCCAAATGGCAACCATACCTTATCATGTCTTTTATAATATTCACCGTCCCGTAGTACTCTCTGTTCGACATCATGTTCGAGTGGTCGTTTGTGTTAAGCACCAGTTTTGGCGGCGGCAAGTATTTCAGCCGAGCTTGAAGACTTGGTACACTTGATGCGAAGTAAGCTTCCTTGAAGATTTTCATGCTCCCGCCTACTGCTATGATTTTGTTCTGCGGAGCCGGTCCAGCGCTTGCTTTGTAATGCTGTAAGCAAAATTTTGGAACCAAGCCATTCTACATGGTTTATAAGATGGGAGATGGAAATGTGAGTTTAACCGATTCCATTTGGTACTCTAATAGACTATTCAGAAGTATGAAAAAAATTGATTGCAAACTTTCAATGAAAAAGCTCAATTATTACTGGATTTCTGTAAGCGATTTCGATTTCCTTGTCTGGAATGAGAACAAAGCAACTATCGAATATGCGCGTCATTTGCTTCATTATCTGCGAATTTTTCCAGTAGGTTTCCGAAATTCGTTTGCTATAATAGAAACATTCGATGGCGAAGTTGAAAATCGCAGGGAACCTGAACGTATGAATGTGCATTTGTAGGGCAAAAACTTCACCGGGTTCGATTTCTCCGCGTTTGGGCAACACTGATATACGCACTGTCGACCAAATTTCAAATCTGTAGAGAGGAAAAGATTAAGAACATCATTTTGGCCTATGCCAACCAGATATTTCCAAACAGAATTGCTAAATTTATTGAGAAGGCAGTGATGGCTGGTTGTGATGGTTAGTTCTGGTTGTAATGGTTAGGCCTGGTTGAGATGGTTAGTTCTGGTAGTGATGATAAGGGCTGGTTTAATGGTTAGGTCTGGTTGTGATGGTTAGGTCCGATTGTGTTGTTTAGGTAAGATTGTGATAGCTTATCTATCATTGAAATAGCAGAGTTTCACATGTAACTCTTCACCTTTCCCATCTGAAGCTAATCACGTCAGGTGAGTTATTTTTCAAGAAAAACAGGAATTTATCAAATGAATGCGTTGGCATCGGTCGTAATGCGATATGATCAATGGATAGTTCAAGTTCTGGTCCGATATTGTTGAAAAGCGGAATCGGGGGCGTCATTCTCAACATCCTCTTTGTTGTCAACTGTAATTTGAAAATGAAACAAATCAAGTCTCCTGATGGGGGATAAAGGGGTTTCAAAATTGAAAAAAAATCAATAAACATTCAGTCTCTCTTACATCGTTCACAATAGAGCCGTGTCCTTCAATGAGAAGATGGAATTCCTGGCCTTGCTCATTAACTACAGCCAGCAGAGCCTGAAAAACAGAAACACAATTCTTGGTTTTGAAGTTTGCGGGGGAGAAAAACTGGGCGACTCGTTCTGGCCGTAGCTACCAATGGTGCTACAAAGCCCTGATGATGCCCGAAGGGGCGAAAGTGCTCGGCGGGCAATAAAGAAAATGGAGAACGAGTCGCCCAGGTTTTCTCCCCCGCAAACTTCAAAACCAAGAAGATATGAAGCGACTACCCAAAAACGAAGAATCACAATTCGTCAGATTTTCCTCAAGTACCTATTCCTGGAATTCCTCGAAATGGATGAAGAATGGCGGTGTGTAGGATGGGGCAATGTGATCCCGGGATATTAGGAAAATACCCTTTCAGAATATTCAACCGCCACACAGTCAATTCACCCATACGAAGTTAGTGAACCAAAAAATAGTCTGCAGGGCGTTATCCAGTTTCTCATGAGCGGGCACATGCGAATACATTTCGAGGAGGCAGGTACTTCCTCAATCTAGGCAGTGGAATGCATCTATTATACGTTTCTTACGTCATAATTTGTGAACTCGTAGGGAACGAATTCGATAAAAAGAGGTCGGCTGGAGTAGGCTGGCACTAATGCTTTGCTGTTCAGAATTTTGAAAATTCGATTATTGACGTAAAGCCATTCGCACCAGTAGCGGCAATCACTCTGCGAATGGTTGCACATCCAGATCACCTGAAGAAATAGATTTATATTTAGTTCAAAATGAAACAAGAGGTCGCATTTTTTTGTGCCCTTAGGAGCTTGATCGAAATGCACTGGACTTGTCACACGGAGGCGGAAAATCCCCTTGGCCATTAGTTTTTTTTCGATAAATTAGTCAAATTAGGTTTTAAATTATTCTATAATAAAAGGTCTTCATAAAGTCTCGAGGTGAGCCTAATTTCTTCTATTCCTATCCGGCAAGAACTTTTATTTTTAGAGATCGAATAAAAATCTCATTCTGGGATGCATTCGAGCGTTAGGAGATATCTGAAATTACTTGAAAATATCGATTATTATCTCCAATGAACACGTCTTCCAATTTGTGAGCGAACGTTTTCAAATACGAAGGGCCCGGTAAAAGGAAATCAAGCGCAGCAATGTCAGTCGGAATAATCCCTCGGTCGACTTCGATTCGCGCGGAGACTATCGGCTTCTTTTCTGGCAATCGAGTTATGAATAGCGTCATTGCATATCGGCATTCGTCAGCCTCGTCGTAGTTGAGTACGAGGCTCAATATTATTGTTTGGTCAGGCTGTAAAAAAATCGTTTTTTTGAAAAATATAAATATTTTTCTCACAAAAAAAGGATGATTTAAAACAGGATCGATCGCTCAGTCGAGAAACGAATATTAGCAATTCTTCAGGTCAATTGGCTTTCCACTACCTAATTGAATTTTTACGTTTTTTATCCTTGAACTATAAAAAAAAAATTATTTTTATTTGTTTTAATATATATTTTATTATTATTTTTTTTTTTTGTTCTTAATTTATTTTATGTATTTTATATTTTTTGTTTTCTATGTATTTATTTTCATGTATGGTTAGATTTACTGCTGCTCTACAAAACGTGTAGGAAATACGAAATAAAAAAACTATCTTATTTCCGAAATTACTAAGGACTGTTCTTCAAACATATTTCTATTCTTTTATTTTCTTTACGTTTTTTTACCTAAAAAAAAGTTTTTTTTATTCTTGAACAAATTTTTACGTTTTTTATTCTTGAACTATAAAAAATTTTTATTTTTATCTGTTTTAATATAGGTATATTTTATTATTTTTCTTGTTCTTGAATTATTTTATGTATTTTATATTTTCTGTTTTTTTTTTTAAATTTATTTTTATGTAAGGTCAGATTTACTGCTGATCTACAAAACGTGTCGGAAATACGAAATAAAAAAATTATCTTATTTCCGAAATTACTAAGGACTATTCCTCAAACCTACTTTCACTTCGTTGCTGCTAAATTCATTCCTAAGCTGGTGATCGTGAAGGCAAGAATAGTCGACAATCCTTCGCGAAATGGTGTCCTTCTTTTGTGGAAGGCAATGGCAATATTTTTCGATCCTTCCGTTCATATGAAGCGTTACCGGGCAAATATTTTTGACGAGCAAATCGATTTTCAACGTCGGAGTGACCTCGTGATACTCTGGTACTTTCATCGTCCCGTCGTACTCGTTGTCTTTGTCCAAATTGGCGAAAAACTCGTTCAACCTTCAATAGTCAATTTTCGCTAGCAAAATAAGCAGTTTACGTAACAAATTAGAATACGGTGCATTTATTTTTTTTATAATTTACTATCTCGGTCTACTCTGTTTTATTTTGGGCTGATGAAAACGATTCTGTCGCTTCCGAAACGCGTGAAAATGCTTCTATACTTTTTCTTTTCAAGAGCGTTAGATTTTAATTGAAAAGCGCAGTTTTCAAGAATATTTTGTCAGTATGTTGTCAGTAGAATTTTTTCAATTTTTTTTATACGTCAAAAATATGATACCTGTTGATTTCGAGTAGAGACCACAACGTGTGCTTGGAGAGGGATTTCGCCAATCCTTCGTATCTGATATCGATGACTTTCAGCGCCAAAAAGAAAACGTATATCCTTCCGTCGAGCAATTTCTGCCATTCGGTCGTCGCTTTTTGGAACTGCCGATTCGCGTACAATCTGTACTCGACGACGAAAGAATTGAGCCCGACATCTTTGCCGAACATGTGCAATTTGACCTTGAAATAAGCCGAATCAATTTCCGCACCTAGAATATTCTCGAAAATTCCGTTCGTCGGCGAATTTCATCTCACCTCAACGGATTGGTGAGGTTCGATAGAAATGTCGTTCGGCTCAGCTCTCCATTTGCCGATGTCGGAGAAACGCGATACAACCTTACATTTGAGCCGAACGTTAGCGAGACAGTTGCCGGAATTGTGTATGAAAAAATTTGTTATTCCCCAATCGTGCAGGAATACATTGTTAATCACTATGTTCGAAGGTTGCGCCTGTTGAAAGAATTTTCCAGAGTAATAAACCGATAGATTGAATTTTTTTTTTTTTTTTTTTTTTTTTTTTTTTTTTTTTTTTTTTTTTTACCACACACAATTGAACAAAAACAATTAAAACTATTGCAGCAGTCAATGATAAAATCGTTGATTTCGCGAAAGAAAAGTTATCATCACGGCTTTTACGTAAATGCCGAAATAACATGTCCAACTTTCAAGTTTTCCAAGATTTGTAACTTGCACAGTAGATAATTTGAACAAAAATCCATCAATTTAGATGTTTGAATACTCCAAAAGATAGGTAATTTAACTGTGCACATTTTCCCAATGTAATGTACCTATCCATTTTTCAACCGTTTTTGAGATTTTCAACAATAATAGTGGAATAGACACGAAAACATCGCATTTTTCAACTTTAAACGTTCTTTTCATCTATTTAGTGCGAAAGAAACAAAGAATGAAGCATATATTATTGATATACACATCATCAAGTATCATTATGCTGAATTTGAGCTAAATCGGTTCCAAAAAAGTTTTCGCAAAAAATCCAAGGGGTACCCCTGCGATTTTTTTCAACCGATCACTTAACGATTTTTTACTCGACATTCAATACAGATAAAAATCTGAAATTTTCAGGAAAGTTGTGTCTTACCAAGATGTATTTTTGTGATTTTTTTTAATTCTCGGAAAAATCTGTAAGTGGCCCAAAAAAATCGGTTTTTGATAGCTCGAAAATTGGACTTTAACCGTGATTTTCGGGGTCAAAATTTATCCGAATCAATTGTTTTATTATGCAGGAGTCTTCATTTGAACGCCTTACACACGTACATAGCAAAAAATTTGGTGGAAAAAATTTTAACAGCGCCAGAGAAATTATTTTCCGTAAATCGACTTTTTCACCGGCCGAAAGTTCGAGCTCGGTAAGGTTGAAAAATTAAACTTTTGTTTTTGAGCGATTTTGAAAACTATTCTTATAGGAAATTTAACGCTGAATTCGAATTTGACGTCAAAACTATGGAAATTTGACGATAGCTATTAGTTTACGTCATTTTTAGTACTACACCGTTGTTATGTTTTTCAACTTTAAGAACCCGTTGCAAATACTACTGTTCAATATTATTTTATTACTCATTCTTATAGGAAATAAAACGTAAAATTCGAATTTGAAATGAAAATAATCAAACTCTAACAATTAATATTTTTTTCAATTTTTACGGTTTTTCTCATTTTTGAAGTTTTAGCTTGAGAATTCTTTTCGTCACGTTCACGAATTTGATGAAAAAATTCAAACAGCGCCACAGAAATTATTTTCCGTAAATCGACTTTTTCACCGGCCGAAATTTCAAGCTCCGCTGGCATCGGCAGAGGTAGAAGATTAAACTTATGTTTTTAACTGATTTTGAAACCTATTCTTGTAGGAAATTGAACGCTGAATCCGAATTTGACGTTAAAACGACGGAAAAATGACGACAACGATCTGTTTTTACTAATTTTAGTGCTTCACCGTATTCATGTTTTTCAACTTTGAAAATGCATTCCAAATACTTACAGTACTGTTTAATACTATTTTTTACTCATTCTTATAGAAAATTAGTCGCACAAGTCGAATTTGAAGTGAAAATAATCTAATTCTAACGATTAATAATTTTATTTCAATTCTTTCATGTTTTTCACACTTTTGAAGTTTCAACTTATGAATTTTTTCCGCCACGTTCGCGAATTTTGAGAAAATAGGTTCTGTGTAAGCAAATTGAGGAAATTTAATTTAGAATCGATTAAGAATAAAAAAAGAAGCGGTTTGTTTTTTGTTTTCGAGATATATTCCACTTTTTGGTAAAAAACGTGTTTTCGTTTTTTTTTCAAGCGCATAGCGCCTCGGGGACATAACATAAATATATAACCAAATACACCAAATTGTAGGATTTTGATAGCTCTTTCTCGCCTCTGAGTAATATACATTTGTAAAAGTGGTCGGTTCAAAAGTTATTTGGGAAAAACAGGCCAAAATACGCTAAAAACGGGGTTATAAAATTTCAACGTGCAATATAAAACTTGAATGAATGCCTAATTTAAAAAAATAAGATTTTTCCAGCCGGTTAGTTGGCTCCAATTCGACGAATGGAGTTCAGCTTTTCGATTACCTCATCCCAGTTTCTCAATCAATCCATACCCTCGTTTTTGAACCTTCAATTTCGAGCCCCTCTAGCTCATACTAAAATCAACCATCGAACAAATTCCTGTACTTTTTTGTTTAAAGAATTTAATAATCTACAAATACCTATTGTAAAATTTTAAATTCCATTGCGAATATTTCGAGTAAATCGAGTACAATTGCGCGAAAATGTGTGTTCCGGAAAGGTCGAAATTTAACATAACCGTATTTTACGAAAAATTAAAGGCCTAATTGAAAAATAATATTATTTAATATTATTAATTTAATATTTAATTTAATAATTTATTATTAATAATTTATATTTTAATTATATTTAATTTAATTATAATTTATATTTAATTTTTAATAATTTAATAATTTAATTTAATATTATTATTGAATATTATTTATTTGACGAAAAGGTCGTAAAATAATTGGCATCGTTTCACAATTTTGCTCTAGCCGTAAGGTGGGTTTTTTTTTTTTTTTTTTTTTTTTTCTTTCTTGAAAACGTTTGGAATTCGCCTGACTGCAACTTTGTAATGCGTTTAGTGTATACGAAACGCGATAGTTAAACCGCTACGGCGCCCGACAGAAAAAATTCCGCGATCGAAAATTTCGCTCAAAACAACGTTTTTCGATACATTTCGAATTGTTTTTAAAAATTAAAAATTATTGCAGTTAGAGAAAAAAAAACACGTTATTTTTGTTTAAGAAAAATGATCATCGCGGCTTACGTAAATGCTGTTTTTTTTTCAAGTGATAAATAAAATTGTTGCAGTTAGTGGAAAAAAATCATAATTTTTGTTTAAGAAAAATTATCATCACGGCTTACGTAAATGCTGGCAGTTTCGACGGTTCCGTTCAACAAAACAATGGTCTCCGTGTGCACTGCTTTCCCCTTTAAAGATTTCAAAACTGCCGAATGGTAGGGAGTCCATTTCAATATAATACCTTGCGAGTACGCGAACGTCCCTAGTTTCTCCGCTTTGAAACCGAAATTGACGAATTGCTGTTCGCCGGGGCCGATTCTATGTTTGTCATGCGACACTTCTATATTTCCAGTGTTTTCCGATTTACACTGATACCTTGAAAAGGATTAGTGTTGAAAATTATTAGAGTTCCTTTTCTGAAGGGAACGCAGTGCATTTGTTCGAATCAATTTTAGTGCCTATAGATCGTATTACGTCATTTCAAAATGAACTAACTCGAGTTCGAGTCTGGTCGGATTTTTTATTGGCACGTCCAAGTATGATATAGCGCCGACTGTGGTCGATGGAAATCGCACTGTTTTATTATCCCCGGCTAAAACATGCGGGAGTTCGCAGCTTCCGCAAAATTCCAACTTGACCTGACAACGTAATTTGCAATAATTAAATAAAATTGAACGATTGCTTTGAAAAGGCTTACACTGATTATAACAATATTATGGAATCGTTTCCTATTGAGAGACGAAGTATGGAATTTCTAAAAATCAATTCGACCTTTTGACTAGACAGCCAAGAAATTTCGGCGTTTTTCGCAGGGACGGTAGTTTTTCTCGCTGAATCGAATGTTGACACTTACCGTTTCTGTTACATATTATATAATAATACCAGCTACTATTACTTTGAATTTTTTTTCGACCTCCATCCCGATAAATGACAACTACCAGCTACTATTACCTTTGCAAACTTATTTATCGTCAGCAACCATTCCTCTTGGAACAATACGTCGACTTTGTCGCCAGGGAATAATTGGACGAGGATTATTTGGAAATCTCCTCGTATCAGACCGCATTGCGGTTTTACCGTGAATATGCTCTCGCTGTGAACAATAATCTACAATGAAAACAAATGGTGCGCATGATCGCACAGAACTTCCATGCACTGTTCCTACAATACAATATTGTTACTGAAAAATTAGCAAAAACAATTTAAAAACTTAAATTTTATTAAAAATATTTATTTTTTATATTAATTTAAATAGAATTTTAAAAAATATCAATTTAGGTTAATAACACTGAGTTGCAATGTCTGAAACTAACGATACAGTAAATGTTTCGTGAAATGGATCATTTTTACTGCTAGGTGACTCAAAAAGGGGAAAAAACATGAATAAAATAACGAAAAATTCTAACCACGTGGAAGTACGGTGTGTGACACTAACGAAAAAATCAAGCGTCATCTGCTCGCCACTATGAGTATTTTAAGACCACAACCGTCCATAAATAATGACTCTTATGCCCTGTAAAAATTCAAATAGAAAAACTTTTGATCGGTTATATCTCCCGGCACAAGTATTTACTTATTGGGAACTGAAGCATTTTGAATATTACGCTATAATATTTTGTAAAAATTGTTTCCTCAATAAACGCAAAAAAAAAAAAATCTCGGAAACACTGTGTGTTATCCGAAATCCGGAACGAGGGCACGGATATGCACTCCCAATATTATAACGGAAAATTATAATGGAAAATTTGAATCACCGATCATGATTGATTGGTTCCAAGGAGAATTGCAATGGCAGAGGACCGGTACGGGTGATTTGGAAGGCTGTGTACGCTGGAAGGTTCGGTATCGTGCCAGGCAAGATGATCCTTGTTCTTTCGATGGAATAAGCAGGACCCCAGCCACATTGTTCGTGACTGAACGAATCCCCTGAAGGAGAAAATATTTTGCACGCTTGGATATTTTTAGTTTCAAAAGATAAATATTTTTATTCGAGACGATAAATCCTCACCGATTAATGATACTCTAACGACGAAGGGCGCGCTGTACTCGAGATTGATTCCCCATCGCAGGGAAGCGTAAATCGCATTGTAGCTGAACACTTCAGGAGTCTTTGGGCAAAATGATGCCAGAAACATAGCGGTCCCAGCAGCAGGAAGAAGGGCTTTTACCGGTTCTACGGCAAATGGCGTATTTTCCCCTGGAAAAATGTTCATATAACAAAGAAAATGAAAGCAAAATTCATTTATTTATTTTTTTCTATACGAAGAAATTGAGAGAAAAATTAAATTTGCTAATGAAAAAATAGATTTAAAAATCGATTAATTAAAAAAAGGGAAAATGGAAGTGATTCTGAGTCTTGAATATATTATTCTCCTCATAGCGGACACAATGGACGTTCAAGATGCAGATTGTCCTCTGGATTTTTAATGTTTCTTTAGGAGAGGTAAGCTGATGGACTGTTTACGTCGCATGTTCCGGCAGCAAACTCCAGAGAGCAGCAGTGCAGTTAACACGTATACAAGGGTGTATAACAAACCCGGGCACTTCTAAGAATACAATCTTTTAGCGTCGACCTATAACTGTTCTTTTCTACTGAAAGTACATAGACTCGCTGTATACTCCTCGTCATTAAATACGCCTATAGTAAAATCAATTTCCCTCCTTACTGATTTCCCAAATAAGCATAAGGTCTCTTTCGGTGTTGTTGGTCAGTGAAAATTCTTCGAACGCGATTTTTCTGCCTTCTACCATTGGGACGCTTTTGAAATTAATGTATCTTTGCGAAAATAAAATCGGCGGCCGTCGTTCAGGCTCCGGTCTCTCCATTATATCATTGAAATATCTAAAAATTGTATTGCGAACGATGAATAATTATAATTAAATGATCCGAACTAAAAGTTGAGCTAGGCCATCATAAGATTATGAATAAAATGACTTCAAAAAAATTTAATTCACCGATTTTTTTAATAGAAGTTTTATTGATAGTCAAAGGAGGCTATTTTCACGAAAATCACGTTTTCCAGCATTTCTCCGAATCTGAGTGCCGTAACTACTGGGAGAGTTCGATTAAAAAAATTATGGGACCTATCTAAATAGTTACCCTTAAAAAAAAAAATAAAAAAATAAAAAAAAATAAATAAATAAAATAAAATACGCATTTGTACAAAAAAAATGAAATAAAATAAATAAATAAATAAACGCAAATTAACTTGAGTATCCTCTCCGTTTTAAAGACGGTTAGTGACAACTAGATGATTGTAATTACGATTACTAAAACGACGTACTGGCAATAATTCGTCGGCTGCACAGGGAAGGGGATTCCGAGTTGGATATATTTTTCCAAATAAACCTTCTTCATTCGGCTTTCCGAATGCAAAGCGTACAAATTGAGTAATTTCGGCTCCTTGAGGAAGAATTGCGATTATGAAAATTTTGCCCGATTTTGCTTAAATTATAAACAGAACAATAATAGAAGAAAAACCGACTTGGTATTTGAAAAGGCACGCGACGTTTAGGAAAAACAGTCCGGTCGATTTTGGGTGGTACGTTACCACTATTTCGCGGCTGCTGTTTCGACTCATAGTTCCAAAATGTGGCATTATTGTGACGTAAGAATCTGCAAATAGAAAAAAAAAAAAAAAAAAAAAAAAACAAGACAAACAAATTACAAAATTTGGCCATTGTCCGACTTTTTTTCATTCTTATTGAACGCTCGTCACATGAAAATGAGATGAAAGAATAGTACCATCAGGTACAATGTCCCAAAGGAAATAATCGTCGCAATCCGTATCGTTAGTCATTTTCAGAGTATACTGGGCGACCGGCACTTGGAAATTAGTGATAAAACTGATTTTATCCGTCGATAATTTCACTTCGGGTCCTGAGAAAGAAAGAACATTGATCTGTAAAATGGCGTAAGAATTCGTAAAGTTTATTCTCAAGTGTGCGTTCGACGTTTGCAACGATGATTATAATCGAATTTTTTTCACATCTTTTTTCTAAACAAATTCAACGTGATATTATTTTCATATTTTTAGCACCTATTAGCTGTATCGATTGCGAATAATCAGTTATAATTGTCATGAAGAATAAGCCAAAAACATCTAGGAAAGTAATTATTTTTATAATTCTTAACTTTAATCCGTACCTTTTGTTTCTCCTTTGAGAAAAAGCATCTCGCTCGTATCATCTTCATATTTTACGGTAAAATAGCCGAAATATTTGTGATGCGGTAGCGCCGGATCGAATTCGGCTATGTATCTGTCCGCTTGTTTCACGTCCGATTTTGAATCTTGCTTCACAGCGAAAGCACGTTCTAGCGGATGAACATTTGAACTTTCTTGTACGCTCTTGATCTAATGTAAACGGTCAAAAAATATATTTTCCAATTGAAAATTTTTTAAATTTTTTTTTATTATTTCCAACTTATTATAATACCTACATAGTTCTATCATTCTAGTTAGAAAATAGCTTTATTCCTTCAGCAGCTATTTTAATTTTCATCCAATTTGTAGAGAATCGCTTTGATTTTTCTCGAATGCTTTCTACCGCTAAAATAAAAATATTTTCTCGCTAAAATCTTGTTTGTTAATCCTTTTTCTTTTTCTCCTTCATTCACCGATTCAGATCATATTGATTGAACGAGAATTTTGGAGAAAAATTGTTGAAATCTTACGAGGAAATTCGACTCGACTTTGAGTTTCTTCTTGATAACTTTCCCCGGCCTGACTGAACCGAAATCGACGGTTTTACATTGCGTCAGTACTTCCATTTTAGCTGAAATAGACGAAAACAGCTCTTCCGAACGATGCTCGACGCAATAAAAAACTGATAGCTTTCGGTGTATACAATACACTAGGAAACAATTTTATGACAACGGTTACAATGATAGAGACGCAAATTTTTACCAGGAAATCCGCTAAAAATCATAAGATTTTTTATAATTAGAACTACCAAAAAATAAAAAATACCTTTTTCTAACTAGAAAACATTACTAATTTTTTGCTTTATCATCAATATATTCGAAAATCCCCCCGCTCGTAATTTGCGGTTGTTTCCTATTCAATTTTCATTCGGCAGAGGCTGAAGCAGTTTTCCAAGCGCGTCCAAATTTTTCAACGCTTTGTCGAACGATGATATCTTCAAGGCGCAGGCGCGTTTTTGTTTTTCCAACGTTTCCCTGAAAATCTTTCGTTAATGATTGGGCCATCGAAAGATCGACTGATTGGATTTTTCCCTTCTCACTTACATCATTTCGTTCAGGCATTTTTCGTGAAAGACGAGCTTCCTGATTTGTTCTCTACATTGATGTACGTTCTCCTTATTTTTCCTTATATGTTCGATTTCGAGTTGAGTGCGGTCGAATTTCAGACGGAAATCGCGAATTTTCACGGCCAGCTCGTCTTCTGAATAAAAATGGCTATTAAATAGGTAATATCGGGGAAATTTAAAACGAGGATTTATTTAGGGTCACTAAACGTTGAGTCACTGATCAGTTCCCTTTCAGTTGCTTTTAAGGAAGGGTTGAATTTACAAACTCAACTTTTTTTAATTTCTTTTTCCGACTTGCTATTGAATTTAGCCTTCATTTTATCAAGCCAGTTGATCAAATAAATGGAATCGTTTTCCGACGTATTTCCCAACTCGCTCTTGCCGGTCGACGTATCACTCGTTACTATCTGAAAGAACAGTTAGAATATAAGATCAAACGAAATACGAACCGGTGCTTTTTTTTTTTTTTTTTTAATAATAAATAATCTCATATAATCAAGAATTTCGAAAACAGTGACCAAATGAAACGGAATTTACGCACTAAATCGTCATCCTCTTCCGAATAGTGGTCTCCGCAGTTCAAATGTTTTGGTGGAAATTGTCGAGATGATTTAGTCTCTTTTATAGACTGCAGGTCACCCTTTGCATTGGTTTGTTCGTCAATGAGCCCAAATGGGGAACTTTGAGAATCGCTCGGCCTCTTCGTTCTTATGCCTCGCCGACAAGACGATAATCTTGCCTCTAATTCTTGTATCCTCAGCAGCAGCAGGTTGACTTTGACTGACTTTCTCGAAAGGAGCACTCTCATCTGAAGGAAATTCGAGTTATAGAAATATTCTTCCAATTTTATTCAGACAGGCTCGTAAAAAAAATATTTTTTTTAAATACTGCAAATGATTGTACAATGGTTTATTATTCATGCACTTCTGTTAGTTACTATCCCTAACGTTTTGAACGTTTCCATCTAATATATTTGACACTATAAGGGAAACCTCCTTAGCAACTGTGGTAATTATAATATTTTATTTTTCTTAATTATCTAGTTGAAATTTAAATTATTTGCCTTACGAAACGATTAGTGTTTGACGACTATTCCAACGAGTATAGAACGCTTTAACTCTGGAAAGTCTCGAGTTATGTCATCTAACTCGAGAACCATTAAAGCTATCGACTTCGCTATATTCTCATTCGATTCAGCGTCCAAAAATCGATACCAAATACACATTTGTCCGAAAAAACCTTTGGAAATACGAATTTCCCCCTCTTAAAAACCCCCAAAAATACCCTTAAAATTAATGGTGCAATTTGGCTAAAGAATTGAGCCATTTTCAGGACAATATTGATTTTTGGTAAAAATTTCAATTATGTAGCTTTTTGTCAGTGTTGACGGCGGAAGGACAGACATTTTTTTATTCAATATTCGGATTCAATTTTACCTTGACAGGTAAAATATAAAATTTTGAGGGGCTTAGAATTTTTTACCGTGAGTGATTGCAATGGTTTTCTATTAATAATAAAGAAAACAAAATAGAAAATAAAAAACAAACGTTATAGGGGGTAAATTTTGATTATAAATGTTGAAGGAAGACAAAAAATGACTGTATAAAATATTATCCAAAATACTTTCATATATTCTGGCTTCATCAGAAGTTTAATAATGCCCGTTCAGCCAATTCAATCATCTCGCTAAAACGTCGTGAACTTCCAGCAACTTGGAAATGTTTACCTTGTCAATCAATCTTTCGCGATCCTGAACAACATTTTCCATTTCTTTAATGCGACGGTCTTCTCGCACCTTATTTTCAACGCATTCTGCATTCACGCGAAGCAATTGCTCTGCTTTTGTTTGCAATTCGACGTCCTTTCTTGCAATGATTTCTTCCAACTGCTCGATAACGCGGTCTTTTGAGGACATTTCTTCGTCTACTTTGGACATTTTGTCGTCGAAAGAGTCTTTCAAGTTGGCCAAGATTTTTTCCACGTCCTACGCCGATTCGAGGTAAATAAAAGTGAGAAAAAATCTGAATTATAGCTGTACTGGAAAAGCAAGTTGTTAAAAAATTAGTAAAAAATGTGCAAAAAATAATAAATAAATTGGTATATGGAATAAAAAATGTTTTCTTGTAAAATTAGCAATTTAACTGAAATTAATTTAAAAAAAATTTAATTAATTTGAAATTAATTAAAAAAAAAAATTCAATTTTACTGAAAATATCAAACCAACGAGAAAATAGGCGGGTGTTGCTTGAAAATTGACAAAAAGAGATGTCACGATTGAAAATTACAAGTTTCCAGGGAAAAACGAGATATTCGACACACATGTAAGCATCCAATTAATCTGTTTTATCAAATTCCCGCGTCTGCCATTTAAAAATTAAAATCACATCAATAATTATAACTCAACTGTAAAAATCGCAGTTGAAATCTTAATATAAAATATAAATTATTTGCTATTGGCGGTTGCCGGAAAATATTTTTTTCAAGAATATTATTTAAAATGGTGTAATTTAATTTTTTTTATTAATAAACTAATATACCGCTACAGAAGGGCAAGCACTGTGTTCCGCTTGTAGCACGCTGAGCTCCTTTTTGTTCTGCTTTAATTCGCTGTTCATGACGATAATTTGCTCCAGCAAATCCGATTCATTCGCCAATGCGTTTCCGCGATTTTCCATCTCCAAAGAGGCGATCATTTTATTCAACCGGCTCACTTCGGCTCTCAAGTTTTCTAGTTCTTTTTCTCGGCTTACAAGATTCTCCATCATGTTGATGCAATGAAGATCCTTGCGAATTATAATAAATTGAAGACAGTTTTTTGGAAAAAAATACGGAAAGGGTTGAAGATAATTTTAAAAATATATACAATTGAATATCTATAGAGGGATTTGAGGGAGAAATTCGAAATTGAAATAATCGCTTATGCGATGGTAACTCGTTTGTACTCAACTGCAGTCATGTGATCATCTTTCAGCTGAATGTTTTTTCGTGTTAAATTTTCAATTTCTCGAGTCAAGCTCAGAATTTCCTTTTGCCACCAGTCCTCAATGCTGGCCTTTTAAGAAAGAGAGCGAAATTAGCAGTGACATTTTAAACATATGAGCGAAATAAGTTTGGATACTAGATGGCATACCAACGCTCCAACTGTGTATTCATCCGTATTCTGGAAAAAAATTGTCGAGTGAAAAAAAATTGAAAATATTATTTACATATATTATCATTTATATATCATTGCATCATTATGCATCATAGTTATTATCATTTGCATGAGATGAATCGAGAAAAATGTAAAATTTAAGAAGTTTTTGTTTTTTAGTTTTCAGTTTTTTTAGTTTTTTGAGTTTTGTTTTTTAGTTTTTGTTTTTCTGAAGTTTTTTTTACAATTTCACGCGTTGAATTTCTCGTGTTGTTATTATTATTCAGAAAAGAATAACGTTTCGGTTGAAAAGCTGTTTGTTATATTATTATAGCAACAATCAAGGGGTAAATAAAAATGCTCGTTTCGATTTTATGAGATCGAAGTTCTCTCAAAACAATAGAACGGAATCGATGGCTTGACACAGTTCTAATAAATGTACAGTCGCGATATTTTCCAAGAGAACGGGGTCCCCTTCCGTGCCAGGCGCTCTTGGTCACAATCAATAGGGCATGAGACTGGTCGTACTGCAATATTATCAACCCTCTTGCTAGCGTTCAAATCTGGACGCTGCGCGTCTTGCACGTTGTGCTTTTTTTTAATAAAGTGCGGTCGATTCGGTCGGAGTGAAGCGTGAATTTGCAATGACAGTTAGCGGTACGCAATTTTAATTGTGCGACTCAAGAGAGCGGAATGAGATCGGTTTTTATCGACAGATTCGACTGCTGGTAAGATAATGATTTCGAATTGTAAATTTATGTAGATGAATTTCCAGTCGATGAAATATTTTTTGAGAACGCTGATTGATTTAATGTATAACCTCGTTAAGAACAGTTTATATTTTATTTTTATTTTTTTTTTTTTTTAGCGGCCCAGCGGGCTCAAAATAGCTCAAAATAGGAGCGCAAGAGCCATTTTTATTTCAAAAATTGCAGTTTTCCCTTAAATAATTTGATTAATTATTGATTTGGGTCAGTTCGCGTTCGAGGAAGCTCGAAAAATACTCGGATAAAATAGCGTAAAATTTTTGTAGGGATACGTTATAAATTTAAACACCTCCGAAAAGGATGTTGAAAGAAAGGTCGTGTTTAGAAAATATCGAGTTATTGTAATTTTGTTGAAAATTTCGGTGCGAGCCGAAAAAGGACAATTAGAAGTACGGTGTGCAACAACTACATTCATAGCAATTGATAATATCTTATGAAGAAATCCCTTTTTATCAGGCACCTAACTGTAAAATGGGTATGTAGTCGAACAATTATCTGATTTCTCCCTAGTTTTAGTAAATAATTTGTAAATGTAAAAATATTCAATATACCTATAGAGTACAAGTAAAGAAACAATGAATTCAATGTACACTTCTTGAGGTTTCTTTACTTGTATTGCCCAACCTTTGTGAAATCCTTGTAATAACACAATAAAACCTAAAAAAATAAAAATATACCTATAGAGAGATAGATATATTTAAAAATATTCAATATACCTATAGAGAGATTGATATATTTAAAAATATTCAATATGCCTATAGAGAGATAGATATATTAAAAATAATAACAAATATAATTAATATTAAAAAGTGGTTAGTAGGGGGACAATAATCTGATTTCTCCCTATTTTTAGTAAATAATTCGTAAATGTAAAAATATTCAATATACCTATAGAGAGATAGATATATTTAAAATAATAAAAAAAATAATTAATATTAAAAAGTTGTTAGTAGGGGGACAATAATCTGATTTCTCCCTATTTTTAGTAAATAATTTGTAAATGTAAAAATGTTCAATATACCTATAGAGAGATAGATATATTTAAAATAATAAAAAAAATAATTAATATTAAAAAGTTGTTAGTAGGGGGACAATAATCTGATTTCTCCCTATTTTTAGTAAATAATTTGTAAATGTAAAAATATTCAATATACCTATAGAGAGATAGATATATTTAAAATAATAAAAAATATAATTAATATTAAAAAGTTGTTAGTAGGGGGACAATAATCTGATTTCTCCCTATTTTTAGTAAATAATTTGTAAATGTAAAAATGTTCAATATACCTATAGAGAGATAGATATATTTAAAATAATAAAAAATATAATTAATATTAAAAAGTGGTTAGTAGGGGGACAATAATCTGATTTCTCCCTATTTTTAAGTAAATAATTTGTAAATTTAAAAATATTCAATATACCTATAGAGAGAGAGATACATTTAAAATAATTGATAAAAAATATAATTAATATTAAAAAGTGGTTAATAGGGGGAAAATAATCTGCTTTCTCCCTATATTTAATAAATAATTTGTAAATTTAAAAATATTTAACCGCTCAAATTCAAGTATTGATTTTTGCGGCCAGCAGAAAAAAAATTCTTACAACTTTATTATCCTAGAAGTTCTTTGAGCGCAATTAAAATCGACCAGCCTCGATTTTTTATTCTTTGGTTGAACGGTTTCTACAAAGTTGCCCAAATTTTATCAATTTTCGTCCGAGTTATTGCTAGTTTAGTTGGTTTTCCTGACCAGACAAACGGAAACCTTCCGACTCACAGAGACGTATCAAAGCACGACAACTCTGCCCAACACGTCAACACTGGTCGTACTTATTTTACCAATCAATAAATCGTCCAAACTTCGATAAGCGGACATTTTTGATTGTTCAGAATCATTTCATCAATTAATAATTCACTATGGTACTCGTACCTTAGGAAGAAAAAGAAGTGACGGATCCATTGCTTCTCAATTGCTCGAATAACTCATCAGTTTTGAAATGCTCGTCGGGGAACGATTTATTATCCAAGAAGATTCGTCATTGTTTTGTAGCGAATACTCGCCAAACCAAAAGCATACTCAGTAGCCGTATCGTAAACAAATTTGCCCTTGATTTTGCTATAATAATTCACCTTGGAATGTTCCAATTTTTTTCCCCCAACTCGACTTCGAAAACGGCCAATGAATAAATGAAGGCAAGGTAATTTCTTCGAACGAGCGTGGCCTTCAGCATTGCAACAAGTAGTTCGAAGTTTTCAAGGGCTTAACCCTCGAATATTTTATCAGTCTAGTGCACAGAAGTATAGAGCTGTTGAAACTTTCAAAGCCCAGACGAAAGACGGACGGCTGCTTTATTCTGAAAAATCCCGAAGCTTGAATAATGAGCAGAGATGACCAAAAATCAATCAAGAGATTAATTATCAAAAATAATAAATAAATTAGAATTATATAATTAATTAGATGTTGTTAGAAATTTAATTTATTTAGGAGTAACTAGTTAGAAGTTAAGCAATAATAATCAGAATTATTTGGAAGAAAAAAGAATTAATAGTAGGAACTAATTTTTAGGAAAAGAGATTAATTTGAAATGAATATGAAGTAAACAATGACAAAACCAGTTACCTATCGGGAGATCAATCTAAATTAAAAGTGACATACAATTAATCTAGTAGTAATATGGTGAGTAATTTAATAATAACGTCCGAGAGAATTGAGAAATTAAGAAATAGTACCTAATAAAATAATACATGGCGCACTTCTTTCAAGAAGCAATTCCAAAATAAAATCCAAAATTGAAATTAACGAAGGTGAGAAAAATACAATATATAAAAAAACGTGAATTTAATGAATTGGAGATTCGATTAAGTTAGAATTGATAAAAAAGATTAATAAAAGGAATGAATTATTAGAAATAGAGATTAATATAGAATTAGAATTAGAATTACAGTTTATTTATTTCCATACAAAAAAAGAATATTTTTTATATACCTATAATAAATTGGGCGTTAAACACCGCCAACTTAATTACAATAAACATGTATCTTACACATAGGCTGCTCAATTTCAAAGTAGTAATTTTCCATTTAAGACTAAGCTTGTGTTGGAAGAAAAGTTAGCTCGACAGCCTGCTCTTCTCTCTAATTCCTAATTAGGGCTAGGGCTTTTATTGTCTTACTCTCCTTATTCAGTTTATATTTTTTCCTTAAATTACATTTGTTACAGCTAGTTCATAAAAAAATGAATATGAGGAAAAACAATGAAAAAATCAGTAACCAATCATTTTTATTAATATTTATCCAAATGAAAAGTAGCATAAAATCAATGTAATAATAATCAGGTGAGGAATAACAATCACTGAGAAATATAGATATTCTTTGTTGAAAAATTGTTTAAAAAAAAAAAAAAAAATCCCGCTAGACGACCATAGTAACCTCCTCCTTGTTTGAAGTCGGTTAAAAATAACAATATAATAGATCGGGCTTTTTTCGAGAAACAATTCTATAATGAACTCAAAACTGAAATAAAAGAAGGTGTGAAAAAACGAATATAAAAAACGCGTAAAGGATGCTATACGTTCGGCCGCAGAACGTCCTTCGGAGGATGTGCCTAGACCTCAGTGTCGGATTTTTTGCCTTGAATGCTTTTTCTCTGTTCGGCAGGCCCACAGTAGGTGCCAAGGAACTCTTCCACCTGCTCTGGCTTCTGTCCAAAATCCCTTGCTTGCTGTAGCTCATCGTTTCCTTCAGGTCGAATTGCCTTGTACGTGTAGAGCAAGCATTGCACATTTTCGACGTCTTCTAGAACGCTGAACGCAGAGAATTTCCTTTACTCGTATGTCCGATGTCTAATCAGCGAGTTTTCTGTCACGCTGATTGAAGATGAGTTACGTTGACGAAACACCTGGTCGAAAAAATTATTTTCATTTTAGAAATTTGATTTGTTAAAAAAAAAAAAAATTCGAAAAAAAATGTTTTCGAAGAACTTCCGTTTTAGGGTTTTATTGTATTTGTCGCTGTAGCTATTGAAATAAAGGATTTTAGCGGAGTCGACTATATTGAAAATTGTAGGAAGATACATTTCGATATTTCTTTTTTAGATTGTTGGTAAAATAACTCTCAAGCCTTCGAGCTACGACTGTCCAAAGCCTTGATTGAAAAAGACGACTCCCAAAGAAATTAACATAATATGCAACGATGAAATTTTTTTCGATCTGATATTGAAAGAAATTATGAAATTTTTTAGCTTTCCCGTATCACGTTTTTTTTTTTCGGTTTTTCTTTGATAAGTTGAACATTCCGACCAAAACTCCAATAATTTAAATGATTTTCTGTTTGAATTGATTTTTTTCGTTCGACAATATACGTAAAACGCACGATTGTTTTAAGCCCGTTGTCAAACATGATTGAGACGATAAACCATTTTTTTTTTATTGCGCATGAAAAAATGCCTCTTTTCTTCATCTTCTGTAAACTTGGAGCCGTTGATTATTTTTGACAAAATATGCCTGGTGGAAATAGACTATAAATTTATGATAAATTATTCTATCGAAATTGCCGAAATATAAAATGATGCGATAACATTAAATATTTTTTATTAAATGTTTTTATTAAAATTTAAATTAAAATTTAAAATTATTAAAATTAAAATTTTTATTAAATATTTTTTATTCTACGCTCTCTCATTCGGATCACGCCCTCAGTTGAATGTTAACTGTTTCGAAAATCTCCGATATGGCCATGATAGCTTCCCCTTTTCGTACCCAGAAGTAATACAGTATTCCAACCTCACCTGGCCCTGACTTGAACTGTCCGCTGCGTGTCGGATTGGAATCTTCAGCTTTGCTCTTGTCATGCAGTCTCCAAGGTCATCCATGGTCCGAAGCAGCCGAATCGCTCTTCCGACATCGCACTTCCAATAATCGTTTTGTTTTGCCGAATGTACAGCGTGATTATAATCACCGGCCAGACGAAGAAAATCTTGTAAAATTATTTATTGTTTCCTATAAAACTGCGAAAAAAAATCTTTCTTACTTCTTTGTGTTTTTTAATCGATAATAAACCGTTAAAATCGCTAAAAAAAAAAAAAAAAATTCCTAAACCAACAAATTCTCTCAGGCGCAATTCAAACGCCTAGTTGGCTTATCAAGCAAGATTACCTTGAAGGCGAAATTTACCTCAAAAGTATATAAATGACATAATTTTTCAAGCGTTGCGATGATTCTCGTGGTCAATTGGCATGTAATTTTCCTATTTCTTTCATATCTTCTGTCTCACTTTCTCTACTGTTTCAGTGGTCTCTCATGTAAATTTTTCTACTTGCCGCTTACTAAAATGTTATCATTAAGTTTTACTTTTTTCATTTTATTTATTTATTTTATCTTATATAATTATCAATTTTACTTGTTTTTTTATTTTATTGTATTTTTCTTAAAATGATATTGTCCGCTATCGCGAATATGTATGGTGCAGTCCTGAATGCGACTCTGGCTCGTCAACACGGGTTTTCCTATCGACGAGCCAAATTATTCTGACATTCGAACACCAGGCGTTTTTTTGGATTGTATTTTGTTCTTTTTTTTTCAATGTTTCACAGAATAAAGTTTCATTTCATTTTTCATCATCATTTCCCTCAAAATTTGATGTTTTACATTTCAAGGTATGCAGAGTCCGAAAAAAGAATATAGAAAATTCATATAAGAAAATATAGGTAATAAATATAAAGAAAGAAAGAAGAGAATTAAATTATCCCACGCTTTTTATGACAAACAATCAATTTTTAAATATAAATAGTTCTAGAGATAGATCAATCAATTTCAGTACATTTTCGGACGCTGAACTAAATGAGAGAATCACAGAGCCGACAGCCTTTTTCGGCTATCTCAGAATTTTTTGAGATTTTCAAAAATTTGGCATGAGGGTAAAACTCGAGAATTTTCGGAGCTTTAAAAATCGTTCTATACTCGTTGGAATGCTCGTCAAACACTCTCATCAGCTGTACCATTGGGTGAAAAAATTAGCTTTTAATGTGTAAAATAAGAAAAAATTTATAATTAATTCTTAAAATTACAATAGTTGCTACGGAGTTTTCCCTAATAGTTATAGTTCCCACCAAACAACAGTAGCGTTTGGTAGAAACGTTCACGAATGTTACGACAAGATTATCACAAATTAATGGTCTTTTTACACCATTATTGAAACAAAATAATAATAAACCGCTGACAAAATTATTTGCAGCGTTTTTCTAATTACTTCCCATCTCGATTTCGCCCTCGGGTGAAACAATAGATCGTGAACATTCCCTCAATAAAATAAAAAAAGTTACAACGTTAGCCAGTAAGATTCGAAAACCCTATTTCCATATTTTTCCAACGAGAATATTCTTCTCCTATCTTCAATTTTTATCATTTTATTATATTTTTTTATTTTATTATTTTATCGTTTACGAAAAACCGTCGAATTCGCCGGTTTGACGGTGTCGTTAGAGCGCGTTTTATTGCATTTTTATCGCTGACGAATCTCCGGCGTCAAGCCGCTTGCGCCGGTGCATCGCCTCCTACTTCTCGGCGAATCCCGAAGAAGCTTCCGAGCCGGCGTCCTCGGTCTCCTCGTCGACTACTGTTCGTCGAGCCGGCCGCCTTTTCAGTCCAGTTCCGCGGCGCTAGTCATCAACAGCTGGTCCCTTGTCCTCTCGGTACTCGACCTCACGCCGTCTTCGCATTCGACAACGGTCACGGTACCGGCCGACGCTAATCGGGTACCGTTCGCCTATTATCGGTTCTTCTCCGAGGCTCTTTGGCGGAACAATCGTTCATAAAGTCAGCGTCACCGAACAGTAGGTGATTCGATTTTCACTAGAATAATTTCTTCTTTTATTATTAAGAAACCGTTTGTAATCGAGTGAGAAAAACGCTGCAAATTATTGAAAAGTTTATTATTCCTTCGCTTCAAAAATGATTTAAGAAGACTGTCCATTTGTGATAGTAATTATTCCGAGCATCGATGAACGTTTCCACCGAAAAACAGATTGGTAACTATAGGGGAAACTAGCGAATATTGTAATTTTATTCGTTTCTATTTTTCTTAATTTTCTAATTAAAATCTGAATTTTTCGCCTTACGTTATAGTTGAAGAGTGTTCGACGAGCATTCCAACTAGAACGATTTTTGGAGCTCCAAGAACTCTCGAGTTATAACCTCAAGACCAATTTCTGAAAATCTCCCAAATTCGATACAAAAGCTGCGATAACTCGAGAACCGATAAAGCTATCGACTCCACGATGGTCTCATTCGGTTCAGAGTCCAAAAATCTATAGAAATTGATACCAAATACACCTTTTTTTGAAAAACCGAAGAAATTATTAATTTTCTCCCCCTCAAAAACCCCCAAAAATACCCTTAACATGGAAGTAGTGACTTGGTTAAAGAATTGAGCCTTTTCAAACCATTATTTGGTGAAATTTTGCAGATTCAGCTCCTATGATTTCGTCAGAAAAGTGTTGACCGCATACGAGATTTTTTTTATTGTATATTCGGATTCTATATGCCTTGAAACGTGAAACATCACATTTTGAGGGAGTTAGAAAATTTTTTGTGCGATAGCAATAATTTATTATTGAACCATCAAACCGAAAAATTTTTACAACTCGGAAGTACAGTGTGTGGTGCTTAAGATCAAAATCAAGCGTGCTCTATCCGACATGAGAAATATTTAAAGAGCCAGAATTTTCAAATGTATTGATTCTGAAGGCCTATGGAAATCAAATAGTTGAAAATTGACTAATACATAGTTCAACAGCAAGCTTCTTGGACTCGAATTATTCTAATTGAAAATTGGTCCAGCCCATTACAGTGTCATTTCCTTGGCAGGAAATGTCGACCCTTGATTCCTCATATTCTTCTTTCACGATTTTCAAAAAGATGTTTTATCGTTGTCCTCTCAAAGTAGTCTCCCTTTAAAACTCTAATCGCTCATCTTGCCACCATAGACATTAAAGACTCCCATTTTGTTCTGGTGCCTGCGTATTAAAAAACTAGAAGCTCAAAGGCTGGAATAATCAAACCGATCTCTAACCCTAAAGAGTTTCCTTTCATCGCTATCCTTTGAGACTTGACGCCTATTTTAAGTCAATGGTCGGCTCAAATTCTTCCCACTTAACAACGGCGAATCGGAATAGAAAAAAAAAAAAATTATAAATTTTTAAAATTAAATAAAAATTAATAAATACCACCCCGATTATCACTATTTTGAAGCTTTTTTCTACATAAAAAATCACTTCCACCTCGAATAATATTTCTGTTTTTCGTCTCGAGAATAAAAACAACTGCATTCCATTGCGATTGAAGCGAAGTTCGCGGTTGTTGCGCTTCCTCGTCAAACATCAATTCGCCCTGTCGCTGTGCAATTACTCGGTCAAGAGCGTTCAACCCGAATCTTCCCCGGATTTCATGCCCGAGGGCTTTTACGAGTTCCTATTCGAAAGACAGCAGGACCATGTTGTTCAAGGTGGATATTAGTTGGAAATATTTCGACGAGTTTTTAATTAGGGCAATAAAGAGCCGGTTTCTGCTCTTTTTCGAACAGGATGTACCGATGGCTGAAAATGTCGAATAAATAATTTTCTAAATTATAATAAATAATAAAATAAAATGAATAAAATAAATAAAGTAAAATAATAAATAAAATAAAATAATAATAAATAAATTTCGAGTTTTTTCCCATGCGAATATCTCTATTATTTTCTATTTCAAGGGTTTTCTTCGTATTGCCCATTTTTCAAATGGATCCTTTCGAAGAATAACTAAAAAATGCGCAGATCGCCGATTCCGATGGCCGAAAAGGCCGCGCGAAGATGGCGAGCCGATTGTGTCAAATTATAACTTTCATATTACTCATTAAAAATGACATGATTATCAACGATAGTTTCAACCTTCCGAGATTGCGCGCAATTCTGATAAAGAATAGCTCATCGGCTTGAGTCGTTGGAAAATTTTGAGCGTCTCCGTCTTCGAGATAGCCATCGTTTTCCGATTCACACGATTCGCGTCCTCCTGCGAATCCATCCGTAACGAGAGGCTCACACGCTTGATAATCTTCGAGCTATACAAAAAGAAATTGAAAGGGAAAACAATAGAGGTTCGACCTGTTGATTGTCAGTTCCTTTTGAAAATAAAACGATTTCCTTCTTTGGTTATTTGAAATGAAATTTTAGTCGAAAAAAATCGTTCCATGGTATTCATAGGAGCGTTTTTTCCTCTTAAAAAATTAGTTTGTTTTTGTTAAAAAAAATAAAAGTTTTTGGCAAAATTTACGACGAATACAATAGAGTTTTAAAAAAAATTAATTTCGGTTCAATAATTTGCCTATTTATAATACTTGACCGTCATTAAAAAAATATATACCACTGTATAAATATAGTCAAATACGAGTCGACGGCTTCACTCGAATTTGACTACTCATTCCGACACGTCATTCTGTTCGTACGTTCAATACGGATAGCCCACGTCATAATTCAACCTCGTAAGCCGGTTGAATGATATCAATTAGAAACGTCAAGACGGAGTGAGAGTTGCGACAACTTGTGCATCGCTAATGAATGAAAATAATCAATGAAAGTAAGTGGTGAATTTAGTTAACAGAAAATGAATAACTCATTATCTAGTGATGAATTGAATTGAATTTTATTGGTTTTCAAATAACACTCAAAACTTCCGCAAAAGATTTTTCATTTTCACAGCCCACGAAAATCATTACTCAAATATACCTGATCTTCATCGCTAGGGCCACACACTGTACATCCGTGCTATCTAGTAAATTTTTGTACAAGAAATATCCATTTCCCAATGATCAATATATTTGATCGTCTAAGAGGTCATGAAATGTTTTCTTTGGCGGGTGGATCACGATAGATTTTTATCGTTAATGTCACATACCGTACTTCCTCGTTATCGAATTATTGTTTGCATCTAGAATGGGTTTTAGTCGCAAAAAATTTACAAAAGCTCAAGGTCTAGATTTCTTGTAACCAAATAGATGTACAGAAATGATAATGTACTATGAATATGATAGGTTTTCACTTCGAATTGAACTGATCCAACATAATAAACGATGACAACATGCCAAAAACGAATGAAGGTGGAATTATTCATTCATTCCATCGTCTATAGAACATTGGAAATTATTTCGTCAGTTAATCCAATCACAATATGTTGTTAAATAAGAGGAAACTTCCTGAGCAAAGGTATAATATTCCTTAGAAATTCTCTGTCTGCTTTACCTGAACGTATCGCACGCCTGCTCCTAAAGCGCTCTGCTCACTTCTGAACACGTATCTGTGAGTACGATTGTTTGTCTTTCCTTGCGTCCGTCTGTCCGTGCGTCCGTCTGTCCGAGCGTCCGCCTGTCCTTGCCGCCGGCTGTCCAGTCACAATGAATAATATCGCCATAACTCTCAGAAAAATTTGTGAAATTTGATTAAATATTCTCAGAAAATGTTCTCCCGGTGCAAATAAGATGACGTGATGGACATTTAACCTAACACACACTGCTTCAGAGATATAAGAATTGAAACATTATTCCATGTTGTTTATCGAGATTTTTACCACCCATAAAAGTCACTTCCTTCTTTCCTAACGATTTTTTTTTTTTTTTTTTGTATGAAATATTATTGTTGTTCTTCTGAATAAATCTCTCTCTCTCTCTCTCTCTCTCTCTCTCTCTCTCTCGAGAGAGAGAGAGAGAGAGAGAGAGAGAGAGAGAGGGAGAGAGAGAGAGAGAGGACCTTATGGTCCTAATCTTCCCTGGCTAAATAAATGCTTCATTCATTCATTCATTCTCTCTCTCACTATTTGTGATAGGTCAAAGCCTTGTAACGTTCTTCGTGGCAAGCAGATTGCCAGACGAAAGATCTTTGGCTCGCACACCGTGTAGTATCATGTTATGAGCTTTTTGCGTGTATCTTCAACTGGCTTCAAAGATCCATATATTTGAACGCTGGAGGTTTTTAAATGTCGTAACGATGAGTGACGAATAACGAGTTTCTTAATTTTGAAATTGGTTATACCTGTTACCAACTCAAACATGGGAGTTCTGTGTGATCAATGGAGACCACTGGTTTTAATACTAGATTACTGGAAGAGCATTGTAACGTTTTGACGTCAACGTGAACGTCATAGTTGTTCTTCCGAAGAGGAACACAAAATAATTCTTATCCTCTTAACGACCATAGGTACCATTGGTCCTATAATGCCCTGAAGAAGCCCGAACGGGCGAAAGTACTCGGCGTAATAAAAAGGAAAAAAAATGGAGAAGAGGTCGTCTCGTTACTCTCCCCCTCAACCTGCAGAAAGAAGGAATACGACCACGTGGAGAAGAAAAAAAAACTCTTAACGATTGTTTCGAACATTGACCAAACTTCTGTCTCCGATTTTTACAATGTCGATAAAACTGACCATTTAAATTGTTCGTGATCGCATAAAATTGCTCGGCATCATTACGATTGCATCGCATTGCGTTCAATTATTTTCAACAAGTAAAAGAACTATTCCTTTTTTCGCATTGTTTGACAATAGACCGGAACTCGCTAATATCGTTATTTTTTACCCAACCTATTGTAATTTTTTTCATTTTCGACCGAAAACATTTTTCCCATCCGAATTTTTTCGCAGTCCGAAATGATGATAATTATTGTAGCTTCAAAAGTACGCGGCCGGCAAAAATAAGTGTTTTCTCAAGAAGTATCGCTCGCGGCCGAGGTCAGAAAAATAAAAACTGAACAAGTGCGAATGATTTGTTTACATTCTCAGCTTCAATGTTTTATTCCGTTCAATTCATGTGGAAGCGTAATCAAATACAGTCCGTGAGTAAAAAAAACAAAAAAAAAAAAAATGAAAAAAATGAAGGAAATGAATGATGATGTGATGATGAATGTGAAACGTAGTTATGTAGACAGTAAAAAAATTCTACTTACCTGCCGAATAATATTCAATTTACATTAGATCACTAACTAATCCAGTACAGATTATATAATTATAATCTCAATTCGTCCACTTGAATTTTAACACGTAGAAGGCATCAATGTTTTCTTGTAATTGTCTTGTTTTCCTCACGTTTCCGGCGTTTTATTGCTGTGGAAACGCCGAAGGTTAGCCATCCTCGGCCGTAATATCGGGTAATTTAGCGAGAACCCGAGGAGCTGAAATGGAAACGTGATTTCTTCACTAGATGTTATCACCTCGACCTGTGTTGCCTGTATTGCTTTGCCGGAAATAAGTCGGACGTGGAACTTTCTTATAAGAAAATTCTAAATCTTTCCAACGGTTTCCTTAGATTTGGGTTAACTCGAAAAATGAGGGCGCTACAGCCATTTTAGCGAGTTAAGGTTGAAAACGCGAAAATGCCAAAAACATGGTTATTTTGCGGAAGAAACAGAGGAAACAATGTCTGAGTTTCTTTTCCTTCTCGTCGCTTTTTTTGATGTCCGGGGGTTGTGAGAATGATAACGAATACTAAATGATATATAATTAGGTCGCCCTGAGGATGCCCGAATGGGCGAAAGTGCTCGGCCAGCTAATAAAGAATTGGAGAATGAGTCGCCTGGTTTTTCTCCACCTCACAATGTCTGAGTGTACGATTTATTAGGGATTTGTAGGGGTGGGGATTTATTGGTAGAATATTTTTCTCGATTATTGACCAAAAAAGACGTAGACACCCTGTGCGCGGGTTGTACGGGAAACATCCTGGAAAAATTCGTGCCACCGGACAGGTTCGGATTCTATAAGTAATTTCTGATCAAATTTGTCCTATAATTAATTTTAAACCACTTCTTTTCTTGCTCTGCTTCCACTTTTAAGATTTTTTCGACTTCAACTCGTTGGAGCCACAATAATTCCCTTAATTATCGGAGCAAATTTAGATTTTATCATCTCCTTGGAAAAAGAGTTAAATTTCCCAGCTCTCAATTGTAAAAGTATAATTTTCTGATCAGATGTCCGGGTATGCAAGGAAAAAAATCGGTTGGAGTAATCAAATCTCAGAAATTTCTCATTGCCTGTATTTCCTATTACTTCTACATTCAACCCAGATCGCTACAGTAATCAATTGAATTCATGTTTACGATAATCCCAATCATGAGCGAACCATTGAGTTACCACGTGAAATATTTACCGAGAACGGTCAGAATATTAGATCCGGGTTGCAGCCGTCGTTATGACGATTCGTCATAGTCCGAATAAATCATTTCGTGCGGTTTGTCATCGCCGAGGAAAACCTATAATCTTGGATGAGCAACGATGTGGGCTATGGATAGTCAGCTGAAGTGATTGCACTACTTATCGCTCTATTATAGACCCCTTCATTAAGAATCGCACGGTATGCGGTTGATGTCAAGGTTTACACGGCACCCGGTTTTATAAAGACGGCGCCAAACCCAATCATGAGATTCGATCTCGTTTTTTTCCCTACGTTCATTTTTGACCAGAGGAAGAAAAATGCAAATTTTTATTTCCAATTTTTTTTACCGACTAAATTTTTATTTGCCGACTAAATATAGCTCTTAATATAGTTGTTTTTATTATGTAAAATTGTTTGCTGACAATTTTTCTACTGACAATTTTTTATTTACAATTTTTTTACCGACTAAATTTTCATTTGCCGACTAAATATAGTTGTTTTTATTATTAAAAATCGTTTACTGACAATTTTTCTACTGGCAATTTTTCTAGTGACAATTTTTTATTTCCAATTTTTTTTACCGACTAAATTTTCATTTGCCGACTAAATATAGTTGTTTTTATTATTAAAAATTGTTTACTGCCAATTTTTCTACTGGCAATTTTTCTACTGACAATTTTTTATTTCCAATTTTTTTTACCGACTAAATTTTTATTTGCCGACTAAGTATAGCTCTAAATATAGTTGTTTTTATTATTAAACATTGTTTACTGACAATTTTTCTACTGACAATTTTTTTACTGGCAATTTTTTTACCGACTAAATTTTTATTTACCGACTGAATATAGCACCAAATTTTTATTTACCGATTAAATATAGCGCCAAATTTTTATTTACCGACTAAATATTGCACTGTCTTTGTCTTGAAACTCGTATGAAGAGCATTTTGAAAAAAGGCTTCAGGTTCAATTTCTACGTATCTTATCGCGTGCGTTTGTGCGGACTCAGGCTTTTGTGTTCGTTGCTGTTAATGACATCGTATGCGATTATTGCGAAGTTAGTATTTTTTGGGAACATTTCATCGACGCGTTCTTTGTTCTTCTTTGTTATCGTCCTCAAAACAATATCCGGCTGTTTCCGATGCTTACTCACTGCGAAGCTCTCGAAGGACAAAAATAGTTCGGCTGACTCAGAAAATCAAACTTTAATTAGTCACAATTGGCGAAAAAATAATCGTAATTGAGAACAACGTTCGAGATCGATTTAATGATAAAAAGCTTTTGGATTCCATTTTTGCTGATAACATATATTTTTATAAAAAAAATACGCTATTTATCTATATTTACTACGCAAGTAGGGGGAAGAGTGATTGAAGAACAGAGCAGGAAAATTCAATTTAAAAAAAAAAAAAAAACGAGTTGTTAAATAAAAACGCAAATTAAAGAAAGAAAAATTTCGATTTTCTACCTTGAAATTTTCGTAAAATTCGAAGTGTAACTTTTCAAACTCACCATGAAAATTGAAAAAGCTTATGGCTGTCGATCAAGTTCCGTTGTTTTAACAGCAAATTCGGGTCCAGCGTTAAATTTCCAGTAAGAATCACTTTAAAAATCTGTAAAAAAAGAACTTTTTTCACAGAAGAAGGCTACAACTTTTCTGAAAATTTGAATATTTTACCTGCCTCAACGATCGAGTAATTAATAAAAAACCGTAAAGTTCCAAAAACCTACGGAGGATTCCTTGTTTGCTTTTTTTTTTTTTTTTTTTAATTTTTTTTGTTTAGAAAATTTTGTATTACTTAGATTTTGTTCGAATTTTGTCAAACATCAGCTGATGGTAAGTTTATTAATAGTAAATAATACTTTATATGTTCCTGTTGCCCGAAATGGATGAGAAAAATTTTTAACGTAGAAAAATGTGATTTTATTGTATTGTTAAATACTGCGTAGACAGTTGTGAAATGGACACTGACCAAGGATGACCTTTTAAATGAAGATTTTTTAATATATTAAGGAGGGCACAAGTTTCAAATGTTGGAAAACTTGATAAGTTTGGGAGATATATGGGCTGACAGCGGAAGTTGAGCTAATTTCAGGGCAAATTACTGTTCACAAAGTCGGCAAACGGTTCATTTTGTACGAGTTGATCTGACTCATCCATCTGACGGTTAGCTAACCGATAGCAGATTCTTGTCCGGTCTCGTGCCCTTTCGTGCAACCTGAGCTGTCACCTGTTACCTGGACTATAGCGGGAATTCCCCGTTCACGCGATTTGATCGGAGTCCTCTGCCGACAACCGCTTCTTTAGACGACCTTGCCGCCGATAATTGAATCGGGTTACCTCGTCGATTCAGCGAAAACGAAACGACAACAAAAACCTTGCCATTTCGAAAGAGCAGGAGCGCCAGACCGATTGGACGATTTTGATACAGTTATATGGAAAAATGGTTACTTGAAAAAATACTATTTTTTAAAATAGTAAAAAAAAATTTAATCCTTGTAGATGGGAAAATGGGCAAATATATTATTAATATTTAAAATATATTTAACAAGTATAATATATAACTCTGTAATTTTATCTTAAAATAGTGGATTTCAATTAAAGGCCTTTGAATCGTACGTTGAAAATATATAAATACCTACGAGGTTACCAAACAATAAAGGGAAATATTCCTAATCAATCATACTTCCGTTCTATATTACGTAATAATAATCAATCGATTGTGGAAAAGGTGGAGGTTAGGGTAATAATAATTTTAAAAGAAGATTTCGTTAAAAAAAAAAAAAATCTAGTCATTAAAGAAGATTTTAAAAATTTTTTTATTTCCGGTTCCAAAGAAAAATTTAAGAAAGAGTTTCAATATAATTAAAAAAGTCTAAAAAAAAATCGAAATAATTTTACATGGTTGGATTTTTCTCAACTCAAAATAAGATTTCCTCTGGAGATTCCGAAATGACCATTTCTAATTACTGCTAGAAGGTGTTTTCTAGCAAACGTTTTGAGAAGACGCTCGAGTATAGATAACACTCGATCTGGCGACCTTTATGAATCATAGGAAATTCTCCGATGAGATTTTTTGAAAAATGCGAACGGCCGTGGGGAAGATCGGAACAAGGTGAACAAGGTGAGTGTACCGGTAGAATGCACGTTCCGAGCTACAACAATTTCTAGGAAGAGAATGATTCATGACAAGATTTAATCGGTTCGTTTGACACGTCTCGAATATCAGTCACGACAGATAGCAGCCGCTGTTGACCGTTAATGCTAATAACTGATAAAACTATCACTTAATTAGTTCGGAAGTGGAAGCGAATGTTTTGAAACAATGACTTGAAACTCAGTTTCCGCGAGCGATTTTCGAGACGTTGAAAAATTCTGTATGATAATCTCGCAAATGTTTATAAGCATTGTAAGCCGTTCTATACATTTTAGAATGCTCGTCAGACATTTTCTTTTACCAAAGCGACAGAAGATTATTTTTACTATAAAATAAATCGTTCGGGGACGATAAAAATAATTAAAATGATGGCATTTGCACATAGCATAAATTCTGCTATTACAAGAATATGGTCTTGTTCTTTATAACGAACCAGTGTAAGAATAATTTTTGCCACGTCTTTTCAATACCGTATTAATTGGACATCATTCTATTTTCACCCAAGCGAAATCCTATTTTCATCTCGATCAGTAAACTTGGCAAACGGAGAAACAAGCAGTGACAATAATATCGTCGCAATTAGAACTCCTCGGACGCGTCCCGAGGATTCGACTTCCTCTGAGAGTTCTATTAACGCCGGCTTCCTTTTATGAGGAACGGATGGTTAATTGCATCTAGAGAACGCCAATTAAGACATCCTTCACAGATATATCACGAAGAAGATGCTCTTGAAGGTCACAACGTGAGCTGTGATTTCTTGGGGTACAATATTTAAACAATGCTCATAACTCGATTTTTATTACTTATAAAGGAGTTCTTATCTTTCTTCAATGTGACGTATTAATGGAAGTATTGCGATCGTCAAAAAAGTCATCGGAAGTGAACTTGGAAGAAATTTTCATAATACTAACTCAGAAACACTTTCGGATCAATAAAAAATAAAATGGATCCTGGTAAATATTAATGGTACCAGGAAATAATAATGGTAATAACGCCGAGACGTTCGAGAAATACAGTATATGATTTTATTGGGTGTCGCTCTTTTTCTGATATTGTCAGGATGAGGGGGAGATTGAGATTGCGACTTTTTCTCCATATTTTTATTCCTCGGCCGAGATCTTTCGCCCATTCGGGCATCTTCAGGGCTGCATAGGTCCATCTGGTACCTATGACCTATGGGTCATAAAATAAAGGAATAAAAATATGGAGAAAAAGTCTCAATTTCCCCCTCATCCTGACAATATATGATTATTTCACTCATAGAGGAGAGGATTTTACTATTTTTTTAAATCGGTCGTTTCATTTCGTGAAGTTCTATTGAAAAATCGATATCGAAGATGCGATATGATGGCTAAATAATGTAAATACAATGATTCTAAATTTATCTGGAATGTTACACATTTTTTCCGCCGTGGTATTCTTCGTCATTCTTCTAAATACGCTGTTTCTCAGATGAAAAAATTTAGTCTGCCGAACCCGCATACCGTCCACGTGGAAGAGCGGTTTTATTATAAACCACATGCTTATTGACCACTTCACTGGCTCCTGCCAGCATGATCGTTTCCTTCTTATGAACTCAATGCCCTCTAATCGTCCGATTCCGTCTGTGGCAACTTGAATCGCGGAACGCGGTGTCAATGACTTGCGCCCAATGTCCAGCCGACAGCCACTTCGGCGTTCATTGTCGAGAGACGTCTTTCCAATTGTGATAAAACTTACGACTATAAAATAATCCCGGGGTTGAAAAAACCGTGCCAGAATAGAACAAGTTGCAGTGGTAAATAATCACGAAAAGCATTAATTTTTGCACTTTTCACACGAAGAAACAACTTTCAAAATAGAGAAAATTGCCTAAAATTGTGTTATTATTCGGCTCAAAAAAACAACAAAAAAATTAAAAAATATATCCAAAAAATATAAAAAATTAAAAAATAAATTGATGAATGAGTCGCCTAGTTTTTCTCCTCCCCCTCACAACCCCCGGACATCAAGAAATGCGACGTGAAAGAAAAGAAAAAAACTCGATTTAATTAGAATTAAAATTGAAATTGAAATTAAAAAATTAATTAAAAATAAATAAATAAAGCGAAATAAATCTAGTAAAAAAACCTAAATCAAGAAACGAGTATAAGGTTTATTCCATCGTAAGACTAATGAATAAAAATATTCTTCAAGTATTGGAATATAATCAAACCAAGAACTAAGCCCTGTGCGGTTTGGGGGAGTTTGAAGCTCCAAATCATCGTTATCTAAAAATGCGGTGTAAAAACAAATAAATAAGTGAAATTTAAAATGATTACAAAGGAGTGAAAAAAATTACTTGCATACATAAATGCTCGACATAAATTCTTTACGAAATTCTTTACCTTTCAAAATCCGCCAAAAATATTTTTTTCTTACATAATAAGCGGGAGAAATTTGCGTGTTATTTCAATACCTCGGGTAACACTCTTAGAAAGTATGGTAGGCTAATTAAAATTATGTTTTGATGTGCTCCAGAAACGCGTTTGAGGGACGGGAATTACGGATAAGATAATTCGTCATTTCTGGGGTATCTAAAATAGTCTGGGTGTTTTTTGGAATTCACGTCAGAAATCATTTTTTCGAGATCATTTTTACTGGGTTATTTTAATAAATTAATCTACTAGGTTATTTGAATAAATTCGAGTAAAAACAAATAAACTTGCTATTGAAATAATTTGTGAAATAATAACGGAATTATTCGTCTGTAATTGATTCTTTCGTCGTCTTCGTTCTTCTCGTAAATCATTGTAAAAGAAGAATTAAACCTTTAAAACGCATTAAAATACTGTTTCGTATCGAGTGCGATTGCTCCACGTTGATGGTATTGGCGACGATTTCTTAGTGTTGTCATTCCATGCTGATTCGTCCTCGGCAGTAATGGAGGGCGCCTAGTGCAATCAATATGCCCGTTCCGTTTCTGAGGTTGTGCGGTCACTGGGGCGCCGATCATCCCAGCCACTCGTTGCAAGGTTAGGTCACAAGTTCCGAAAAGCTCCGTTTAAGTCAAATGCAAATTCGCCTCGTCGACTGTCGTTATTATTATAAATAATAAACCATTGTAATCGAGAGAGAACCTTTCTAACCTCCCTCGAAATTTGGTGTTTTCAAGGCATGTAAAATCCAAATATCCAATTTGAAAAATAAAATAAAATAAAATAAATTAATTAATTAAATAAATAAATATAAAACGCTGGATTTTGATCTAATAATATTATGTAAGAAGACCATCCGTTTGTGATATAAACTATTCTGAAAATATGTTAACATTTCTATCAAACAACTGATTGGGAACTATAAGGGGAAATTCCGTAGCAACTAAGGTAATTAACTATTTTTATTTTTCTTAATTTTCAAATCAAGTGCTAAATTTTTCGCCGAATGGTAGGGCTGAAGAGCATTCCAACGAGCGTAGAACGATTTTTATAGCTTCAAAATTTCTTGATTGCCAAATTTCTGAGAATGTCGGAATAATTACTATTACAAATGGATGTTCTTCTTACATCATTATTGCAGCAAAGGAATAATAAACACAGTACGATCATTTGCAGCTTTTTCATCTTGAAAACATTTTTCTAACAATATAATCGAAGTCTTTCGGAGCGCATCTTGCCTGATAGATAACGTCAATGTTGGGCAAGCGTCGCATTCATGTTTGTCTTTAGGAAGACAAAAGGGAATCGAAAGGGCTTATCCCATTGTCCTTAGTGTAGGAGGCCTTGGCCTCCGAGTCGGGACGATTTTTCGTTTTGTACACATTACTGGATGGTGACAATGGAAGATGGACCAGACGTCGCATGTTGCGTGTGCGACCGCTTCCTACTCACTTCCCGTCTGGTGATACCTGCGACGATGATCTCTTGGGACATCCGAAGCTCGAAATTATTCGGTCATTTTGGTTCATTATCAATAAATCATTGTAATCGCCCAAGAAAAAAAAATTCTAACCCCCTCAAAATTTGTTGTTTTACGTTTCAAAGCATGTACAATCCGAATATTCAATGAAAAAAATTCAGCCTGTCCGCCGTCAACATTTTTCTGACAAAACTATAAAAGCTAAGCTCATGAAATATTCACCAAAAATCAATCTTCGTCTGACAATTGCCCAATTCTCGAACCACATTGATAGCCCAATTTTAAGGGTATTTTTGGGGGGTTTTGAGGGGGGAGAAAATGAGTATTTTCCAACGTTTTCCAGAAAAGGTGTATTTGGTATCAATTTCTATAGATTTTTGCACGCTGAATCGAATGAGACCATCGCGGGTTCGATAGCTTTATCGGTTCTCGAGTTATCGCAGCTTTTGTGTCGAATTTTCAGAAATTTGTCATGAGAGTATGACTCGAGCGTTCTTGGAGCTATAAAAATCGTTCTATGCTCATTGGAATGGTCGTCGAACACTCTCTTCAACTAATCAAAAAATTCAAATTTTAATTTGGAAATTAAGAAAAATAAAAATGATTAAATTTACAATCGTAGCTACGGAGTTTTCTTTATGGTTCTCAATGTGTTTCTCGGTAGGAACGTTCACAAATGTTCGGCATAATTACTATCACAAAATAGTCTTCTTAAATCAATATTGAAGCGAAGGAATAATAAACCACTGATCATTTGCAGCGTTTTCGAATCAATATAATCCTCGAATGCTGTCACGTTGACTTCCCTTTGGACCAAAAGTGTCGCACTTTAGTTCTAAATTTCTTTCACTCAACAACTGGATAAGCTATATAATTATTTTGAGAAAAAAAAAGAATATTAAAAATTTAAAAAATATTTAAAAAAGAAATATAAAGAAAAAATCGGAGAGAAAAACGTTTCAAATTTCATTTTGACAATGTTGAAGCATTAAGTATAGTGAAAACCCAAAAAAGGTTGCTTACAAGTCCGCAACACCATTTCAAACGCTTTTTTATAACGATTTTTCGTAACGGTTTTTCGTAACGCTTTTCAAGTTTGTGTGCCATATAATAGACATAAAAATGTCAAAAACGTTTTCGGATAGACGGATATGAATCCGTGAACATTACACGGCGGGTAGTTAAAATGTGCGGTATGTTCGAGCTGTGACATTGACAATGCTGCGATGCTCTAACCAAAAGACTGACCATGAGCTGGATACATTTACCTTTTCCTGGGAACACTTCGGAAACACTGACGACATTTGAATATACGAATCGCTCATGCGCGAATTTCGCAGAGCCCTCGACTAAAGCAAAAGCCGCTTACAGTTTACAAGGGAACGTGAAATGTATACAGATTGATCGTTATTTCGGACACGTACGAGCCGGTGAAACGCGATGACGATGAAATAGCGACTGACAAAAAAACGCACCTATTCGATATTCACGGGAGAACTCTGTAGAAGTATGTTGCGCTCTAGATTTGACAACGAGAGGTTCAGTTATTAAATCGGAGGACAATCGCAGCAGGTTGAATATTATGTATCTTGACAGGATGTACCACTAATTCTGCAGGTTGGTCGATTGAACGAAGATAATTTAGAGAGTGAAATTAGACGTTGTCATAATATTATCGAGCGCTTTCATGCTACTGGGCCTCAATAGGAACCATCATGTAGATTTATATGGTCGAATGATGTGAACGTGTCTAAAAAATGTTGTTAGAAATTTGAAAATAAAGAAAAAGTAATTTAAAAAGATGTAAAAAATAAAATTATAAAATAAATAAATTGAAATAAAATAAATAAATAAATTGAAAAAGGTAAAAATATAAAATATGTTTCTGTTTTACAGGATGGGGCAACCACTGTGTTTTTTTCTGCTGCTCCTTCTATCTGTCTGTTGTAATACAGGTAATGTGACTATTTTTCAATTTCATTTTTTTTTTTAATGCTATAAGATCGCACTGATTGCATAACTTCATAACTACGTCTGAATTATTAATAAGGAAATTTCAATTAGACTGGAGCCACAGTTGATCGAATGCTAAAAAATAGTGAAGACAAAAAAAATTCAATAGGTACATTAAAATATGTAATACTACATCTTCTTTTTGATTCGGGGAAGAATGATCCAGTCCACTTCAAAAACCTCTTTTATTAGGACGTTTCGCCAAAAACTAAGCACATCACCTCTCCTCCATCTGCCAGCTATCTACTTCTTCCTCTCATCAGTCTTCCACTTTTTTCGTACTATAAACTCAAAATTTCATTATTAATTAACCTATTACCGCAGTGTTCAAAATATTTTTCGATTAGTTTGAAACATTTGTTATTACAGCCGCAGTAAAAATCGTTTTGACTGGACAGCACTTATAATCATTATCACTGTATAAAACTTTAATAAAAATAAATAAATAAATTTTTTTTTAAAAACGCGCTTGAACAGAAAACTTTTTTATAATGACATAAATATATAAAAAGTTTTGCCTTCAACGTTACATCGCAGACTCGTTTTTATAACCTAACTGCACTGCTAACTACTCACTTTTATTTGCTGAATTGTAAAAAAATCGAATGAAAAACTCATAAGATAATTCGCAATTCTTCTATCTTCTTCCCAATTTATTTTTCGAATGCCGACAAAAAAAATTGATTCTTCACCTCGTACAAAAATATTTTTTCTCGTCTAACAATAGACCTGAAATTGGAAGATTTTTCAAAATACGTTTGGCTCTAAAGCGATGGAATGTTTGCTAGGAGTGAGATTTCTATTCTATGTTGACCGGTTCTTGAAATACATGGGCAAGACAGTTACTCATTAGCCATCTTTTTCATTTCTTAATAGAAGGAATTCCCCCGATTCAGTTGTTATTAGGCTATTTTTTCTCAACCGGGGAAAAACTCCAATTCGCCTCTTGAGGAATTTCTGAAGCTGTACTTCCCTATAGGAAGGCTGAAGAATATCGTGGTGTGAATATTGAACTCCAAGAGCTACTAATTAAATTTACTAGGTGCTGAATCCTTGGAAAAAATTTGAGTAATTAACTAATTGATATTTAATAATAATAATAAAAATAGAAACGTGGGGAAAAAAGGATATCTTGCTTGTATCGTAAAGTAGCTTATTTTCCGAATTATAGGCAATTTTACGTGCGCTTTCGCCCTTTCTGGCATCCTGCCGTCATTGAAGAATTTTTTCACCACTCTACAAAGAAACTCAACGCGCTCGATTAATCGTATTTATTTCTCGCTTATCCCTGGTTTGTTTATTTTCCCCGTGCCATTTCGTAGCTGTTTCTTTTTCGGCGTAGCAGCTGAGATGGTTTTGTCCTCTTGAGTAGGTCGGCTGAGAGGAGTCGTGAATCGGGCGGAACCGAAATGCAGTCGGGCTGCAGAAGCGAACAACAATGAACCCGTGGGCGATCATACGGAGCCCGGACGCCAAGACAGTCGCCATGAGCTCTGGATAGCGGGTTCCTATAAGTTCCTGTCAGATAGAAAGGGAACCCAGTACAAAGAAGAGATCATCCTCTGAGGCGTGTCGAAACGAGTTGTCCGGTTGAATGACCAGTGACACTTTTTTCAGTTCCTCGCCAATCGAATTTTTTCATCGTTTTCTTATCGACCTCTCATCCGCACAAAGGGAAAAAATTGAATTAAAAATATAATAGAGAAGCATTGAAACATACTTGATTCGAAATAATTGTAGTTATTATCGTCTGCGGCCCAAAATTGAAATTTCACATTTTCAGGGTGAACAGTAATTTATGGGATATCTCTATCCGCTATCTATACCACAATATGATTTAATTATTATATTACACTATTATATTATTACTCCATGATAAAAATGGAAAGAGTTAATTCATCTTTATAGATCCAAATTACAGTTCTTCTTCATTTCTAAATGCCAAAATATATTTATCGTCAAACCACTAACAAAAAAAAATTTTTTTTCAGTACCCATCAGCGAACCAACAAAGCTCGTCCAATCTGATGATGGTAAGCATAAGCTGATCTTGGTTCATCAGCATAATTAAATGGTATTTATGTTACTATTATTCACGGTAATATTGAATTTCGGATTTAAGTCTCATTTCCCTTGTAACTCCAAAATGAAATGCTATTGAAAATAAATGAATATTTTCCAATCAAGGTACTGTAAAATGTATTCTTTTCGCAGTTTGCACTGTCAAAAACGTGACCTATTTAAGAGGCGAAGAAGTGGCCGACGTCTCACCTTGTGAAATTTGCCTTTGTCAACCTCCCGAAGTCAAATGCTCAGCTGTCAAATGCCAACCGAACACAGGTTGCAGAATTTTGCAGCAGCCAAACACGTGTTGCCCTGTTTACAAATGCGGTACGCTTCTCAATTTTAGCGTTTTAATTTTTTTAAAAACCTAATCACGGATTTTTTTTCATTTTTGACAACTGATGATTTATATCCAACTGATACAATATCGTAAATGAATAAAAATTTCGCAGCGTTTCCCCATTTCAAATTTGGCTGTTTTCAGATTGCGAACACAACGGCAAAGTTTACAACAACGGTGAGAAACTCGACAATCCGTCATCGCCGTGTCAAGTTTGCTACTGCCGTGGCGGCGAGATTATGTGCAATTCGATCACGTGTTACATAAGAGATGATTGCGAGCCACGGCACGTCGAAGGGCAATGTTGTCCAAAATACGAACACTGCCCTCCGAAAAGTAAGTTTTCATGTTGTGCGTTTTGAAACGGAAAGATCAATAGATGGGAGTGATAAGACGTGCAAGATATAAAAATGATAAGAGTGATAACAATGATAAGAACAATATGATATGAACAGTATGGGTATGAATGGTGTGATGTGAGCAATATGATATGAATGATAAAATCGTTACTCTGTGTCTCAGTTGGGAAAAAAATGCGAGCGACAAGTTGCCTGCGATTTAGAAATTCATGTCTTGTTAATGTGATTGGTCGCTTTGCTTCAGTTTTGTTTCAAAATGCTTTCTCGTCATTCGAAATTTCTTCTTTTACCCTCTTTCTTAACTACATGGCACAAAAAAGGCGTGGAATAAGGAAACCAGTGGATGCAATTTTTCAACTTCACTTATTAGAATCCCCATTTTCAATGAAAATCAGAAATGGGAGAGAAAAATGAGAAATCAATCAAAATATGACGAGAAAATGTAAACAAACGTCGTGCGCGACCTTGCAACTGAGCGACAAAAAACAAACTTGTTTGAAAATCAAACCCTGACGAGCGACCAATACAACATTACTAGCGTCTCTCACATGAGACAGATGCATACTATTGAACTGTTTGATCCCCCTAGAGCTCGCTTAGATCGCTCGTGTTTTGTTTCTACGTGAGACGCAGGGTTATGATATGAGCTATAAAAGCAACTTGATACGAATGATAATAACGATATGATACGAATGATAAGAACTGTATGGTATGAATAAGAAGAAGAATAAGATATGAACAATACAAATTATTTTATGTTAGCAATTTCCCTACAGCTGATTTTTTCTTTCTTTTTTGTTTGCTGGAGGTGGTCACAATGTTAGGCAATCTTCATTATATTTTGGGGTACTCGCAAACAAAATAAAAGCGGTTTGACCTTCATCTATCATCCTCTTGCAACAAGATAGCGGGCGTCGACCCGCCCTGGGACATGTCGCAGAGGCTAACGAATCGATCCGTTCCAATTTCTGAGCAATTTCCTTTTTTTCACCACATTTATTAGCTTACATCGCATTAGATGCTAGCGAAACCCCTCGCAATCCTCCTAATGGATCGTATCCCCAAACTCGCAAGGCTGGACAGCTGGGAAAGGTTGAGCAGGGTCAAATTGATGGAAATGAAACTTGACATTGCCACGCTACCAAGGGGATCACTAATCACGTAAATGTCCCCCTTGCTCGTCAGTGAGACGCGAAAATCCACCTCTGTCCAGGAAATCGAGGGAAATTGAATTGCAACACGTGCCATTAGCGACACGAGCAATCTTTGTAGGGAACCTCCTTCCAATCATCATTGGTAAACTATGTATTTTACCAATGAAATATCTTCCGTCCCAATCTGCAAACAATCAAATAACTCAACGTACAACAAACCACTCGGCATTTCTTCAGCCAAGCTAATGAGCCGAGTGAAGTGATAGCACAATTATTCTCAAAACTCTCTTCTCCATTGATGTAAATACAACCAGACTGATAATTCTTGCAAAACTCAGTTGGGCAAGTTTTTCAAAAATCGATTCGCTCTTGGACCACTAAACATCATTCTCATTCATTCAATGCTACCAAAAACAGAATTTACCTCTCGTCCAACTTCTACACTCTAATGAAGCTACATTTGTTCCAGATTCGAGCGCAGTCGTCGCAGTCCCTGCAGACACTATCGGCTCTAGCACCAAAAGAGAAATGCAACCGTGGCTCCTTACACAAGCTGTGAATCTGCAAACGACAGTAACGCCAAGCAAATATCCGCAGACGATTAAAATTATGGAAATACTTCCTACGCAAAATCCTCCAAGAAATGGCGAGGTGAGCCTGATACCGCGGATTATTACCAATGGAGCGCATGAATCCAAAGCCACGTCTTCACCTGAGCCTCCTACTGATAGTTATCAAGAAGACGCACATTCGTCAGAAGCTGCCGTACTGTTACACTCACCAAAGGCAGATGCGACAACTGACACCGAATCAGCGCAGCCCGATTCCTATAGATACACGACTTTACTGCCTCAAATGGTCGATGTAACAAGAGAATTTGAAGAACTTGTGCAGGTGGATTCGGACGCTACAGAAGGTACTGGATACGATTTAGAATCCGGTGGTACGTTCTATCCCACAACAACCACAACAGAAGATGAGTCCAACGAAGATAGCAAGAATCATTCATCAACCACCGCGAATTCTTCCGAAGAGGATTCTAGCGAATCTAACAATGGTGATAACACGCGTAAAGTTGAAGTTCTAGAGAATATATCGGAAAACTACACACCCAGTGCAAACATTGTTGCAGACATGACGATCAATGGTTCAGAAGAAATGTCAACAGAGATCACTGCAGAAACAACCTATACCACACCATCAGATACATCTTCTGTCAGCAACGATACAAAAGGTGAAACCACAGTTACAAAACACGGCCTCAACATCCCTCCTGTCATAGATTTGAACCAAATCGGACACCTTTCATTGGGAGGCACTGGAGAAGATGCAGACGCAAAATCCATCGCCCAGATCGGCATCTACGATCCTACAAAACCTGATGAAATCTCAAGTCTGGTTACCGTCATTAAGAACGACGAGAGTTCTTCCGGAGCGACAGCGACGTCTGTTGAAGGAAGAACGACTCAGATGCTCCTAACTCCTGATGACTTGAAAACATTAGCTGAAATGATGATCAACGAAAAGATCAAAGCCGTCAATGAAAAATTAGAACTTGAAGAAACGGGGACGACACCTTTGCCTACTGGAGATGGCGGTGAATCGACCTCCAGTTTGCTCGAACTGAAGCAAGATGCTAACGATACAAGTGGGGCGACTACGGACCAGACAACGGAAGAAACTACTACAGCGCATATAGTTGAAACAGCAGGATCAGGTAACAGGCAGTTGCACAATTTGACGAAAGAAGAAGAGAAAGCTCAAAAAGTGATCGACAGGCTTACATCGAATCTTCTGCTGCCGTTGCAAGGGATTGAGTTGGTCGATAGTAACGATACAACCTCTGAACAACCGACCAGCCAAGAGCCGTTGACCGACGAGAAAATTCTATTGGGCAACAAAGACGCTGAATGGGTTGACATTGCTAACACGACTCAGCCGAACGCAAAAGAACAATACGATGAAAATGCTGTTACGACTGAATCAAGCGAAGGAACGACTTGGGGTACAGAAGTCTCTGAACTCGATGACCACACGATTTTACCAACGCATGACGAACCTGGTAAATCGAGAGGTACGCTCAGACAAATGGTCGAGCCGAGCATCGAACCCAAAAAATCGGAACTGAAAGAATCGGCCATCGACCGGCGACATTCTGCATCTTCGGGGAACCAGCAAAAGAGGCATTCGCCTATAACAATGCTCGACGAGAACGACAGACTTCTAGTGGCGAATTTTTTCAGAAAAGCTCTCAATTTCCAATAGTCAACTCAGCATCGACCAAAGTCTGGCCATGAACTGGTGAGAATATCATCGACTCTATATTTATTTCCTTCCCGTATTTATTGTAACCATAAACTACGATTTGTGTTTCGTATCAATCAAACGTGTAGTACCTCTTTTATTGTGATAGTTGGAACGATATGAGAGGAACGTGGAGGATTCGTAGGCTAAATTACGATTGCATTCGAAGTATGAAGGTTTTTGGGGGTATGAATTTTGCAGTGGACGTGAAGAGATTCCTTCGCTGGTCTTCGAAATATTTTCTATGGTGGCGCAACTCGAGGAGGCGATTTCAGTAGGTTGACATATGAAGCCATCGGTATCCCTATTTTCTTCCCTCTTTTCCCCATCTCCATTTCACATTTAAAATCGATTGCAATTGGATTCATAGAGTTTTAGGCAGGGTTGAGTTTGAAGTTTGTTCAGCAGTTTACACCCCTCTACGTTCCTCGTCTAGACGAATTTGACTTTATTTCACAATATCCTTACTCATATTTGAAATCACCCCTCATCATTTCCCATATTGTACTGGCAGGAGGAGCTGAATTATCGTGGATTCTTCTGAAAAATTTTCCCTCCTAATAAATAAAAATTGCCAGATCGCGATTTTTGTAGCTGTTTTACTATTGATTGAATTATTGCGAATCCTTAGCCTGTTGAGAATATTAAAACCAATTGAAGCTCCTTTTGGCGAAAATGTTCGCACGATTTTTATCATTAGGGCAGATCGAGCGATCGTCGATTTTTCTGGGGCAACTGTATTTAGAAAATCTAACGCTTCAGCAGATTTCAGTAGCAACGCATAGAGAGATTGACGTTTACATTTGTTTTAATTTGGATCTGTGTAAATAACGTTAAATTGTCGACAATAAAGTCTCCTATTTTTTCTCTTTTTTTCTTCCTAGGAGAAATTTATTTATTTAAGTTGCCATGTATTAGAAAATGCGACCAACATGATTTTTAATGAATCGGACGACACTCTTTTTGTCCATTAATTATTTTTGTAAGTATTAGGACTGTGATATGAGAGATTTATTTCGTTTATACCCCGTCACAAGGGAGCTCTTTATTTCGAATGTACATGTATACGTTTCTTGTTAGATTATTTACTATTCGTAATGTAGAAGTACCTTTAAAACTTTATTCGATTGATAGGTCGTCAATTGGAAGAAAGTATTATTTTACACCCCATTGATCGAGTGAATCGTATATCTTTATAATTTATCATATGTATTCCTAGTGGAGAATAAACGAGTACGGTTGAGCTATAACTTGATTTTCCTCCGTTCTAATATTTCATGAAAACGATGAACAGGAATAGATAATTTAGAAATAATTTGAACGAGTTGAAGCTCAGCAAATAAAAATGCTACCTTGTTCGAGTAATGAAAAATGTTATATCGGCAGCAAGTTTCTCGCAGATTATGCAGAATAATACTTCCATTGGAGAAAAAAGACAGAAGTGCCATATTAGAAGAGGAAATAAGTAAAAAAGTGTCTCGTAACAAAATATATAAAATTACAATTAAATTAAAACATATTGAGCAAGGAAATATTCGACAATATCAAGAATATAATAGTCAATTTAATGCTTATCGAGAGATAAAGCTGGGTAAATAGTTTCTTCGTTCACTGTGTAATCGAAAATTCTAGCGGTTCATTGATTATTCATTTCCTATCCCACGCAATATCTCAGCCCAGGCTGCAGCTTGAAAATTCGAACCTTACCTGGTTCAACGCGAGAATTTCTATATTAAACTTGCCATCTAACCATAAATGTATCCATGATGCGGTAAGTGCATGAAATCAGATAGAATAACTGGAGGATTCAGCGAGTCCTGGTAGACGGAACCATGTCTCGGATGGAAAATCGGCTGCGGCTTCAGAATATGATGCGGAGTGCTCCAAGAATCGCGGCTTGAAGCTGCATCGCTCAGCGACCACGGATCGTATTCAAGCGAATCGGGCGCCATCGTTTGCTCTTCGGTTTTAGCCCTGAAAATATATTGTGAGTACGAGAATCCAAGAAGAAACCGACCGAAGGTTTACTTATAAATAGCTAACCGGAGAACTGTAGCATCCAGCGAATCTTCATAATGGCTGAAGAAATTCGTCGCAGCCAGAGAATCTTTGGAAACCATGGAAGCATGCGGTCGAGGAATGTCATAGTCTGGATCCTCACCGTTCTCCTGCGCCTTGCGGTTTTTCCTCTTCCTTTCCTCCTGTTCAAAATTTCAAAAAAAAAAAATGAAAAATGAACACCAGGCGCACAAAACCGATTCCAAAACTCAAACACAGGTTCCTCTCAAGATGTGTTTACTCCAAGCGAGCATCGTTCGCGAATGTTCAAAAACGTTTGTGAACTTGTGGGGGAACTTTCGTTCACACTGCGGAGCTCGTCCGCAGTTCCCACATTTTCTTCCCCATTTTCCCACATTTTCTTGTTGTGCACGAGTATGGCACCCGCGCTGTCAAAGCTGTCCATAGTTGCAGCGTCGATAGTGGTGCTATCAGAAACCGAAGAGTGCCGTCGGAGAAGGAAACTTGGAACGTGGGAGTCTTCCTTTTTGAAAGGAAAACATTTACACCCAATTGCTAGATGACTTGCAGACGGATGATGCACAGCGGACTCACAGCAGCGTGCCGCCCACGTGTATTTACCAACGAAAGCCTCACGAACGTTCGTGAACGTTTTCAAACAGTGCTCGAGAATGATGGGTGTTTACCCCGCCCAAGCATTTTTTTTGCAAGCAGGGTTTGGAACGATGCTCGCTTGGTGTAAACCCGCCATTATGGTATTAAAATTTAGGGACAAACAAGCAACTTTTCCGCTCTTTCAGAGGATGGGTACTTACGAAAAGTTCGAGCGTATTCTGGTACAAAGTATAACTGGGAGACATGGGCTCATTAGTCATGTCGTTGAGTTTGTGGAGCATTTCGTTGATTTCATCGTGGCGCCGGTTCATTTCGGAGGTGTTTTCAGTGAACAATCGCATTAGTCCAGGATCTGTGTCTTGGCAGAGGACGTCTTGAGCAACGTGCCTGCAGTTTTCTGTTTTCCTGGGCAACGTGGGAGGATCCGATCGCCTTAGATCTTCATTGCCTGGGTGCAAAATATTGTACCTTTAAAAATTGTGCTTTCAAACAAGAAACCTTCAATTAGAAGGTTCAGAGCATTAGAAGTGGCCTTATGAAAAGAAGCAGATGAAGTGCCGGATTTTATAAAATGTTGCTCACTTTTACATTTTCCTCCGAAGCTGCAATCGTAGATTGGGCGGTTATTAGTTGGCACGTCGTGCCACGGAGAACTGCTTCTGGTGCTTCTGCTGCTGCTATGCCCAGCAGCATCCGTAGTCACTCCGCTATCTTTATCTCTCAGCTGTTCCTTACCGCTTTCCTTTCCTCTGTTATTTGAAACCGAGTTTCTCGTTTTGCGCTTGTATCGCGGAGGTAGTTTTGGATGTCCGCATTCGGATTCTTCGCTTTCTGTATAGTAGCAGACTATAAGAACAATTTAAAATAGTTGTAAAGTTAGTTCTTAAAATGTGTAGTTGTGACATGTTATTTTTTCCTTTTCAGTTTTTTTTTTTTTTTTTTTTTTTTTTATGAAGGCAAATAATTTTGAAGTCGGTTTTATTATTTTTTTAAAGGGTTTTTATTTATTGTTTCTAATTGATTATACAGCTGCTTACCCGATGCGTTGAGTTTATCGTAATCTGGCGGTGGCTCCAGAGGTTTTTTTATGTAGTCCGTGTTCAAATCCATTCCACTCAAATCGCTGATGATTTCCTACGGGCAATTGATTTTAATTTGACAAACATGATCAACAAGTGCCTGAGAGTAATAAGTGGAGTCCTCGTGCTCTAATCCTGAAGATCATGTCTCTCGAAGCCCTCACAAATACGAAGCACTTGATCAGGCAAGTCATGAATAATATATTTTTCAATAACTATTAATAAATTCAGACACATACAAAAACATGATAACATCTCCAATTAACGCCATCTTTATATCCGAACGCTTTCGCCTTCACTTGCCTCCTAAGAAATATTTTTTCTTCGATCATTTTGGTACAAAATGTTGGTTAACCGGTTAGAATAATAAATTAATTGCCCGATTTGGCAATTTTCCACTTACCAAATCCGAATCGGGGCCCTGCATTTCAGGATAGCGATACCCTCGATTCGTGTCGAAGGTATCGTAGCCGCTGCTTCCGCTTCCCAGTTCCCATTTTGTCTCCCGCTTCCACACGAACTTTTTCAAAAAGCTGAGGGAGCGTTTTCTGACAGATAGCCGCCTCTCTCTGGGCCTGTAACTGAACCAACCACCCAGTCACTTGGTCCACCCCAATTTCGTTTCCTCCACGTTCCCTGAACATAGTGAAAATGTAGAGAATTCTGTACATTATCGTTCAGCAGTCAGTAGACATATTTCATTCCGATCGTAAAGCGGCACTTTTTTTTTGTGTGATGCAATGAGGCATAAGTTCACGCTGAGCGTCATAAATTTACGCTGAGCTATGAGATACATTTGCTATAGATATTTGCTATATTTCTATTGATTGGAATAGCCGGCTTAAATGTGAGAATTTTTTTTTAATCAAAACGATCGCAATTGATTATTTTTTGTAAATTATTGTTTACAATTCAATCTACGAATAATTCGATAAAAATCTATCCTGTATTGATCGTTGATTCGAATACGGTATAATATCAAAAATATAAAAAGACGATTTTAAGAATTGACACAGTCCTCGAAAATTTTAAACTACCATGGGCAGTCAAAAAAAATTGTCAAACGAATTATTGAATTTTATTGTTGCTAGCAGAGGTCAATTAACAATATCCGCCCTTTTATTTCCTATTCTTATATTTTTATGACTTTAACGGCACGGCATTTACCGCAAGGTAAGGGTTAAAAAAACTAGTCTTGATTTTTAATTGTTTTATTAAGAAATTTGTGTGCCATATAATAAATAGAAGTGAAGTAAGTAATGATCTTCTAACGGAGCTAGGAGTTTATAATATTTTTCCGAATTTACCATAAGGGAAAACTGGATTTGCAAATTATTAGCGATAGTGTGATGATATAGGACAAATAATGCAGAGTGAAAAATATAGTTTGAATTTCTCAACTGATAAACTTGGGTTCGAAGGAGTACCTTGTGTCACCGGCCCGGGAGAATTTCCGGAGAATGGAGTTGGAGCGGCGTTTGGTTTGCGGAATCGGAAGAGGAATCGGCGCTCGCCTCTTTTCTCGTATCAATTCCTGAAGCAGGGCAAAATCGTAGCTGGTCGACAAGCCTTCGCCGTACAGCTAGAAATAATGAAAGTGGAACATTCATCGTCAACTTCATATTCTTTATAATCCATTCGACAATAATTTACATTCCATTTGAATTCCATTCACATTCCATTTAAATTCCATTCACATTCCATTTGAATTCCATTCACATTCCATTTGAATTCCATTCACATTCCATTTGAATTCCATTCACATTCTATTTGAATTCCATTCACATTCCATTTGAATTCCATTCACATTCCATTTGATTTCTATTCACATTCCATTCGAATTCCGTTCACATTCCATTTGAATTCCATTCACATTCCATTTGATTTCTATTCACATTCCATTCGAATTCCGTTCACATTCCATTTGAATTCCAGTCACGTTCCGTTTGAATTTTATTCATAGTCTATTTGAATTTAATTTGCTCTCTATTTGAAATCCATTGGTAATCTATTTGAATTTTATTCCCCTCACTGAATTCCATTTGACTTCGACACACATTTTGTTCAAGTATCATTCGTATTCTATTCCCATTCAATTGACATTCCATTTGAATTCCATTTACATTCCTTCTGAATTCCATTGACATTCCATTTGAATTCCATTTACATTCCTTTTGAATTCCACTCTTTTTGGTTCACATTGTATTCAAATTCTACTTGCACGCCATTGAAAATTGTCTTCACAATAGAATAATGCTTACATCAAGATAAGTGGGAGCATCTTTACGGCGGTTGCCTTTGTTCAAGGAAAGGTCCGTATCACTGCGGACGACTCCACGTCTCGTCAGGGACATGAGATTTTGAGCCATTCGCTTTTGCCGGTTTCCAAATTCCAACGTCGCAGAGCTTCTTCTCTCGTTGTAATTCTTCGCTCGAGAAGAACCTGAAACGGAATAGCGTTGAAAATTGTCGCAGGAATATATTGAAAGTTCGGGTAAGGAGTGGATGGTAGACGTTTTCATGACGTGGGGAATTATGATTTGACGACTTACTGCCGGAGAATGTGTCGTAAGAATGGCGACCACTTGAAGACTCGAGTGGCCTCATACGCAGATGCGCTTCAGATTTGAACAGCCTTTGATTGTTGAGAATTCGCTCTCGCGACATCATCAAGCAGTCGCTATCAGACCTGTTAATTTTCGTGCCCAATCGCCTCCCCTGGAAGGATATTTTATAATTAACCCAATTTTAATTAAATACTGGGACAAAAATTTATAGTTTATAAGCTTATATAGGCATGTATTTTGAAAATGCAAGAAGGGCGTAAATTTTTAATGGATTCTACGTTAAATTTCCTTTATTTTCTTCCACAGCACCTAATCGTTCCCATTTCGGGAACGTGACGAAAAAAATTCCAAAGTTGAAACTTCAAAAGTATGAAAATCGAAAAAAATTCGAAAAATATTAATAATCGTTCGAATTTGATTGTTTTCACTTTAAATTCGAATTCTACGTCTAATTTCCTGTAGGAATCATTAATTAATCAAATTTTAACAGTACTGTAAGTTTTTCAACGGATTTTCAAAGTTGAAAAACATGAAACCGCGTAGTACTAAAACTGGGAAAAACGAATGTTGGTCGTCAAATTTCCGCCGTTTTGACGTCATATTCGGATTCAGCGTTAAATTTCCTATAAGAATAGCGTTCAAAATCGCTTGAAAACAAAAGTTTAATTTTTCACTATTCCGATGCCAGCTCGAAATTGCGGCTCGGTTAAAAACTCGATTTACGGAAAATAATTTCTACGGCGCTGTTTAAATTTTTTTCACCAAATTTTTTGCTATTTACGTGTGTAAGGCGTTCAAATGAAGACTCCTGCATAATAAAACAATTGATTCGCATTTATTTTGACCCCGAAAATCACGGTTAAAGTCCAATTTTCGAGCATTCAAAAACCGATTTTTTTGGACCACTTGCAGATTTTTCCGAGAAATAAAAAAAATCACAAAAATACATCTTGGTAAGACACAACTTTCCTAAAAATTTCAGATTTTTATCTGTATTGAGAGACTAGTAAAAAATCGTTAACTGATCGGTTGATAAAAATCGCAGGGGTACCCCTTGGATTTTTCGCGAAAAATTTTTTGAAATAGATTTCGCTCAAATTCAGCATAATGATACTTGGTGATGTGTATATCAATAATATATGGTTCATTCTTTGTTTCTTTCGCACTAAATAGATGAAAAGAACGTTTAAAGTTGAAAAATGTCATGTTTTCGTGTATAGTCTACTAATATTGTTGAATAACGCAAAAACGGTTGAAAAATGGATAGGTACATTACATTAGGAAAATGTGGACAGTTAAATTACCCATCTTTTGGTATATTCAAACATCTGAATTGACGACTTTTTGTTTGAGTTATCCACTCTGCAAGTTACAAATCTTGGAAAACTTAAAGTTGCCATGTCTAATTTTGCTCCTACTTTGCTCCAGTTGAAAAACCCAATACTTTATGATACAAAGTACATTCAAACACCACCAACTACATACCAAATTATAGCAACTGCTAAGTACTACCTACAATGAAAATACCTATAGATTCCCACTCCCCATACACAAATAGTAACTACTATACCATACCTTTACCTATACCTATACTATATACTATACTATATATAATAGTAGTGAAAAGGACAACAACCCCACAAAATAATATGTAAGGCCCGACTGGGCGCGATAGCTGAGGAGGGCTTCGCCCCCCTCTGAGGGGGGCGCCAGGGGCGCTCAGCCCCTAGTTCCCCCATAAACTTCACTTAAAAAGGTGAAATTAATTATGTAGAAATATACTCCAATAAAAAAATAAGGTAATTGAGAGCAAAAAAGGCAGAAAAACCTTTCAAGAAAGATATATTAATTTATCATAACGAAACCAGAGGTGAATCTATCGATGGATTCATAAATGAATCTCTCAAATAATTCAGCTGTTGAAGTGTGGGATTGTAAAATGTAGGGATCATCAAACGATCGCCGAGGAACGATTTCTCAAATCTAATTCTGAAATTTCTTTTCCTGAAATTTGAGGCTGACTCAAATGGAACTCAAAACACACTTGATAACGCTTGAAAGCCTGTTTAATTTTGAACATGGAATACGTACATCTTTGAGCTGGCGGCTTCCGTAGATTTTATCTTCGCTCTCTCGCAGGCTTTCGTAAAGATTGTCCGAAAAGCTTGAAAAATCGAGTCAATTTAATTTATAGGTCGAGCCCATTGAGGAAATTTGCGCATAAAACAGTTCTCTAAGTTCAATTAAGCTTACCGATTGACTTCATCTTCGACAGAAACGCTTCGTCGAAGCACGTTCGAATCGTTCGGTTTGATCTCTTTGAATTTTCCAGGAATTGACGTGTCGCTCACTGCTATCTTGCTGAATTTCCTCGATATCTTCTCGATTTTCAAATCCTGCAACAATTTCCTTACTACATCTTCCGATTTTTTAAAAATAAAATTCATCTTGAAATCGTCGATTCTGAGGAACCAACCTTGGCAAACTCCTGCGTTGATTCGTGCAAGCTTCCTCTTCTCGACTCGAGACGATTTTCCGGCAGCTTTGTCGGCAAAGTTCCGTAAGACGGGAAGGTCGTCGTTTTGACGTAAATCGGCGAAGTAGCCGATGTCGTGTTGCTATGGCTGATTGTATTCGATAGATTTAAATTATTCGAATGATTCAACGCACTTGAGAGGCTCATGGAAATCGCGTTGCTCATAGTTCCCGCATGGGAGAGAGTATTTGGACGGTTTGGATTTGTGTGGCCCATAGTGTTCGAGTTTCCTAGCGTATTGGAGAGTCCAAGGTTCGAAGAATGCGTATGAGACGACCCCATGTGCCCTAAGGTGTTCGAATGGCCATTGAGCGTGCTCCTCTTTCCACCAGGGGAATAGAGAAAATCGTTTTCCTGTAAGAAAATACAAATACGAATACAAATGTGTCGAAATTTCAGGATGTTCAACGCGTCAGGGTTCGAATGCTTCTTAATATGAAACTGCCTTCTTCCCAGAACTTCTTTCCAACTTGACAAAAAACTATTGAAAAACTGGACGAGGTAATTATTTTTTATTTCGCTCGAGAATAACTCCCTTACCGGCGTGTTGTATCTGTAGTGATGAAGCGGTTTAGTGCAGCATGGGTTATGTCCAGGGTTGGGAAGGCACATGGCATCCATAAGGGCTTGGAGCCACACGTCGTGTTCAGACCGGTTCAGCGCTCTCTGCCGAAAAAAATTAATGAATAAAATGCTGAAAATCGTACACTGGTTTATTATTTTTATTATTCCTTTGCTATGCACTTGTGGAAGCAACAATCCCGAACATTTGTGAACGTTTCCACCTAACAAAATACTGGTAACTATAAAAGGAAACTGCACAGAAACCAAAAATATATTATTCGAGGAGAGAAACGCAAATCCGAAGCGAAAGTAAAAAATCATTGGGTATACGCTTGATTGGGAAACTGGGACTAGATAAATAAACATTGATCGTAGAGTCGTAAAATAGAGACAACTTCATCGACTGGAAAAGTCTTATTTTTTAATTAGACCATCATTAAAGTTTTATTGCACTTTAAAATTTTATGACCCAGTTTTTCGCGTTTTTTGCCTGTTTTTCGCGAATAACTTTTGAACCGACCACTTTTACGTAGGTATATTATTCAAAGGCGAGAAAGAATATATCTCGAAAAGAAGAAATAATCGGCGTCTTTTTTTATTTTTAATCGATTCTAAATTAAATTTCTTCAATACGCTCACAGAGAACCTATTTCTTCAAAATTCGCGAACGTGGCTAAAAAAAATTCCAAAGTTAAACGTCAAATGTATGAAAATCGAAAAAATTAATAGTCGTTAGAATTTGATTTTTTTCACTTCAAACTCGAATACTACGACTAATTTTCTGTAAGGATCATTAATTAATTAAAATTGAACGGAACTGTAAGTATTTGCAACGAATTTTCAAAGTTGAAAAACATGAAAACGGTGTAGTACTAAAACTGGGAAAAACGAATGTTGGTCGTCAAATTTCCGCCGTTTTGACGTCATATTCGGATTCAGCGTTAAATTTCCTATAAGAATAGCGTTCAAAATCGCTTGAAAACGAAAATTTAATTTTTCACTATTCCGATGCCAGAGCGGAGCTCGGCTAAAAACTCGATTTACGGAAAATAATTTCTACGGCGCTGTTTAAATTTTTTTCACCAAATTTTTTGCTATTTACGTGTGTAAGGCGTTCAAATGAAGACTCCTGCATAATAAAACAATTGATTATCATAAATTTTGACCCCGAAAATCACGGTTAAAGTCCAATTTTGGAGCATTCAAAAACCGATTTTTTTGGACCACTTGCAGATTTTTCCGAGAAATAAAAAAAATCACAAAAATACATCTTGGTAAGACACAACTTTCCTAAAAATTTCAGATTTTTATCTGTATTGAGAGACGAGTAAAAAATCGTTAACTGATCGGTTGAAAAAAATCGCAGGGGTACCCCCTTGGATTTTTCGCGAAAAATTTTTTGAAATAGATTTCGCTCAAATTCAGCATAATGATACTTGATGATGTGTATATCAATAATATATGGTTCATTCTTTGTTTCTTTCGCACTAAATAGATGAAAAGAACGTTTAAAGTTGAAAAATGTCATGTTTTCGTGTATAGTCTACTAAAATTGTTGAATAACGCAAAAACGGTTGAAAAATGGATAGGTACATTACATTAGGAAAATGTGGACAGTTAAATTACCTATCTTTTGGTATATTCAAACATCTGAATTGACGACTTTTTGTTTGAGTTATCCACTCTGCAAGTTACAAATCTTGGAAAACTTGAGAGTTGTCATGTCTAATTTTGCTCCTACTTTGCTCCAGTTAAAAAACCCAGTACTTTATGATACAAAGTACATTCAAACACCACCAACTACATACCAAATTATAAAAACTATAAAACTGTTTCTTTTAAAACTTTAAAAAAATGTTATATTGTATTTACGTTATATTATAGATGGGTGTACAAGATAGAATAGACGGAATAATTACCAATGAGACTGTGTGAGACCGTGTTGAGACGATGATTTCCAACGAGGCTCCAGGCAATACTGAAGCTGCCAGTCCCATGTTGACAGTTCCTCTGCACGGTGATAGGCTCAAGTATTCGAGTTGACTTTTATAATATGTAAGCAAGCGGCCTTCGAGCACGAACCACAATTTTTTCCATCGGCTGACCACTTTCTGTTAAGGGAAAATTTTGTCAAATTTCTAACGGTATATTAAAATTTTCTTAATTTGTCAATTTTGTGTGTTTTCCACTTCTGTACGCTTTTTATCGTTTTTCCGCAACTAGGCCATAGATATAGTAGGTCAATAATTCTCAAGAAAATAGAGATGAAGTATGGGTAATAATATAGTGTCATTCGCTCACAAACTTACCATCTTGCTTCTTTTTTCGAGGTACCCCGCCATCTTGACGGGGGCTCTTTTCTCCGCCGGAGGAACCATGGCGCTTTTTTTGTTCACATCATACTGCAATAGAAGATACATTCGTCAAATTTCGATCGCTAGTGCATCAAAACAAACGTGTGCGCAATTCAGTGCCACCAGATGCGTTCTTGGAATTTTCGTTTGCGATCTGTTCGTCGAAATCATCAACGAACAAAAGGCAGTGAACTTCGCTAGCCGATGATGCGCAAAATATTAATCGCGTTTTAATTCATTTTTAATTACCAGACTCGAAAGGCGGCCGGGAATACCGAGAAAATAAACCGAGAGTTTCGTATCACAAAAACATTTTCTAGTCTTTTGAGTGTACTGAAAATCGTATTTTACGCGATCCATCATTTTTAATATTAATATAAAAAAAAAATTAGATCTCGTAAAATGCAATAACTTCGTTAAGTGATGTCATTTTTAGAATTTCTACGAGATAGTATCTGATTAATTTACAATTTTAATTAAAAAGCAATAATTGACGTTTTAAGGAGAGTTATTCCGAGTTGAGCATTTTGGGCCAGATAAAAAATGTTTCGATGGAGAGCAATAAATAAGAGAATTATACAAAATATCAATTTCTCAATTTCTACAAAAAAAAAAAAAAAAAAAAAAAAAAAAAACTGTGTGCTGTGTGTTTGTTTGATTTAATAAACTATAATTTCTTATTCCGATCCTTCACTAGATTCTTCACAAAATCAAATCCCTCGGCTGTGAACGGAAAAATTACCTTGCGTTTGTTGCGGAAGAAAACGAATTTGCGGATCAATCGTTTCATTGGAACGTATAGGGTCAAATTTTGACGATTTATTCTTAATCGAGCCGATGAGCGGTCACTACGTCGAGCAAAATATGTGTTGACTTGTGAAGAAACTTATCTACGAGATGGCACCGCGAAGGGAAATGACCGCAAGGGAAACGAGATAGAGCAACCGACAGCGAAGACAAAATAATTCCAAGCTGACTCAGCTTGTTTTAATTTAGAGTTTCTTCAGCGGAGACAGCTTGGCACCGTCAGCTTTTGAAAAAAAACCCAACAACACCTTCGAGCGGACATTTTTTCGATATACCTTTATATTAAAAAATCAGAAATATTTATTGTGATTATACTAACCTTCGCGGCCAAGTACAAATAAATAATAATCAATCATTGTCATATAAAGAGGACGCTGTTCCTTCGTCGAGCTTTCGAAAATATATTTTCTTCATCAGGGCTTGGCTGTGTAAGTATAGGCTTGTATTTTTTTTTTTTTTAGAAATGTGTGATTTTTTGTTTAGCATTAGGGTCGTGAAATAATTTTGAGTTAAGAATATTCCTCCTTAACGTTAAATTTTTTGGACAGCGGTCATTTCGTGATCCTATGAGCCTGTTCGAAGCCCCGATTAAGAAAATATCGACAGTATACCAGCAAAACCTCGTCCGATTTTTTCCCAAAATGGGCTTTTGAACTCTCTGGGTCGAAGTAAAGGTACGGATCGTCTGTGAACATTTTTCATTGATCCCATTCTCTATCTTCAATTGTAATAACTGTAAGTCGGAAAGGTTCCAGAAGTGCTGTAAAACAACCTAGCGGTTGGTCTCGTCCAGTTGAATCTCTCCATCAAACATTTTATTTCTCTATTTTTCACTTTTATGGCTTATAGTGGATTTATTAAATAATAGCTTAAAAACAGAAAAAATCCATGCTTTTTTTAATTTTAATAAATTATCAATTAAGTTTCCCATTTAAGAAGAGATTACTTGACTACATGAGATTGTAAGGGGTGATCAACCATCGTTAATAAAATTATAAATTGGTGCGTAATTGAAATTAGGAGAAAACGATCGTATTTTTACCGCAACAGCTATGTTCCAGGGCTAATTTTCACGTTTAAGTAGTCTATTCGAAGCAAAATTTATTAACCTTCCGTTTGTTTCCTGATAAAATTTTCCGTCAGATGCTCGGTTTTGAAGTTAGCGGTGAAAAACTGGAAAAAGTGCTTTATAAAACGGGAAAAGTACGAGATTTTTTGCTATACTTTACGCTTCAATGGTGCTGACATTGGAGAATTCTAATCGAGGATATAATCGCTACGTCCTGAAGATTATACTGCCGCTTCTCCCCAAAATTGACACTACTTTCAAGGAATCAAATAAGACAAATAAAATTCGACATTTTAGCATAGGCGATTATTTTTGAAGCTGTCGTATTCAGGGGTTATAATTGTTTTATGACGATAGATTCAAGTCTGAAAATGCTAGGGGGCAATCGTAAATCGACGATGAGAGATACTCAGTCATATAATAGGTACAAGTGAGCCTGTTTAATATTTTTCAAGTGTGAAAACAATTCAAGCACGTTTCCTAATTCACGCGAGCATAGTTAATGCGTTGGTTGGCTAACTTTCTCGATCTGGTATTTGAGAAAGCCAACACGCAAAGCACGCTCCGTTTTCGGCATATTCTAATCCGTCTCAACGAAGAAAATTCGGTTCGACCGCTGATGGAGAAATTGTCCGAAAAGATAGTTATCTGACATCGAGAGTGGAAAACCATTAGGGAACTTATTATTAGAAAGTGGAAAACGATAATTGCTCCGATTGGGCGAGCGTTTGCGTTTCGTTAATGGCAAATTGCCCATCGCAAAATGCTAATTAATTCTAAGGAAAACAACCTCATATCTAATTGACGGCTAAGGATGGAAGTATCCCGACGAAACCATTTCTACGATATGTGGAACGTGTCGGACGATGCTACGGCAGGCGAGCATTTGAGATATCATCCGGAATAGGCCAGCCATGGCGGGCGATAATAGAGGCGTGGAAGTCAAGGCTTGGTGAAAATCCGTTTTTAATTCAAATCAAAAAATAACTGTAGCAATATACCTTAAGATTTTCAACCGAGTCATATTATTTACAATTTAATACGAAAGTTATGGCTCGCACAAAATAGTTAGTTTTATTCAGTTTCCAATTAACCCTCGATTTTTATATTTCATATTAATATTTTTTCATATTATTATTATGGATTAAATTTTTTCATATTATTAAAATTGAGTAAATGTTATTCCATGTTAGATTTTATTTTCAGATTTACCTAACATGTTCTCTTCTTTTTTTTTTTTTAGTTTTACGTAAGTACAGGTGTTTTATTTCCAGATTTTTCAATTCATGAAAAAAAATATTATCTAATAAATTATTAGATAATTATTTAATTTCAATTTATGAAATTTATCATTTATGATTTTTTAAATTTATTTATTTTCCAATTAGAATCTTTTTTTACTTTCAGTTATTCATGTTGTTCGTTTCATTTTCAGATTGGATCTTCAATATTAGATTTATTTTCACATTAGATTTTAATATATTTTTTCTTCGTGTTAATGTTACCGGGTTCGTATTATTTTATATTAAAATCATCTTCAAGAGTTTTCATGTTCATAGTATTTTTTTGTATTTCACTTTCACAGATTTTTCATTGTCAAATTGATTTTCCAATTAGGTTTTCATACAAATTATCAGGTTTTTAATTTTTCATCTCATTTCATTTCATCTCATTTTCAGATTAGATGTTAGTTTTCAGATTTCATCTTTAGATATTTTCGTATCAGATTTTTATGTTATTTTTCATATTTCATAATTATTATTATTATCGAGCTAATTTGTTCAGTCTCCGATTAAAAGTCGAGTATCATATTTCATATTGACATTATCAAGTACATTTTATTGTTCCATATTAGATTTAATTTTTAGATTTATCATACTCATATTCTGTTCTCTTTTTTCAGCATTTCAGATTCATTTTCCAATTAGATTTCGTATTTTCATTTAAGTAATTCATGTTTTTCATCGTATTTTCAGCGACGTTCCTTTCAGATTTATTTCCATATTAGATTTTCATATTATTCTTCATATTTCATAATATATTATCAAGTTTCATTTCATACCTTATGTATTTTTCAGATTTTTTATGTCCATAGCCATTTTTCAGTTTTACTGGTTTTTCAGGCTCGGATTTATTTTCGAAATTAGTTTTTCATATTTTCATTTCCAAGTTTTTAATTATTCATCTCATTTAATATCGTCTCATTTTCAGATTAGATTTTCGCCATAAATGACATTCTGGATTTATTTTCATTTAAATTATTAATACTGTCGAGATGCTTTATTCAGTTTCTAATTTTTTTCCTCGATTTTTCAACTTTGAAAATTCAACGGGAAATTTCGACAAATTGTCAACACACTTACATGCTCGCGCGGGTGCAAACGACGTTCTAATTGCTCGCGTAGAGCGAATCAGAGCGGATCCGGCTAATTACAAGAGGACAAGTGGAGAGAGCGAAGCAAGCTCTTTATTCTATACGAAAACTGACTGTCAGAAGTGACATTATTAAAACGCAAGTTGCAGTACGTGAGAAGTTTGAAATTTCTCCCCCATCTTAAATTCTCGGTAGTTTAAAAATTCTTCATTTATCAATTCAGGAAGGAGATTTAAGAGCGCCGTTGAACGGTCAAGCCCATTTGCATACTAATACGAACCAGTTTAGGAAGGATTCGAATTATGTGTATTGGCTCTAGGTCGCTGACTCTGAGGGAGCCGATGGCGTAAGAATACGAACTAGTAGAATATTTAAGATCGGATAGATCGTGTAAGGTTATACAGAGAAAAATGGAAAAAAGCTCATTTGAACGAGAAAAATATTGACTCGGTAGGAAAAAAATAATTCGATTTTGAAATCGACCCCAGAGTGAGCAAATTCGGAAATTCCATCCCCAACTAACATGTCTAACGATTTAATCCAATTTCCCTTCTTTCTTTTTCCTATCCGCGCACGTGTGAAATTCGGACGAAAATAGCCTCATTCCTTCAGAGAGACCGAATTTTCTCAAATTAGGGAGAACAAAATTATTTTCGAATCGCAGAACGGTCGTATCGTTCGAAACAAAGTGAGGAAATATATTTTCACCTTTAAATATTATTTTTACGTTATTTTGGGTTATTTTCAATAATAAACCATTGTAACCGCCCAAGAAAAAAATTCTAACCCCCTCTCCCCATCAAAATTTGATGTTTTACGTTTCAAGGCATGTTGAATCCGAATATCCAATTTAAAAAAATTCTGTCCGTCCGTCGTACGCAGTTTTTCGGCAAAACTATATAATAGCTATACTTTCTTGACATTTTCATCAAAAATCAATCTCGGTCCTACGACGGCCCAATTCTTGAACCACATTGCTAGCTCAATTTTAAGGGTATTTTTGGGGGAGAAAATTCATATTTTCCAGGGTTTTTCAGAAAAATGTGTATTTGGTAACAATTTCTATAGATTTTTGGACCCTAATTCGAATTAGACCATTGCGGTGTCGATAGCTTTATTGGTTCTCGAGTTATTGCAGCTTTTGTCTCGAAATTGAGAGATTTTCAGAAATTTGGCATGAGGGTATAACTCGAGAGTTCTTTTGGAGCTATAAAAATCGTTATATACTTTTTGGAATGGTCGTCAAACACTCTCCAGCTGTATCGTCAGGCAATAAGTTTAGATTTTAATTAGGAAATTAAGAAAAATAAAAATGAATAAAATTACAATAGTTGCTACGGAGTTTTCCTTCATAGATACCATCTGTTTTTTGGTGGGAATAATTAAAAACACAAATGGATAGTTTTCTTAAATCATTATTGAAGCGAAGGAATAATTTCCACCCCCCAGCGCAAGTTTGTGGGGGGGAGAGCATAAATTGTCCGTGTAATTTGTTTGTTGTACTGTCTTGTAATTTAATAAATATATGCAAAAAAAATAAAAATAAAAAATAAAATAAACCACTGAACATTTGCAGCGTTTTTTTATTCGGAAAGGGAACTCGGAATCGCTGTCATATTCGAATTTCCGCGTTCGCTCGCACAATTTACGTACTTCCATCGCGGCCGTGGAGAAATGTTGCGGGCGCGGTTCTTTGCGGAGTGAGAGTTTTTACTTTGAAATCGGGAGTAATAGGCATCAAGACGAGATGAGCAGTTGATGTGCGGACGAAGCACGTACGAAGCTCGTTCTCCGCTCGACCGTGCACCAACTCATAGACACGCTCTGTTGTACCAACAAGGGCATCCATCTCGAACCGGTGGCCACATTGGCAGAAATCGCTTTCACAGCGTTGCTCGGTCGTTACACGGGAAATAGATCTTCGAGGTGCAAGTCGAGGCTTAAAATTGGAGAAGTTAATCAAACGGAAAGCGACTCGGGTTGCTCAACGAATGTCCGAATTTGGATTTCAACAAGAAACGACGGCCGATTGATTTTGAGCCTGAGAAATCCGAATACACCCACTTCAGCGTCTCATTAAATTCAGCGTCCAAAACTCTATAGAAATTGATACTAAATACGCATTTTTCTGGAAAACCTTGGAAAATATGAATTTTCTCCCCCTCGAAACCCCCAAAGTACCCTTAAAATTGAGGTGGCGATTATTGTATTGAGCCATTGTCAGGCCAAGATTGATTTTTGGTGAAAATTTCAAAAATTTAGCTTTTAGATTTTTAACGGAAAAGTGTAGACGGCGTGCAGGCAGAATTTTTTATTGGATATTCGGATTCTACATGCCTTGAAACGTAAAACATCGAATTTTGAGGGAGTTAGAAATTTTTTTCTTGGGCGATTACAACGGTTTAGTTACCAATCTGTTTTTCGTTTTCTTCTCCAGGTGGTCGTATTACTTCTTTCTGCAGGTACCCTTGGTCCTATAATGCCCTGAAGAAGCCCGAACGGGCGAAAGTACTCGGCGTAATAAATAAGAAGAAAAATGGAGAAGAGGTCGTCTCGTTATTCTCCCCCTCAACCTGCAGAAAGAATCTGTTTTTCATTGGTCTTCTTAAATCATCATTGAATCAAAGGAATAAACCACTTTACATTCACAGCTTTTTTATACTACTGACCATTTTTATCGACTTATTTAATCTCTGAAAAGGTAGAAATTTTAATTTTTTTATTGCATTTCATCATTTTTATCTACCTTTTGATTTCAGTATTTATTGGAAAATAAGAAAATCGCCAATCTCCGTATCACTATGTTTATGATGAAGATAAAAATTTAAATGCCGAAGTATTTCAACCGGCCGTTGTTTCCAAATGACACCCGTCGAGGTTCACGGGAACCTTGATTGCGTTCGTCGTTAGGAACGAGCGCATTCTTTGGATTAGGGACTCGCGGTGCTCATTTGGAGATCATTTTTCGGTCGAACTTTCCTCCCGGCTGTCTATCCGTGCGAAAAAAATTTCTTCTCTCAAGTGTGAACTGAGCTCGAAACATTAGAAATGACCTGGAGCATTTTTCGAGGAACAGTAAAATAAAACGTAAACAAAAACAGTAACAGTAAAATAAAACGTTAATTTAGCCGGCTAAAAATGTATCATTTTAAAATTGTCCGATTGAAGGTTGGTATATAATTGTTTCCCCCTTCGCATTCATTTCGCGCCATGTCCAGATGCAGAACCTCAATTCCCGTAAAAATTGCTACTTTGTTAAATTACCTTCGCCTATTATCGTTATTAATTTTTTTAACGCGTTTAATGTGAAATGATATGGTTTTCACCGTATTCATTCGAAGTAGATTTAATTTATTGATAATATTTGCGAAGAGGGTGCAATTAAACTGTATGTTTATGACCGGAGAGAAAAAATACATTAAAAATGGCCAACGCATTTGAATTATTTTCTGCAATAATGAAAAGAGCAGATGAAGAAAATTATGTGTAAACAGTGTGCAAGAAACATACGTGCAAGCTTCAGGGCTCGACTCAGCAAATAATTTACAAAAATAATTACCTACATTTTTCCTATTTTATTTATATTTATTTGATTATTTTGGAACTAAAAACCGAAAATTTCATTAAAAGACCTCCTGGTTTGAATCATATCAACATTTAATACGGTTAGTAAAACTCAAAATACTGCCAATATGAAAAAAACCCGGAAGTACTGTATGTGACTGCCGCGATAAAAATCAGTCGTCTTTTGATCGCCCTACCAGACATTTCAGGACCTAAAGCGTTCAAATATAATGAGCTTTGCGGCCTGTAAAAATCAAAATACGAAATACGCGCTACTGAAATAGCGAACTATGCTGATAACGTGAAAGTACTGTGTGTGAGCCAATTCCAAAAAATCGAGAATCTTGTCATAACGAACATTTTGAGACCTCCAACGTTTATTTGATCTATAACGTTTGAGTTTTATAGCCTGTGAAAATCAAAATAGAAAAATTTTGAACAGATATATATCAGAAGTACTGTTGTTATCCTACTGTGGAAAATGCTAATTTGGCACACTTACTGTGAGAACATTTACTGAAAATTTCATCGAATTATATTCATTTTGCCGGGAGATATGGCCATTTATGTCACTTTACGATCAAGGACAAAAAAACAGACACTTGTTCAGAAAGTGTTTCTGAGTATAGCGCTATAAAAATTTCTTCCAAATTCACTTCCGTTTACATTTCGACTTCTCGGACGACAGCAATACTTCCATTTACAACGCGAAGATAGAAAAAGCTAATTTTGAGCTCTTGGTGAATTATTTCAGGTTTTTCTCGTCGGTAAAACTTTTTCGTTCGAAATCGGTCATTAGTAGAATATAATGCAGTGTTTTCAAAATTGTTCGTACAACTTTCGTCTTCGCTAATCGTTTGTGCCGTTGGAATGTGGGCGATCTTTTGCAATATCCTCGTCATTATCTATTTTTAAGGATCAATCCGAGTACGGGCCGGGAGAAATTGTTTCCTCCGTTTGCGGTTTTTTCGATCAATCAGACGCAAATTGCGTAAAGCGATTGAGGCTGCAGCGAATTCCTTCTCAGTTGCATCTACTTCGATTGCTCTTGTCATCCTTTTGAGCATCAAGGAGGCAATTTCGCCAATTGCCCCATCCTGTCATCTTCTTCGAGTCGTTTCGGCGCCATTGGCTACCGCAAAGAGTTGCGTTCGAGGTTTATCGCAAAAAAACTGCCAGTGATGTCACTCCAATCAACCTCCGAGACCTAATGACGTATGAAATGCTTCTGCGGCGTATTACTTCACATTGACGGAAAATACTTGCGAGTATTTGCTAGAGTTGAAGCTCGAACGCAAGTAGTGCGTCGAAAGGATCTGCCGAAAACTTCTCAGAACTATCCATTAGTGATTTTAATCATTCCGAACATTTTTGTGAGCGTTCTCACCGAAAAACAGATGGTAACTATAGGGGAAAACTCCGTAGCAACTATTGTAATTTTTTCTGCAGGTTGAGGGGGAGAATAATGAGACGACCTCTTCTCCATTTTTCGGCGTAATAAAAAGAAGAAAAATGGAGAAGAGGTCGTCTCGTTATTCTCCCCCTCAACCTGCAGAAAGAAGTAATACGAAAAGAAAACGAGAAGAAAATTGTAATTTTAATCATTTTTATTTTTCTTAATTTCCTAATTAAAAGCTAAATTTTTCGCCCTACCGTACAGCTGAAGAGAGTGTTTGACGACCATTCCAATGAGTATAGAACGATTTTAATAGCTCCAAAAGAACTCTCGAGTTATACCCTCATGCCAAATTTCTGAAAATCTCTCAAATTCGAGACAAAAGCTGCAATAACGCGAGAACCAATAAAGCTATCGACACCGCGATGGTCTCATTCGATTCAGCGTCCAAAAATCTATAGAAATTGTTACCAAATACACATTCTTTCGAAAAACCATGGAAAATATTAATTTTCTCCCCCTCAAACCCCTCAAAAATACCCTTAAAATTGAACTAGCAATGTGGTTCAAGTATTGGGCCGTCGTAGGACCGAGATTGATTTTTGATGAAAATTTCAACAATGTAGCTATTATAGTTTGGCCGGAAAAGTGTTGACGACGGTCAGACAGAATTTTCTTTATTGGGTATTCGGATTCTACATGCCTTGAAATGTAAAACATCAAATTTTGAGGGGGTTAGACATTTTTTTTCTTGGGCGATTACCATGGTTTATTATAATAATTTTATTTATTATAATAAAATAATTTATTTTTTAATTTCATTTTATTAATAATAAAATATATTTAATTATTTATTATAATAATAAACCAATTGAATATTTCCATAGTGATATTTCCAAATTCGACTTTTTGGAAGATGTCAATAATCTCGTCAGCAACGTAAACATTGGAGTGGAAATTAGTATAATGCAGCATTGCTTTCCGAGCACATTTGCGATAGAGAGAGGCGTTTTAGAGCTCAAGTACAACGATTATTACGTCTGATTAATTCTAGGGTAGTATTTGTATTTTTCATGAGCTCCAAAACCACCACAATAGCTGCAAAAACTCGAGAACCGATACAGCCACCATCTACGGTATTAGTTCATTAATCATAAATAATAAATATTTTCAATACCCGATAAAACCGATTTGGGGGAGAAAAACCCCAAAAACGACAACGTTATGATCTTAATACCACAAATATCCGTTTTTATGCGGTTCAGAGATTTTCTATTTATCGTATTATCGTAATGTACCTTCCAGGATGATGTCAAGTGTAGAAGAGCGCAACAATCCATTTGATTATTAGCTTTCGCGCTATCTTAAAATAAATACGTGCCGAAATAAAATCAATATCTACATCATCTACCGCACAGTGAAAAAATCATACAAAGTGATAAAGAAATTTTTTGAAAAAATTGTACGTGATACGATCGAGCTTGGACTCACAGGAAACGGCGGAAGACTACGAGACTTGCAGCTGGAGCGAAGCACCTCGCACAACTGGGCCGCACGGCTGGCCTCGATATCCCCGCTTCAGAATGACAAGGGCTGCTTCGTCTCTATACAATTGGAAGGAGATTCTACCTGTTCTGACTGATGGGGGTGCTAAGTAAATCAGGGGGAATTAATTGAGGCGATACATATGCAGTACCGGGCCAAAACATCTCGCTTTAGCACTCTTAGGTTATCGATGATAAATATATGGTAATATAAAAAAAAAAATAAAAAAAAAAAAGTCTGATGTGGGTGCAATTATTTGCACTTCACAAATCAATATTTACAATGATGCGTTAGTCGCGTTTATAAAATTGTAACTAAACAATAATATGTTTTCAAGTTTATAATAAAATTCAAGTTTATAATAAAAAGTTAGTTCAGTTTGAGATTTCAACGGGTCAATTTATCTTTGAATGAGCCGAAAGTTAAATTTAAAAATTAACGAACTTTTATATAGGTAAAATAATAAAACAAAACCTATATCTGACACTCCTCAAAATGTATTTTTTTACGCTTCAAGGAATGTACGATACGAATATCCAATAAAAATTATTTTACACTGGATTGCCAATTATGACTTAGCTTCTACGATGGTCTACGGTCTACGATAATCAAACTATTGTGAACGTTTCCACCCATAATTTAAAATATTTTAATTCTTCTCAACTAATATAACGTAAAGTAAAATCAATTGCCCAGCGATACGGCTAGACAGTGTTTGACGAGGTTTCCAAAGAGTATGCGACGAATTTTAAAGCTCTACAAATGATCGCATTATTTCATCACGCCAAATCTGTCAAAAATTGCACGTAATAACTGCCATAACTCGAGAACTATCAAAGCTGTCGACTCTGTTACGATCCCATTCCATTCAGCATAAAAAATAAATAACAATTAATAATCAAACACCATGGAAAATGCTAATTCCCCCCTAAAACTGAAGTTTGGCTAAAGAATTGAGCTATTTGTAAAACAAGAGTGATTGTTAGTGAAAATTTTAAAAATTAACCTATCAATTAATAATGGCGAACGGTCAGAATAGTAATCGCCCAAGAAAAAAATTTCTAACCTTCAAAATTCGATGTTTTATCATTCCAGGCATGTAGAATCCGAATATACAATTAAAAAAATTCTGTCTGCACGCCGTGAACACTTTTCCGACAAAACGATAAAAGCTAAATTCTTGAAATTTTCACCAAAAATCAATCTTGGCCAGACAATGGTTGAATTCTTTAGCCAAATCGCTACCTCGATTTTAAGTGTATTTTTGGGGGTTTTTGAGGGGGAGAAATTTCGTATTTTCCAACGTTTTTCAGAAAAAGGTGTATTTTTTTGGTATCAATTTCTATAGATTTTTGGACGCTGAATCGAACTAAGCCATCGCGGGGTCAATACCTTTATTGGTTCTCGAGTTATCGCAGCTTTTGTGTCGAATTCGGGCGATTTTCAGAAATTTGGCATGAGGGTACAACTCGAGAGTTCTTGGAGCTAGAAAAATCGTTCTATACTCGTTGGAATTGTCATCAAACACTTTCTTCAACTGTACCATTAGGGGGAAAATATATCTTTTAATGGATGGTCTTCCTAAATCATAATTGAAGCGAAGGAAGAATAAACCACTTTACAATCATTTGCTGCGTTTTCAACATTTACCTACGAACAACCCAAGTGTTTTAAGAAAAATTAAATAACTACATTTTCTGCGGAGATTTTTTTTCATTAGGAATACGGTCGATTTTAACACTTGCTTGAGGAGAAAAAGTTCTTTTTTACTTCAACGGGCGTGTTTTGTCCATGTTTAAACAATCCTTTTACGACCTGACTACTCTGCTCGACAGAGGCGACGAACCGTGAACTACGAAGCAGGAAGTCACGGAATCAGAGGTCGAAGCGCTCGGCGGAAGGATCCGTAACAAATACGCCCATTCATCAAGCTGACAATTGATTGGAAAAAGAATTCGAAAGAAATCCAAGTTCGAAAAAAGCCAACCAACCTGCGCAATTTTTAATTCAATTACGAATTAGAGCAAAACGGTGGTGAGTAAAATCATAATCATATCTAAGCAAAAAAAAAAAAAAAAAAAAAAAAAAAAAAAAAAAAAAAAAAAAAAAAAAAAAATAAGATTATAATAATAGTAATAAATAAATTAATAAATACAAATAAAAACCCCAATTGGTACCAATGTATTTATCAAATTTTAAGCTCTCGTTGACATAATTATAAAAACTATTTTACGCATATTTATTATTCGTCACTATTGAACGTTTATGTCTTTTGTATGGGCAGTAAACGTACCATCACCTGAGGGCATGAAAAATTCTATAGTTATTCTGGCAAGATGATGCGGACGACTTGATTCGAGGCGTGGAAACTGCGAGAGGAAAAGGCCAATAATTAAAGCGCGGATACTATGAGCACATAATAATCAGGCGACATGGTCTGATTGTTTGGCCTCGGCGAGAAAGCGGTGCTTAACGTGTTTCTAAAAGTAAGCCGTCAATTCGAGGTGGAAAAAATGCAACGTTTCAAACAAGATGGGGGATTTACTCTTCGATAAGTATAGAGGCGCCAATTCGGGGGCAGCTTTCATAATGTTGAAAAGAGACAAACACATTTAGGACACTAAATTTTTTTTTTAATCACTAGCGCTGAGATTGTGGATTCTTATTTTATAAGGGTTAAGGACGAAGAGATTTACCGGAATTACATTGATTTGACAGGTACTTTTTTCATGTTAGTATAGGTCGTGTTATCTGTAACAAATAAAACAACCGTTTTTGTTTACTATTCGATGATAAACCATTGTAATCGCTCACAAATAATATTTCGAAACCCATCAAAATTTGATGTTTTACGTTTCAAGGTACCTACGTCGAAAAAATAAAAACTTTTTTAATGAATTTTTTCAAAACGAATAAAAAAATTTCCAAATAATTTTTTTTTAAATCGAATAAAAAATTTCTGTCCGTTAACACTATTTTGACGAAACTGTAAGAGCTGAATTCTTGAAATTTTCACCAAAAATCAATCTTGGTCGACGATGGCTCAATTCTTCAGCCAAATCGCCACCTCAGTTTTTAGGGTATTTTTGAGGGGGAGAAAATTGGTATTTTCCAACGTTTTCCAGAAAAAGGTGCATTTTGCATCAATTTCTATAATTTTTGGATGCTGAATCGAATGAGACGATAACGGAGTCGATAGATTAAAATTTTCCCGAACAGCTTGAGTGTAGAATTTTCGAGATTTTCAAAAATTTGGAATGAGGCACTCGAGAATTCTAGGAGCTATAAAAATCGTTCTATACTCGCAGTACGTTAGGCGAAAACCTAGCTATTTATTAGATAATTAAGAAAAATGAAAATAATTAAAATTACAACAGTTGCTAAGGGGTTATTTCTTATAGTTATCAATCTGTTGTTTGATGAAAACGTGCACAAATATTGCGACCAGTTATTATCACGAATGGATGGTCTCCTTAAATCATAACTGAAGCAAAGGCATAATAAACCACTGTACAATCATTTGTAATGTTTTTAAATCCACAATACTGGCCGAAATTCTTTGCGGAGCAATGGCTCACTGAATAAATACCAATAAACAGTTATTAGTTTTTTTAATGACCAACCTTAGAACAGAAACTTTCTGAATGAAGCTGCCGTAGAAATGTTCCAGCTTAGAAACGAGATATCTGAGATATCCGTAATATAAAATATACAAAATTATTTGTAGAATAGTTTCCTCAGCTGTTATCACATATTCATTCGTTACTCTTCAGATTTACACAATTATAAAAAACAACGGTTACGAGATCTAGTTCCGCATTGCTTCTAACACCGGGATAAAACCGTCGATCAATTTCCCAAACTCAAGCATCTCTTGGTCTGTTTTGATTCTACTAATGATAGAGTTGAAGCTTTCCTGGACCATCTTCTTCACCTCTTCACTTCTCTTCTTCGCCGAATCATCGTTTCCAGGCAGAAGTAAGCTGTCAATGAGATCGCTCGGTTCTGAGCTATCTCGATCATCTATACCAAGTCCCAGTTCTTCAGGATCCATCGTAATTTCCAAGGTTGACTCAGCTTGGGCAAGTGATTCCTCTAGGTTTACATTGGATGCGATCAAAAACTGACAAAGCAAATGTATATGTTGGCACATGTTCGATTTAAAACAGAAATCTATACATGTACACGAGAACTTGTGAATGCATGCTTTGCAGTGAGTGCAGAGTATAGCGCATGAACATGATGGATCCACAAGGGTAACTGTGTAACTTTCATTGGACCAAGGTGAAAATACAGTCCAGGAATTACTTGACTGAGTGGAAAGAGGAATCCTGTCCATAGAGAGGGATAAAGCTGTTTTATGCCTTTTCTTTAGTTCACGGACCATCTGAGCAAATATCCCTTTATCCAAGACAATCAAGCGGTCGAAAATTTTGCGATTTATCAGTCTTGTCAGGGCATGCAAAACGACGTCCAACCGCTTAGCTTCCTTCCCATTTAGATAAATATATTCTACAGCTCCGTGCAAACGATCCAAATTAATATTAGTGTTAATGCCTGCATATTTATAATGAGAAAACGCCCAGTGCATGCAATTCTTCAAATAATTGTCACGGAAGTAGAGACCAAAATCTTGGGTTTCAAAGTCTGAGCACAACGAATTTACAATTGATGGAAACAGAATGTTGAACGTTTCTTCATCGGTCTCAGTAAGTAGCGAATTAACTCGATCGCAAACTTCTTTCCTCTTGATCTTACATTTGATGGTGGCCTGTGATTTTTCCCGCCAAGCCTGAGTCACGCTCCATGGGCAGTATAAACGATGAACACAAGTTCCCATTACAGAGGTCCATGCGATGAAAAATGTTTCCTCCATGTCAGACATAAAAGTTTTAGCATTGATGATGCCCGTTCTTTCTTTTATGCTGTTCAAAAACGCTCGTATTCCTGCGCAATCTGGCCGATTAGAGATGAAATAAGCGACAGGGAATCCTTGCATCGTATCGTCCAATACTATTACAGTAGTCAACTCGCAGCCGCAGTATTTAGCATCACGGGTCGCATCAATGCAGACCAATCCGTTTTCTCCATATTTCTTGAGGATTTCTTCTTGACATTTGGTCATGATTCCGAAGAGGAAGTCGGCCACTTTTATCCCAGGGTGAACACTATGCAAGCCCTTCGGTTTGTACAGCAGTACACAAGAGTCATCGCTGAGAGCTCTCTCTTTTTCAACCCATGAATCTAAATCAAGCGAATCGTCCGAATCGAGCGCGCTCTTCTGGTCCAATGAGAATTCTTTGATGATATTTTCCAAGTATTGCGGAGTGATGTGGTGATTGCGCTCAAATTCTGTTTTCCCGCTACAATCGGGTGGAACATTGCCGAGAAAATCCTCGCAAGGAACTTTAGTAGCGAGCTCTCTATTCTTTTGCGACGGGAAGGGCAAGTACTCCGGCTCGCATTCGTGTCCGAAGTGGGTTTTACAAATTTTTGCATGATACGCACCATTGTGGAAAACGCTTGCTGTAATTCTTGCAGTGCAGTGGTAGTTCGTTTTGCAAGTACCTTTACTTTTCGGTTTTCTCTTCCGATTCTCCGGAGCACAAATGCGAGGAGGGCCAGATCTATTGCACCGATAGTAATGCACGGACTTAGTAGCAACATTGGTTTTAGCGGTACGAACGAACTTAGCTTTGTCATTACGTTCGACTAAGCGCAACCAACTTTCAAATTCATCAATGGTCAGAAACGATTTGGTCTCGTGCACCAACTGCACGCCGTGATCGGATTCAACATGTCGTTCGAATTCCTTATTGGTGAAAAATCGAGACTGACACGTCCTGCAAACCATTTTGGCGACGACTTCTTTATTCGAAAGATGGGAATGAAATTTGCGAATATGTCGCCTAAAACTATTTTCATCTTTTAAACACGCGCCGCAAATTTCGCACCTCATTTAGGCGGGGAAAAGAAAACGTCACTGCTTGAATTCGAGCGGATTGTACTCTTGAAATAAAGGAAACCACGAAAGAAATGTCTAACTCGAAACCGGAAAGCGGAAACTGTGTTGTGACAAATTGTTGATAACACAGCGTCAGCGTCAATAGTGATAACGGATAACGGTGAGTGATAACAGATAAGTAATTTTAAAACATCGAAGAGAAAAAGCGATACATCGATCAACTATCGATGTTTGTCAATTGTTCGAATTTTCATCGCATAACTATTGAAATCGAACGTGCGAAGGAGTATCGATACTCATAGAATCGATACTTTTTCCGATACTTCGCTTCGGTTAGCTTTTGTTTATAAATTTCCTATCTTCACTATCAACGTTTTCGCTTATGCATGTTTTGTTTGAACGAAAGTTCGTTCGATATTTAATTCAGTCGTTTAATCTACTTACTATCAATTTTTCTATGGCGAGATAAAAGATTTTATTGTTTTATCATTACGGTGGCATTCGACCGGCATAGCGTCGTTTCTGCTGCTAGTATGTTACCAGAGAAAAGTTGATTCTATCGTTCGAAATTCGTATTCGGCCGAGCTTCCGTACTCGAGAGATTCTCAAATTCCTCCATCAGCTCAAATATGAAGAGCTGCTGCGCTTATGGTTGTAGGAATCAACTGGCGAACGAAAAATCGACCTCTGATCCAGAACTAAGCTTTCATGCGTACGTAGTTATTTTTACAATTGTCTCCCTCCGTATTTTCCCTTGAGGCGGTTTAAATGCTTATAAATATAGGAATTTTCATAGTTTTAATCTCTGTTATTAAACGATAAATCGAAAGCATAGAATTAATCGAGCATCGTTTTTCTAGAGTAACCTACTCAGCTGCTGTTGTTTATTTTGGATTTTGTCTTATCGTGCGCATTTCAGATTCCCTAAGGATCCGGCGATGAAGAAACAATGGATCAAAGCTATTCGACGACGAAAGTTCAAACCTAGACCCAACTCGTTCGTATGTTCTGCTCATTTTAAACCGGATGCATTCGATATCAACGTTTCTGGCAAGAAATCTCTGAAGAAAGAAGCTGTGCCGAGCGTAATTTTTTCTTCTCGACTTCGAACGAAACAATCGAAGGTAAGCAGATGGATATCTATCTGGCCGAGCACTTTCGCCCATTCGGGCATCTTCAGGGTGACGTGGAGCCATAGGGTCCACAGCCATAGCTCCACGTCGCTCTGAAGATGCCCGAATGGGCGAAAGTGCTCGGCCAGCCAATAAAGAAGCGGAGAATGAGTCGCCTGGTTTTCTCCCCCTCACCACCCACGGACATCAAGAAACGCGATGACAAGGCAATGAAGTATTGAAAAGGAAGATCGACCCTCAGCATTAATAGTTGTCAATTATCAAGATGGAGCTCATACAAAGCCAGATTTCTCCTTCGCCGAGCTTTTATTTAATTATTTCCTAATTATTTAATTTAACTATTTAATTATTTAATTTATTTCCTTCATCAGGGCTTGGAGATCATGATAGTGTCAACATTTATTATAGGAACATTAAAATTTGGTAACTGAATCTAAAACTACGAAATGAAAACAAGCCTTGCTTTTGTTTCATAGTTTTTGACTCAGCTAACAAATTTTAATGTTCCTATACTTATTGACACCATGATGATCTCCATGCCTTGATGAAGGAAATAAATTTTTCCAAAAGCCCGGCGAAGGAGAAATCTGGCTTTGTATGACCTCCATTCCAGTAATTGACAACTACAAGGAAAATAAGGTAATTTTTGCGATTAATTATATGCGTTCGGGTTTTTAGGTGCCAAAAATAATGGAGCGACAATCACCTAATGTTCAATTTTCCGAACTTCAGCCGTCGTCAGGTTCTGAAAATGCTTCCACTAATTTAGTAAGTGATCACTTTCTATCGAATAGCGCATTGAGGTTTTCCCTGAATCATAAATGAATCGATTTTTTCCAGGAATCAATTGATGATAAAATTTGCGCTGCTCTAGGATGCTCGTCTCGTGAAACGGACGCAGCAGTGAAATTCTTTCCGTTACCGGAAAATTCTGACAGGTGAGTTTTTCTCAAATTTATTTCCCCTCTTAATTTTTTCCCGCGTTGTATTGTGTGTTATCTTTAGAATGTATTTTCGGTCATTAATCATTATTAACGTTAGTAAACTAATTTATGAAGTGTTACGTGATGTGGTTCAAAGGCGCAAGGAATGGTGCGATGCTGTTGGAGGTATTAAGGAAGGGCTCTCTACTAAAGAGTACATTTGCCAACACCATTTCCCTAGGAATCAGTTCGAAACTCACAATCGGACAGCTTTGGTGAAAAATGCAAAACCCGCCTTCCGATTCGGTCCGCTCAATCCGAGAACCCGAAATTTCTGCCCGATCGGAAAGGAGCAACAAAAAGTACGTTGTGGGCGAGAATTTCTTATTATTCGCGTTATTTTCACCGTTTCACTGAAATCTGAGCCGTTCCTATTACAGATTATGTATTCTTGCTGTGCACCTGGATGTGACTCTAACGACAATGGTGGCGTTCGACTTGCTCCATTCCCCATACACGATCCCTTGGTAACAATGCAAGTTTCCATTGCATCAATTATATTTTGCTCTAACCAAAAAAACCTATCTTGACCGACAGTGATTTTCAGATTTTTTTCCAATGGACAAAACTACTCAAAGTTCAAACGACCGATTGCACAGTCCCGTACATCGCTGAAAACTTCAGAGTCTGCTTGAAACATTTTCCCGAGGAATCTATAGTGTATGATTCGGAAGGTGAATTCTTACGCTTGGAACTTGAAGCATTACCTGTGCTACATCTTGGTAAATTTCAATACCTTATCATAAAATAATTTATGTTCGAGGTTTTCTATAAAAAACTATAATTTTTTGTAATTACGTTATTAAATAAAAAAAAAAATTCTATTATTTTATCACATTTTTTCTGTTTCAGATGATGATGATAAGAGCAAGTCAATGCCGAGCGCCTCTTCCGGAGAAGATGAACAAAGGACTATCGGTCGAAAAAGTAAACGCAAAAAGCTAGCTGACACTTGTGAGCCAAAAGCGAAGGTCAAAATTGAACGAAGCCTCTTTTTAGGTAGTAAAACTAATCCCGATGGTAACAACTTGGAAAGTAATATTCAAAATATTCCAGAACCTATTGTGCTAGATGAATCTTTTGAGGACACATCACCCACACAAAACGCCAACCCTGCCCAGTCAATGGGATCAGATGTAGAGACAGAAAACAGTATTCATCCGACTGCAAGTTTAACTCCAGGGACTTATAAGTCTTCGGTGGAATCTGCATCTAACCAAGCTACTTCTCAAGGTGCATCTAATGATATGCTAAAGAAACTATCTCTAGATGATTCTTCTTTAGTTAGATATCTTCAAGATGCATTGAAGAACAAATTGACGATTCCTGGCAGATCGGTATCTAAAACGTTATCGGCAACTGATTCTATTCCCCGCCCGCGCGTTTCAAATCAACGCATTCTACCTAAGCCTACTCCCAGTAAGTCTTCTGTTGTGTTAATGCCGTCTGTAGTGCAGCCAATTTCTCAACATACTGCTTTTACTGTGCCTGCTGAAGCAAGATATACGACTTCCCCATCTTCAGTTTCCTACGTTCTACAAACAACAAGTACGACAACCGTAGTGAAGCCAATTCCCTTACAAACCCTCACTGCAGAAGGTTACACAACCTCACAGCCGATGCTTTCATATTTTCTCCAACCGACACCGCCCTCAGTAAATCCCACCTCTCAACAAATTTCTGCTTCAGTAGCTACAAAAGAAAGTTGTACACAGCCAAACGTTGTCTACAAACAAACAGAACCATTCAGGAAGTGTCCTGACTGCTCTGTATGGCTTAAAAAACCGCCAAAAACCTCAGACCGCGGTGTCCAAGTTACATTGCACGAAGAGAACGCCGACGAGTGGGTCGATGAAGCTGAAGAATCTGTTAAAGACGCTGAGAGCCGACGTATAAGTAAATTGTTCCATCAAAAATTAGAAGTGACTTTGGTGAAATTATTCAAGAAAAATGAGGTGAACGCGTTTTCTAACACTGCTCCGTCAAACACGGATGATGACGAGCACTTGTATGGTTCCTCAGACACTGTGAATTTGTTACAATCGGCAGCCAATTTGTGCAATTTCAACAATGCCAAGATCAAAACGCTTTCCAACATTTTGAGCCAAGACGAACTAGCGTGGATTAAAATGGAAGAAATGACAATCAGGCATGTCGATTCGATTTTGTCGGCTTCGGGGTTAGAATTTTTCCATGACATATACGAGAAGATGGTCCAGAACGGAGTCGAAAGAAATCACAAGGGAGTATGGAGTTTGGCAGGCAGTAATGATATAAGATCGACCAAAGAAGTTAAGCAATTCGGAGTCGCATTGCAGATGTATTCCGAAAAAGGATATAAATCTTTATCTGACGTTATAGGTCTCCCGAGCCCTATAGTCGCACGATCGTGGGCAACTCGGTCTGATGGATGCCCCGGTTTTTCAGAAAAATCCTTCAGACTGATCTCGGACGAAGTTAACAAGTTGGGCAAATATTCAATCGTGTTCTGTCTAAGTGTTGCTGAAGTGCCTCTGAACGCGGACATCTCCTGGGACGGCGAGCAGTTGTTCGGTTACAGTGATCTCGGTTACGGTCAACTCGATGATGACCGAGTTCATGAAGCTTCTCGAGCTCTAGTCTTTTACGGCACGGCTGTGAATCGCCATTATAAACTTCCTCTTGGCTATTGCCTTGCAAATGAACTTTCATCGTTAACCAGGGCCAATATTGTTTCCCAATATTTGTGTCACTTGGATGCGGCCGGCGTCAAATGCTACGCAGTCGTAGCTGATTGCTCTTTGACCAGCTACGAAATGTTTCGAGCTCTAGGTATCGAAACCAACGAAGAGAACGGATGCTTCGGTGCGTTCCAACATCCTTCAAGCAAGAGCGACCGTGTTTATTGTCTCTTTGACGTGTTCCAAGTGACAAAACTTGTGAGGAATTATCTTGCCAGTTGCAAATGCTTGCAATCCAGGGACAAATTGATCGAATGGAAGTACGTTGAAGCTATCGACAATGCGGGAGATAGGGATGACGTTCCTGACGTAGTTATTGAGCGATTGCGATTACTGAAACTGCAGATGGACAGGGAGCCTGCTATGATCAACAAACATATTATGAAAGCCATGCGAATTCTCCTGTTTGAAGGATCAGCTGCGACGATAAATTTTTTCGAAAAATTGCATTTCCTCACCGAAGTGTCAACTTCAAACAATCCTTTTGCTGAAGATGATCGTCAAGCTGTTAACAGACAAACGTTTCAGAGCATCTCTTCAAGGCTTATGAGTATGGCAAATTTCATAAAAACATTGAAACACGGTAGTGGACCTTATATTCTGTTCTCGAAACGTAGACTGCCCATTTTCATGCTGTATCTAAACGTTCGCTCTATTCGGGCTTTCATGAAAAAGGCTCTGACGAGCAAGGCTTTGGTATTTTTCGTACCGACGGAAACGCTGCTGATGAAAAATGTCAATCAGTGGTTAGCTGAGATCGTAGGTGAAACTCCAACTCGGATGACTCCTTTGAATTTCAAAAGAGCCTACGAGAAGTTCATGAATTCTTTCAACTTGCTACCGTCATCGTCCATCACTGACGTTCAGAAGAGGAATTCCTGCACAAAACCAGAAACGATAACTCTCGGCACCAGTCACTGGTACTCCTATGCTATCACACCTTTGCAATCAGTGAGTGACGACGTTCCCATGTTTCTGACAAGGAACGTCATCAAAAAGCTGCTCGAAGAGGCAACTTGCTACCGGTGCTTGAAAATATTATTGAAAGAATTCAAAAAGTTCATTCGCGGATTGAGCTATCACGTGAACATCATTAAAGATATGCACGACTTGTTGAAAAAAGCCGAAACTATATTGCACGAGCTTTATCAAATATCTTTGGACGATTACGACTACTTTTTCAACATGTGGGCCAATCGGACGTTGAACGTGATGTGCCATTTTGGCGGTTTCAAGCAGCACGATCACCTTTTCAATAACGCTGCTTTCGGCGAAGTGACCCATTTGACTTTGCTCGTCAAGCAGGCGCTTAGGGCTTACCTTAAACTCCGCCAGTGCTTCCTTACAAGGCAAGAAAGTATTTCGTTTGACTTATGAGACGTTTGCTGTTTGTAATATAGTTTGTTTTAGAATAGAACTTCTTTGAAAATCGGCGGGAAAAAATTTCCAATATGTATAATAATTCAATAATTAATGTGGAGCCATGAAATGTTTGTCGGAAAGCTGTGTACTAGGTTGTAAATAATAGCTGATTATATTATTACGTCACGTTCTACATTTTTATTTTATTGACTTCCTTTTTTCTTGCGTTTGCAATGAAAAATTCCTGTCGTGAGGCAACATGATGACTGCAGGGAACATCTGTCTGAGAGGCAGGTACGTTGCACATAATTATTTATCTCCAGGAACAGTACCTGCAAACCTCTAGTTATTCCAGCTGTTTGCTACGCTGCAAATTAAAATAACCATCACTGGAAAAGCAGTTTGCAAAGCGTTTAACATAAAATTAAAAAAAGTGTCGTTTTTGGAATCAAGATTTGAAATAATTCATTTTTCAGAGGGTTGAATAGCACTTCTACGGTTTTATGACGATTCTAAAAATTTTTCGAAAAAGAAGAAAAAATAATAAAAAAGGAAAGTATATTTTTACTGGCATGTTGTAGATTTTCTTTAAACCTCCATGTCTTTCGCAGTTTTTTTGTTGCCTAACCTGTCAATTCATATTCTCGGTTGAATTCGGTCGCCCTGTTGGAGACGTGAAAAAATCTACATAATATTAAGGGCAAAAATATTCCAAGGGAAAAACTTGACCTTCACGTTAATTTGGGGGAAAAGTTCGACTCAAATTTCTTATCACGGTTATCATAGCGATCAAGACAGCAGCGGCTCTTCACTGTGAAGTGCAGATAAATTTATTTTCAGGAAAATGGCAGCTAACGTTGGTGCTAGTTTTGCTCGGCGAGGAATTTCCTTGTCTTCGATTCTGAGGAGAGAAATTGAACCGATTTCAGCCACCGCTGGAGGACACGGAGGTAAATTATTCGTAGTTTATTTTCTCTGACCGCTTCGGTCTCGCGGATCATGGCATTGTTCCTCGGGTCACACCTCTGACTACCTAATTCTGTTTGATTTTCTTAATTGCCCTATTTCTGTGTCAGCTTAATGTTCTAAAGTTCTATTAAGCGAACTTACTAAAACTTATATCAGTACAAAATAAATAAAGAAATTTTCACCCCGTTTCTATTTTGTGTTGGTAGATTTTCATTTTACTTTGAATGAATTGAAAAAAATGCTGGACAAGTTTGAAGAAAGAAAAAGTTGGAATTTATGTCATTCACTATAAAATCAGTTTAACTAAAGACAACTATGAATAGGTAGATGGTAGATGGCTCCGGCGGGATTACTTCAATAAAACTTGGTAACTAGACTTACAATAGCGTTTCACTCCCTTCCAAGCTCCATGGTTTTACTCAAGTTTTTTAACAATCAAATTTTAACCCAGATCTAATTCAGAAAAATCTCGTTATTGTTGAAACTATATTATCAGGAAAAATTATTTATATTTCGATAATATCAGAATTTTAACATTGATATTAAAATATTAATTATCGGAACCAAAATATCAATATCCCATCCTTAGTGACTGTCTCTCTACAGTTTGACATAACCTGTATCATTAAAGGAGAATAATGGGTTGCTCACTGTACATTGAAATATCGTAGTTTTTTTGCGTGTTGAAAAAATGTAAATTGTACCTCTGCTTAAAATATTTTCTATGATTATTCTCTTCAGGTGGCGCCAACTTCTGGAAGAACCTGAGTTTATTCGTGGGGCTACCGGCCGTAGCTGTGTGCATGGTCAACGTGTACATAACTCACACCTCTCATCACCAGGAGCGCCCAGAGTTCATTAAATACGACCATATGCGGATTCGCACCAAGGTGAGTTCTCCTTTCACACCCAAGATAGGGATGCAGATCAATAATCAATTTTCTATGATCGATTTTTAAGCCGGTATTCGATCTTTTCACCAATGATTTTCTAAATCCGATTTTTAACTATTATCGGCTGTTTATAAAATCGATTTTCGGGCAATGCCAGACGAGCTGTCGCTTTACTTGAAGGCCCCAGCTGTTTGCAACCTGAGGAAATCGCCCCTCACGCACTGGGTTTACATGAGACCTGCATCTCCCAAACTTTTGAGAATTGCGATGCTGCACATGGCTTCTATTTCAACTTTCGTTCCGAGTGAGCGATTGTTTTTGAAGGCAGGTCTCATAATTACTCACGAGCGGAACAGGTTGATGTGTGCCACACTCTCAAAATTCTTGAAAAGTATTCTTTTAAATTGAGAGGTAAACAACAAACATAATTCAAACGCAAACATAATAACCATCTAGTTCGTAATAAAACGTTCTTTATAGCTTAGTCTTTAAATTCTAATGGCCCCCAAAGATCCATTATTTGTGGTGATTTTTTTTTAAAATCCGTTTTGTGAAAAAACAAATTTTTGTGGCCCGATCTTATAGTGCAATCGATTTTTAGCTTTCGGTCGAGAAAATTTTTTAAAATCGATTGTTGATGATCATTTTTTCATCATTAACCCAAGAGATTCCACTGAGCTGCAAAACTGCTCCAAACGTGGTGTAAATATGACTCGGCGAGAACAGGTTGCAAATTCAATCAATTTAGTTGATCGTGACTAATTAACTGAGATATTTGTCTTGTTTGCAGAAATTCCCATGGGGAGATGGACAGCATTCATTAATCCACAACCCCCACTACAATCCTCTTCCCGACGGGTATGAAGATGAGCACTAAGCGATAGCGTGAACAATTCTAATCCATACTAGCAGCTCATAGACAAATTCACCAATTTCCATTCAGCTATGTATAGTCGCTTAAATGCAAATTTTGTTTCAACCGGATCTTTGATTGAATAAATTGTTATCAGTTGTAAGACTGTATTTTCAATTTTATAATCGCTCTACGTGACATCAAGTTCTAAGGGTCATTCTTAGAGTGAATATGAAGGCTTGGAGAAGCAATATTTGGAAATCATGGAGGCGGATTCCCGAGAGAAAACAAGATTGAGTGAATTTAATGTGCATCAATAGGTGAAAATTGAGTCGCACAAGACATAATACGAGTACTAGGTACAAAAAGTATTATCTTCCTGTATTCAGAGTAACTCAAGGCTACATTGTTTTGGAAAAAAAATTCTATTTAACCGCACCATCCTCAAGGATATACACCTTAGTTGACCTTCCTTTGGGAAGTAAAAGGCTTCTATGCACACTTAGCGTTCGCACAGGGGTCGTGTCCTTTCTGGTCAGGAGAAGCCTCGTTTGTGGAACACCTGTCCAAACTTTACCTAGAGCAGGAATCAGGGAATCATCAATGGCGGCATCTTGCCCAACATTGGTGTGGTCGTCTATCAATACGTTCCTCTTGGTAGCCAAATTGATAAGAAGTATGGACAGTTTAAAGGTGGCCGACATGAAGTGCAGCGAAGACGCGATGTGGCTGAGAAGGCTTGGCCCTGGAATTTAGAAAAATATGCCGGCGTATGCACTAGTACTACATTTCGAGAAGAACCTCAATTGCACAGTGATTATTATTACTATAACAACAGGGAACATAAGAGGAACGCCATAGAGACTATTGTAATTTAAATAATTTTTATTTTTCCTAGTTATTTAATTAAAAGATAAATTATTTGCTTAAATATATAGCTTATGAGTGTTTCACGAGCATTCCGAGTATAGAACGTTTTTTATTGCTCTGGAAAGTTTCGAGCTATGCATCTTGCTAAATTTCTCGAACTTGCCACACGAGAGCTGCGATAACATGAGACCGATTAAAGTTATCGGCTCCGTTATAATCATATTCGATCCATCGTTCAAAAATCTATAGAGAATAATACCAAAAAAAAAACCAAACCTGTAAAAATACCCTCAAAATTAAGGTAGCTATTGCCTAGGCTAAAGAAATTGTCAAGCAAAGATTGATTCTTCGCGAAAATGTCAACTATGCAGCTGTTATATTTTTGTTGGAAAAGTAAAAACGGCGGACAAAGAGATTTTTTTTATTCAATATTCGGATTCTATGTACCCTGACACATTTTGGTGGGGGGAGACATTTTTTGTGAGCGATTACAGTTGTTGAACTATAAACAAAATGACTACTTACCCTCGTTGCTGGGATCATTCAAGAACGGATAGTACAGGTCGATTATTGAGTCAATAATCAAGACCTTAATCCTCTTATCACTTTTGAGTTGCTGCTTCAGACTATCCAATGTTGATATCAGACAGTACATGTTGTCAGGACGAGCTACGAGCACTCGATTTAAAATGTCCTCCTTCTGCTGTAATAGAATTGAGATCAATTTTTTAAATTGGTTATTCAGATTCTAAATGAATACTTAAGGCATAACATTTTGATGACATTTTTTTCTTAGGCGATTACAACGGTTTATTATTGAATAACAAACCAAAACTAAAAAAACGTTCAATACACGATTACCTCTTGATATCCAAGAGCATCAATGAGTAAAGAAAAATGCGAAGGAACGATGTCCTTTTTTGTATCCAAATAGACAGCCCGGATGTTATGCACGGCTGCTATGTTGATCGCGATGTTGAGACAAACTTGCGTTTTCCCGGACCCAGATGTCCCGCAAAGTTCGAGCAATGTACCAACCTGCAGACCTCCATCCAGGATTTCATCTAACCTAATCAGAATTTATTTTATTAATTTATCTGACAAAAAAAAAAATTTAATGGAAAAATTATACAGAAATTCTATTTTCTGATTCTCGGTTGGATGAGGGACCGTATTTATTACACCATCGAGATTTTTTTTTTTTTTTTTCAGAAATATAAGTTTAGATATTTTTTAGGCTAGGTAGTTTCTTCCATCATTATTATTATTATTTTAGATTATTTATTTTTGTAGTTTTTTCTATCCTTATTATTATATTTTAGATTATTAATTTTTATCATATTTTATATTTTATGATATTGACATGACAAAATAAAAAAAAGTCGTGTCCAGAGATTTTTTAGATTGTTCATTTTTTAAAATTATTTGTCATCGTTATATTAATTTCAACTTAACATTAATTATTATTATTATATTTACGAGTGTAGAACTAGGTACTTTAATTTAATTATAGCGAGGTTGCTGTTTCTTTTTTGTACTTTCTGCGTGTTAATTGACCTATACTCGTTTATATCCATAATTAAATAAATATTTTACACTATTTTTACAATTATTGTAACAAAATTTTTACAATTGTTTACCCCGGTATCAAAGTCTTGATGATCTGACATTCCTTCAATCGTCGTACGTAACATTCGTACGCATTTACAGGTTGTGGCAAACATTTGTTCGCTAATTGACGCTTGAGTTTCAGTATGACCTGGAATAAATGATTCGTGAAATTGATTGGTTTCAAGTATGGTCAGAAATTTCATACCTTCGTAACGACACAATTTTATACCTTCGGGTGAAGTCCAGTGAATTTCGAAAGCCGGTCAGTATCAGAAGTGTAGAACTCGTGCACCAAGAATATTTTATGCCTGGCCAAGGCAGTAACCAGCGGAGGGTCGAAAATCCCATCAAGGCGCGAGGACATTTGCAGTGTAGGGATAGACCATCAGAAATCGTTGTCTTAATCTTTCTTTAGTAATCAAAGATCAACTCACATTTTCTCCAAATAAACAACTCCCCTCTCCTGAAGATCGTCGACAGCTAAAGGAAATGGGGACGGAATATCGATACTTTAATATCGATAGTCGAATTCAGGTATTAGATATCGATAGTATCTCCCAATATTGTCGATTCAACAATAACGGGATTTTTCCAAATCGAGGTTAAAAACATAGTAAGCTGTTTCTTTCAGATTTTTGGTTTCGGGAAACAAATTTTCGTTCTAAATTGCCAAATTTTCCGATAACATCGATGATTTCTTCAACGGTTACAATAAAATCGATTTTTCAATTTAAACATCGATACTTCTTAATATCGATCTTTTGGACCATCGATGTTACATCACTTAAACGAAAACAAAGTTCTAGAGGAAGAACTCTCACGTGTGTCATATCTCTTATCACAATATCTGACAACAAGGAACACTAGAAAACAATCCGATGTTTTTAGTGCAATACGAACTTCTGTGTTAGTTACCTTTCAGTTGGCCTGCGTCGTATTTTTGTTTTACCTTTGATACCGCCTAGAGTGAATCCGTTCTAGAAAAATATTTAGTGCACCGAAGCATCGATCGGAAGGATTGTGAGTATAGCTAACATTCTATCATCAAGGTTGAATCCTGAAACATTTCATTATAAATAGTAGAACTAAACAGGGGATCTAGTAAATAGATAGAGCTTCCTAACATGATGACGGAAGCCTGTATAACGCTGCTTGAATGTCTAACAGTCACGTACCTTCGGAAATTAAAACCTATCCCGGGCGCAATGTAGAAAAGTCAAAAAACTTCACTTTTGCTACCTACTATTTAGTCTTCCGAATTGTAAAGTTGTAACTCCGCGTTAATTTTCTCTTGGTACAAGAAGTTTTCCTTCGTTTCTTCAATTTCCCATGCCCTTTGGGCCCAAAATTTAGAAGTTACCCAATAATTATTCGACCAAGTCCTAATAAAAATAACGCTCACTTTAAAAACAGACAGAAATTATTCGCAAAGTGGAAAATTAAAAACGGCTATGACAACGTTGCATTGCAAAAAAATTCGCATTTTTCATGTCTGAAATTTAATTTTAAATTATTTTCATTCTAATTTAATACTATGTCGTTTTAATTATTTACCTTCGTAAATTAATAATTTCTTCGTTTTGATTATTCTTATTTTTCAATTCTAAATTTACATTTTTATTCTTCGAATATTCGGTAATAAGGTTGAAAATGTTTTTTATGTCTGCCGTTGCTCTCCATCGTGCTCTTTTCGCGTTCCCTTGACAACATTCGCTTATCAGTGCGGATCGGTAGTGTTATCACATTGTCTTGTTTCCATTCCGAATTAACTCGGTGGTTATTTGACATTTCTCCAATTTTAAAACCAGTTTCGGCCTCAGTTAACGAATTTTCCGTAATAATTCGAGCTGTATATAATTATTTACCGATATTGCGCTCTAGATCGGTGTAGTTCTTTATAAAAATGTAGCTCGTTAGCAGTGTTCTGTTCAGTGAGTTGAATCTTTCTTACGAAGAATATCGTACGTTCGGCGATCCGTTCGATTGAAAATCACCATGTTGCTATGAATATTTGAACCGCTCTCGAAAATGCCCAACTCGGGGAAGTATTTCTTCGGCTGCTTCTATTGCGGCTACAAGTCGAAGAAAAAGTTCAACATTAAAAGACACATAGAAACCCTTCACCCGGACGGAAATACGAGACCGAAATTACTTGCAGGTCATAAATGTAGCCTTTGCGATTTTTACTCAGCTCCCCGGCGCGAAGACGTGTACGACCATTATGCGCAAGTGCACGGCACTTTCGTCCTCTCAAGCGACCACCGTTTCGAGAGCTGGAGCGATTTCATCTGTTGGAAAAACGACCAGGAGAAAATCGAAGTGTGCAATTATACGATCGCTTATCGCCGGGCGAAGAAAAACGTCGACACGTTGTACTATAGGTGCCATAGGGATGGCTATTATAAGCCGAAAGGCAAAGGAGTTCGCAGGCTGAAGGTCAAAGGGACGAACAGAATCAACGGTTTGTGTCCTGCAAGTATCACCGCGAAGAAACACGAGAACGGTCACGTCGACGTGAAATATATTTCGACTCACGTCGGCCACCAAAAAGAGGTCGACAGATTGCGCCTCAGTCGCGAAGAGCGGGCCGAAATCGCGGGGGAAATTTCGCAAAAAGTTCCGCTCGATAGTATTTTGAATAAGATCCGAAACTCTTTCACTCCCGACCGCGTCGAGCGGATACATTTATGCAGCAAGCGCGACCTGATGAATATTGCCAGGGATTTTAATATCGAGAAGTCGAAAAAAAATAAAAAAGAAGGCATCTCTTTCGAAAGCTGGGTGTCCGAATTGCAAGAGACGACGACGTGGGCTCGGTTTTACAAGCCGGCCAACGCTCCGACGGAACATTACAGTTTGAAAGATGAGGATTTCTTTCTTGTTCTTGCCAACGACGAGCAGATAAAAATGTTGAAATGTCAAGGCGAGCGTTTCGTCTGTATCGATGTTATACAATCCGCAAACCACCATAACATCGAAGTGGCGATGATTCTGACCAAAGATGACGCCAACCGTTGCTACCCTTGCGCCTTTTTGATCTGCAATCGCATCGACGAAGAAACGATGTTTGCGTTTTTCTCCGTCGTCATGACGGCCATCGACGGCGACCTCGCTGCTGACATATTCATGAGCGACCCTGCTCCTTTTTACTACACATCGTGGAAAGCCGTATTCCGCACTCCGAAAATCCGCATGTACAATTCCTGGCGAGTGGACTCTTGTTGGCGCAAGAACTTGTACAAGGTGAACACTTGGAATAGTTTTTTTACTTATTTATTTTAGTTTGATTGATGTAAATGATTTTCTAGCGACAATATTAATTGAATTGTTTTTTTCTCTTGTGTAGGTGACTGTGCCAGAAAAACGAAGCAAAGTATACAATGCTATCCGTGAAATGACCTTCGAGGTTGACGAGATCGTTTTCCAACGACAGCTGAGCTCGGTTCTCGCTGAACTCAACGAGAACGCGGACACAATCGAATTCGGTCGGTACTTCCAAAGCGAGTTCGCCGGCTGTCCGCACTACTGGGCCATGTGCTACAGAAGCCATTTCATCTCGATGTGCATTCCTTTGGAAACTATGCACAAACGCGTAGAGCACATATGTTTCAAAGGAAAATACGCACGGCGTTTGGCCGGAGCTCTGAACGAACTTATGAAACACGTGCGCGACAAACTTTTCCCTCCGTTCGTTCGGTCGGCTGAAGTTGGGAAAACGCAAAAGAAAATCGCCAACTTGCGCGACCGCCACGAGAGAGCGTTGAGGTTGGCTACTATTATACGAAGTAGGAGAAATGATACTTGGGAGTTGTCGGGTGAAACGGACATGGATTTTTATATTCTGCAGCGAGCGCCGCACCCTCGGGAATGCATGCGAGGAACGCGCGAGTGCGAAGTCCGTTGTGCCGAGTGTGATATCTGCGCGCATATGTTGGTCTGCTCTTGCGCCGACAACTGTGTCAAGTCCAACATGTGTGTACATATGCACGTTATTGCTCGGCATTTAAATGGCGCTGAAGCGCCACCTCATCCATGTTATATGACGGCTTCCGAAACCGCACGGATCACCGAGACACCGCCGAAACGAACACTTGAAACCTTGGTGGCAGAAATGGTCGCAGAATCGGATCATGAAGATGATCACGGTATTGTTTACGAAGATGAAGAACCCCCAACTATTATTGTTACTGACGGTACAGTCATCACAGCCTCAACTGTCACCATAGACGCGACGGTTGCTACAGATGACGATCCGCTTCGGCTCGAGTCGCGCAAACAGCGCGTCGAAAGTTTGTACCACGAGGCGACCTCGTTGTGCTTATCGGTCGAGGATTACGACGACGTCATTCGCGCTCTGCTTCCAATTGTGACGGTTTTGCGTTCGAGGAACAATCCAGCCGCTACTTTCCAACCTGTCACACCGCAGTTCACGGACAACCACTATTTTCCGTTTTAAATCCCCTATCTTGATAATTTCCAGTGATAAGAAATTTTAGGATAGACTTTGCATCTGCTGCCTGCAAGTAACAATACTTGATTGATTCGGTCATAAATCTTCGATATTGAAGGTTTCAATTAATAATACTGCCTTTGTACGAATTGTCCGCCAAGTACAACGGATGATATCAACGTTTTTTTTCCAATTCTGTTAATTTGGAGAACGGTATTCTTTACTAAGCATGGAAATCCGTTTGATATTTTCAATTTCATATTATCGATTATAAATAGATGAATAAAAAATATTGAGATGTTTTTGAAAAGAAAGAAAGGAGCCATCTGATGGTATGAACGATATTATTTACTTATTACGAGATTGAAGGAAAAATTGAGATTCTTAGTGTGCGCATTTTTCTCACTATTACTATTTTCGATTTGTTTTTGTTCTGCAAACTTTGCGAAAAATGTTTCAGTCTCAGTTTTACTGTGCGAAATGTTTTGTCTTCACAGTTTTAAAAAAAACTCCAATGTAAATAAATTATAAACTAGTTTTCAACTGATTATACCGCTTTATCAACCCATTCACCTCTTCAAAATTAGAGGTCCCCATGCAGGACCGGCAAAAAATCGGCAAGGGATGGAAATTGGATAGGTTAGAGTAGATCTTAGTTGCAGAAGAACTCACAAAACACTGCTTGCACGTTATCGTTTATTCAAACTTGTTTTTTTTTTTTTTTTTTTTTCTTTCATAAATAGGTAGAGCTGAAAAAATTTATAATATTTTCGCTTGGGTAAATTTAGCAGCTGTCGATGCGAACAAGGGTTGTTAGCATGTTGGAAATTCTACATCTTCTCTTTTAGCTAACATCAATGGTTTTCTTCCTTCTTGGCGATTTTTTTCCCTCAATTTTTGTTTATTGTGTCTCTTCAGGATGGCTACCACAAACGACTTGCAAAGTTCACCAAGAGGCAGTGAAAATGTTGCCGTTGATGACGAAAATCCCTTCGAAGGAATGGCCATATCCGAAGCGTGGACGAAGCTTAACTCGCTGAGCGAGAGAACTGCGTGCATCAAATGCGGCAAATCGAGGAAGTATTTTTGTTACACGTGTTACACTCCTGTCGCTGATATTGCGAACGACGTGCCCAAAGTGGACGTAAGTTGATCATAGTCCAAACTCTTGTTTAGCGGTTTGAAAACCGTCATAATTTTGGTTTATAATAATGTAACTGCCCAAGAAAAGCAAATTTTTTCAGTACGCTAATTTTCTGCGGGCCTTAGGTTGGAGACCCCTGCTCTAGATTATTCTTAGAGCATTGGATTACTCAATTGATTTAATTTGAATTTCCTTTTAGCTCCCCATGACAGTGGACATCATCAAACATAGCAAGGAGATCGATGGAAAGAGTACAGCTGTACACGCTGCGGTACTGTGCCCTAATCAAGTTAACATTTACACCTACCCTCTGATACCAAACTACTCGGGTGAAGATGAGGTAAGCAACTAGTGGTGGGCGTTTTTTAATTAACTATTTCAAATAACATGTAGACGAGCGATAACAAAGAAACCGCTCCTGAGATGGCAGTTTAAAAAACTGAACGATTTCCCTGCAAACAAAACGCATATATATGGTCTCCTTCCAGTAATGTTAGCCGTAGGTAATTTTTGGTTTATTATTCAATAAAAAAACATTGCAGTCGCCCAAAAAAATTTTTCTACTAACCCCATTAAAACTTGATGTTTTACATATCAAGGCATATAGAATCCGAATATCGGACAAAAAATTCTTTGCGCTTTTCTGACGAAACAATAATATCTAAATTCTTGAGATTTTCACCAAAAATCAATCTTTGTCTGTCAATGGCTCAATTCGTTAACCAAATCGCTATCAAAGTTTTAAGGGTATTTTGAGGGTGAGAAAATTCTCATTTGCCAAGGGTTTTTAGGCAAAGGTGTATTGGGTATCAATTCTATACTAAAACGGTCGACAAACGTTTCAGCTTCAGGCGAATAATTTAACTTTCAATTGATAATGAATAGAAATAATTAAAACGACCGTAGTTGCTAAGGAGTTTTCTCTCTTAGTAACCAATCTGTTGTTAGATGGTCAACAATTGGATAGTCTGCGCAGCGTTTTTTCCTCATCTGTCGATTTGTGGAGCCATCCTAATAAATCGGATGAATATATTCGTTTTCAGTCAATACGCTTTTTTTTACCTCGTTTGTCTGTTGTAATGTGAATTTTAATTTTATTTCATTTTTGCATGATTTTTGGTAATTACACCTCATAGTGAACTTGGTACGTGACCTTCAAAGGCCGGTCTGGAAAATTGCACATTTTAGAAATAATGCTTGCACAATTATTAGTTTCAAATAGCAATTAATTTTTTTTTTTTTTTGTAGTATTATTCAGACGATATTTATCATTTGAAAACCAATTCCTAGGACAATTGGAGCACTTCCATTTTATTAATATTATTTAAATATTATTAATAATATTAAATAATAAAACTTTATCGTTGCAGACTCTCCTTGTTTTTCCTGGGCCAAAAGCAACATCAATAGACGAACTTGTAGCTTCGAAAATGCAAGAAATGTGAGTACAATTGCAGAAACAAGCTCTTTATGTCACTGAAGTTTCGAAGTAATTGAACTTGTTCTCGGTTCCAGAGGCACGCTGTCACGAGGGGAACAACCTTTCAAAAAAGTAGTTCTCATCGACTCTACGTGGAACCAATGTAAAGGCATATACAAAGACCCTCGAATATCCTGTAAGTTATTTAACTCAACATAGTCTAAAATTTAATTCACCTTATTTTTCAAAAAAAAAATTAATTTAAATAATAATAATAAATAAATACATACAAATCGAATAATGACTAATTCAAGGGACGAATTTTCCCCCGTTATTCAAAAAATGGCTTAGCTCTTGGGAAAATTTTTCTATTTTCGCGAGGCAAATTTACCTTGCTTCAATCAATTGAATCCGTTATTGATCTTATTTCGTCTACGTTCCAGCATTGCCGTGCGTCGTGTTGCGCAGACGCATCACGCAATTCTGGCGGCACCAAAATGGAAGCCCGCGCTGGCATCTCTCAACCATCGAAGCTATACATCAATTTTTCACCGAATTTTACGAAATTACATCTCGTTCGACTTACGACGGCCGCTACGACAATCTTCTATTTTTTTTCCGTTTCATGTACGATAAAATTCACACTTTGTACGACCACGATTCGTTGAAATCCTATAAACGGCCGCTCGTTTGATTTTTAACTAGTATATCGCAATTTTTTCCCTTTAGGAGAACAAAATGCGCTCATAAAATTTTTCGAGAAAATCGCGATCAACTGTGGAAAAACGTGGTTTCCGAAGAGGTCTGTATTGATATAGATTTAACATTTATGTCACATGAGAACTACGTCAAGATTGTGGTAGATAAACCTCCTTATTGGTTATCATGGGGGGATCGAGGGGAACTCCCTTTAGTTTTGCCCATGAGACATCAAAGAAGAGACCTTTGATTTAATAAATAATTCTTTCCAACGTGTACCATTTTTGCGACCCAACAACACAGGTCAAAATTTTACATAGTTTCCTAAAGAAAATTTAAAGGCCTAAATCGAAAAAGTAGGATTTATTCGTGTCCGGATTTCAATTTTAATTAACGAAATCGGAACAAAATAATTTTTTGCTTTCCCCAATTTTTCTCTGCGTGCGAACGATTTTTTGAAACGCGGCAACAAAGTTTCTACTTTGGATAGCTCCGCGGGGTTTAAAGCTAACTGTAATCGCAAACATGTTCAAAATTTATCTGGCTACAACTTTGCAATTTACTTAGTATAAAACCAAATAGTTTGACCGCTAGGGCGCCCGATAAACGAATTCCGCACGACTTTTTTCGACAACGACGTTTTTCTTACATTTCGATTTTCGGGGACAAAAATCGAAATTCTATGATTTTTTTCAGCCGGTGGCCTTAAATTCTAAGCATACCCTATTTTTTTCTTCATCTAAATCCCTCCAGCCAGTTCCTCAATCAATCGTACTTTTGGCTTGTTCCAGCCTTCTCTCAGTACTAAGGATAATTATTAGTCTTGAGTAGTATAAACATATTTTATTTGTCAGACAAAGGTAATGTCCATATAATTTAAACATCAATGTACATCAACAGTTTTCCTTTTACATTTTAGTTATGGAATGCTTCAAATTATTTACATGCCGAATTAATTTCCATAACCGTCCAAAAGTACCCGGCGATTTGATGTTGAAAATTGTCAATTATAATTCAAAATACAAACGTCCCTAAAATCGCGGCCGTCCCAATTCGACAGGCGGGCCCCCAATTTCGGGAATAATAAAAAACCTCTCAAATTCACCTAATACGATTTTGGCAACTTTCGAATGGAAAATTTCCCCTTGCTTAAAACCAAACGGGAAAAAATTTCGACGGGAAAATCGTCATCGCTTATCGTGCAAAAATTTGACTATCGAAAAATGTTCACAACTGTCGGATAAAACGGAATTTTTCGTCGACGGAAGAAATGGAAAAGGATCACCATCCTCTATGCTATTTGAGCGCGTTGAGGAACCGCACGAATTTGACAACTCTCGGCCAGCTAAGTTGTAGTGTACTCTCGCTGGCCGAATTTGAGCAGATTTGGCACGTAACTCGGTAGATAAGTATTGGTGGTCGGGTTCTGCCGTGTTGAACGTATTTTCACTCCCGCAAATGAGGCCACTACGATTGAGTATAGCAGTACTCTGACTATGCTAAGCATACAACGGTTCTTCTCGACGAATTAAGGGCTTAGCAAGGTTTGCAGATTTAACACGTTTACTCGACCACGAATACCATTAATAAAATCAATGAATCCATATCGGGAAGAAGTTTCACCTAAGTAATTCCAAACTACAATCTTGGGGAAATTCTGTAGGAAAATTATGTATTATTAAAAACGAATTTAATCTACCGAAATTATTATCACGCATTAGGAAACGAATCGCATGTCCCAATAACAGTAAATATAAACGGCGTTTTCAATTTCACATCGAAAAACGTACAAACGACAATACGAAAAATTAATGTTCCTAGTAAAATTCAAATATAAGTCTAACATATCTAGGAATGCATCAATCCACTTCACACAGTATATCACAAGTCTTAAAAAAATTGAACCGTTCAAATTTTACAGACGTTTGCAAATTTTTTTCCGCAGCACACGATTAAAAGCGGGGCAGGAAAAGTTTTGGCGTTACAGAGATTTTTCGGTGTCCTATGTACACAGAGCGCTTATGTAAAATATATTCTAATACAAATGCCTTTACAAGAATAATTTTCAATATTCTTTTCTTCTCTGGATAATATCAAGTTGGTAGTGTGCGATAAAGAATCTGCTTCTTTTCGATACTTTTACGGTGGATTTAATAATGAGAAACATTTATATAATGAAATAGTTTGGCCATGGAGTGCCATGATTATGCAAGGTGTTCGATGTACCTGAATTGCGACATGAATCTGTTTTTCCTTCTTTTTTCATCCGTCTCATAAAACGCGAAATTTGACAAAATTACGATTTAAAAAAATATATAATTTTATATATAATTAACTGATTGATTATTGAGAGATAAGAAGAAAGAGGGAAATTGGGAATCCATTATGGCAATGTTTCCCCACTGGGCAGTACACTAGCTCAATTATTCAATCGCTGTTTTTTATTATTGTTATTTGAAGTTGATGGTCATCAAGCAGGAATTGTGTAACCACTCTCTTCTTATCAATCATCAATCTGAAGAATAATATTTCAAAAACAAGTAATATTTTTCCTATATATTGGTATAAATAGAAAAAATATTACTTGATTTTGGAATATTATTTTTGGATCGATAAGAAGCATACTGATAAGCAAACAAGCCAATGCTTACAGAATAATTTTGCTTTCAACGTTTTTTAATACTTCAAAACAGACTCATATCTCAACTCAGAAAAACATCGCAATAAATTATGAATTCCCTATTTTCAGGGCAAAACCTTCTGCAAAGTCGGTTGAAATCTTCATGAAAGAATCATAGAAATGAAATGCAACAGTGTAAATTGAGCATCTCACGAGAAGTTATCGTAACTTAGGTATTAGATTACGGTAATTAAGTCAAAATCTTTTCCCCGTTAGTAATACAATTAGTAGCTCAATTGGAAGATAGTGACGCTCGGAATCGCATGACCGAGCGGACATTTCTCACGTTTAATAACAAATTATTGACGATATTTTTTTCAAAAATTATTTTCCGTTGTTGGTAAATCCATTTCATATCTACATCGTTCCCATAAAATAAGAAATCTCCACCCGGTCCTCGTCACGATTCGAAGCGTTGTCGCTCTTAAAACAATCGATTAGTTTTCAATAAAATTAACGCAAAACGGTATAAAAAATATTTAGAAAAAAAAATCATTCGGATATGTATTAACCTAAACCCACGACCGTATTCGAGGAATCGATCAAACTTGCGATTTCCGTAGGAATGAGTTTGGAATGTTAAGTAAAAAAGATGTATAAATTATTTCCGCTTAAGCTTTTAAGAAGGAGTTGAATCGACGAGACGACATTGAGTGCGTTTCGAATAGACCGTTTTATACCTAACCTCAAATCGAATGATTGGAAAAACTGGGAAAGAAACACGTTCAATTGTCAGAACAAATTGCACGGAACTGGACCAGATTTGAACGGGAGAAAATGTTGTCATTTCAAAAACTAAAATCCTTAAAAATTTAAGGTATTAAAAGAAAGAGATAAAATTAAGCTGCATTGACCTGTCGGTTCAATAATCGAGGAAATCGCAGAATGATCCGATTCGGCCTGCATTGATCGAACCGACTAGAATCGTTTCGGTACAAAAAATTCGCATCCTCGCCCCCTAACTGTCAGAAAACAAATATTCACTTTCTGAAAGTAATACTTCCATGTCGGACGGCACGGTGTGCATATTCGAATCTAGTTCAGCGGTTACTTTATCGCTACTGCTATTTACTTTGAGGCCGATTTTCGCATGCATGGATGGCCTGTCAGAAGACGGTTCCGTGGAGGGAAATCGGATCAGGTCCGGACAGTTTTTCGACGGTCGCGGTTTATTGCGGACCGGTTCGCGCGAGCTATTATTTCGACTTTTCTTCTCTCCGGGGGCGGATTTTTTGTCGATTTTCTTCGTCATCGACTGCGACCGGGCGGTTTTACGTTCCGATTTACATCGCTCGGGCGACAGAGGAAGTTGCGTAGTCGCTTTGCACTCGACCGACGTCATACGGAGCAAATCGACGGTTTTATTCGACAAAGGCGCTACTCCGGTCGATTTGGCGATGGGCAATTTTTCTTCAGGCGATATCGGAGTCGTGATGATAGTTGAATTTCGAACGTCAGCCGTGTTCTGGTAAAGGGGCTCTTTGAGCGCTGCCCCGTCTACTGATATTAAGCGCTGCACTTCGCTCGAATGGCCCTGGTGGCTATGACTAGACGACACCGCGTTTGGGTCATTAACTTCCGACTGACCGGAAGGCCGCTTAGAACATTCGCCTAAAGCTGCATCCACTGCCGATGTTTCTTTCTTTTCCTGAGGTCCAAGCTCTTTCTTCGCCTCTTTCTTCCTCTGGTTTCGTCGCTTCTCTTGAACAACTATTGCAGTCCGAGGCCTAGCTCTTACTTTCTGGTTGATCTCTTTGACAACGCTCGTCGCCACTTGCGTGGGCTTTCGCAATTTAACGCTGAATTTGAAAGGAGGCTTGTACATTACTTGAAGTTTCACTTGCTCTTTCGAATCGACGGGGCGTTTCGGCTTCGCTGCCACCTTCGATGGGCTTCTTTGCGTTTCGGCAGACAGGAAACCGGCCGGTGAGGATTTCGATTTTCTGACAACCGTCCGATCGATGTGCGAATTGAGGAGCCAATTTCTGACTTTGCCGAGCGGATCTTCGTCGGGCGTTTTTGTAACAGCCGCTTTCTCTTGAGCAGCGCTGTAGTCGATGATTTCGTTCTTCCCGGGCAATTTTTTCTTGGGCGATTTTTTCGCCGTCTTTCTCGGTGAATTTTCTTCGCCTGTGGCTATCCGTTTGGCTCCTTTCTTGGCGTCCTTTTTCCTTCGCCGCGTCTCTCGTACTCTTCGTTTTAGAGGTACTTTGCTCCTGACGGCGGGATGGACTGTTACATTAGCGCCGTCACCTTCCGGAGGCAGTCTTACGGTTTCTGTCGTCGAACTGTGAATAATTGTAAGCCCTTTGAGCTTGAGGTCCGTCGTTTTGCCGAACCATCTCGTGCTCAATACCTGGAACAAAAGGTGTGGAATATTACTTATAGATTCAAATACCTGCAATGACACCGAGGAATAGAAGAAATTTACTGAGAACGAGTCTGGAGGTAGAAAAGCCTGGTGTTTCTTCTCAACGCAAATACAGATTTTTGAGGAATGTTTCAAGGATAGTAATTATGATATTATGTTAGTAAAATGTCTCCGGACCGGTTTCCTAGAAAGTGCTTCGACCATCCGCTGTCCCTGTCTAAGGGCTCTAGCTCTTGCGTTCGGTACCACTGGGTGGAACAGTTGAGCTCCAAACTTGCAATATAGGAATGTGACTTCCTCGGTACCGATACATAAATTGGGGAGCTGGGTCAGGCGGTTGGAACCGCACTGGGTCGGCTCAGGGCTTGTATGGCGACTGCTGATCTGCGGTCCTAATCGTCTTGCTATTTTAGGATACACTCAGGCACCTTGCTCACGCCCAAGAGTTACCTCACAAGCAGGCCTCTTTACGTCAGCCGGGCTTATGCCCAGCTTGGAGTTTCGGGCGTCATTATGGAAGGATCCTGGTGGGAGAATCATTCGGACGTCGGTGACTGCATCCTGCCCAATATGCAGCTCTGACAAGACTGATGATCTGTGTCATCTACTCCTAGAGTGCTCTATGCCCAACTCTATTAAGTACTCTATGCCTCTATGCATTATAGCCCAACCGCGTATAATATTTTTATCGCCTCTTCTGTATTTTCTGTTGACATGTGAAGCCCAATTCGGCTCTTGGCTCCCGGGGATGAGACGGGAGCGAACAGGCTTTATTTTTATCTTATTGAAGCAAGTGAGGTTAGGGGCTTAATATTGTATGCCTAACCAAGGAACTTATATGATAGACCATAATCTCTTCTTTTTTTTTCAAAAATGGAGATATGAGGTCTCAATTCTTCACTGTCGATATGTCATTTGGTTTCGTGGTCAGAGGTCTTGGGATTACTTTATGTTTCCTAAGGATTTTTGATGCAGAGCTAGCTCTGTCTGATTTAAATTTATTGAAGGTCAGTGTTATTCAGAAATATGCGGTTGCAAAATATGTAAAATCTATAAAGCGGTGAATGGATTTGATTTGAATAACCATTATGATATTAACGAGGGGATATTTTGGAGCATATACCAGTATGAGTATCACGCTGCAAACGATCAGAAGAGCGTAGTACCAACGATCCATGACCCATCTTTTGAACGAGGCGATGCTCTGCTCAGAGAGGAGAAGTTTCCGGAGCGTCGCAAGAGGTCCAGACGGATCGACCTGAAGAAAGAAAATTGTAATTAACGAATTGCGAAAGACTGAGGACACGATTGGGTTGACAATGCATTTTTACTGACTTCTCTGCATTTTTGGAAGACATCGCAATAACCGTTGTAATCGTTGCAAGGAGTGCCTGGCTTGGAGAACATGTCGGGAATATCGTACGGCACGTTATTCCACAAGAATGAAGATCTGTAACAAAAGGAAAGATTTTCGCGTGTTGAAAAAAGCAAAAAAAAAAAAAAAAAAAAACAGTGATGTGCAAAGATCACACAGTACTTCCATGTTTGAGCCGGTAGACAGTCACGACCAGTTATAAAATCGAGAAACTCATATAAAGGCCGCAACGTTGGTAAAATACAATATCGTTACTGAAAAACTAGCCAATAAACGAAAAATGCATGGATTAGTTTAATAACACAGAGTTATGATAAGATAGAGTAAAAATTCTGTGAATGTGAAATAATCATCAAATCAACGTTAGAAAAAAGCGTTCGATGAAATTGAAAACATTCAATTCAAATTATTAAGGAGTTTAATCTTAACCTTTATCCTTATATTAATCTCTTACTTGATTTTCATAAAATTGTACATTACAAAATAAATAAAAATATAGCTATTCTTTTATTTGACAACTAAAATATTTTTTATTTCTTTTTACTAAAAAATTAGTTTTTTATTGGCCCTCGAGCAAGATTGTGTTCTCTTTATAATATTAGATTGGGAATTAAAATACCGCATCTATTAATAATATACAATACCTCCACGTTATAGGCTATTTCTAGTTTTTTCTCTTGCTATAAAGGCCGTTTTTTAAAATAATTCCCTCGTTTTTAATTTCGTTTGCATTTGGCGTCTAACGACGAATAATATACTGTAACGTTTTTCGTTTCTGAAGCCATTTACGGACGATAGGCCAAGTTGAAGTTAGTTAATGCTATTTTTTCATGTTTAATTGACCAAGATTTACCGATATAACGCGGAAAAAAACGAGAAGGACGTTTTTAGCCGATATTTTATTAGAAAAATGAGATAGATGTTAATTGGGAAATTGAGGCTAGGAATGGTTAATTGACGTATTCTTCCAATTTACTATCAACGACGATAAATTTTTCCAGCAATTTCTTTCGACTGTCGAACTGAGGTGCGGACTTGTGAGCAATTTAGTTCTTTTCACCGAAGTACTTACTTCGTAATCGCATTAAAAAAAAAAAAAAAAAAAAAAAAAAAAAAAAAAAAAAATTTAAAAATCAAGTTGAATTTTCTCGAACGTCAAGCGGATAAAACTCGAGAAGAGAAGAAAGTAGCGATGACCAAGAGACGGAGCGACCGTAGTTTATCAAATGAACTTTATAAAAGCTCCCGCGTTTTTCAGTCGCAATGTCTCGCTCTGAAAAAAGCGAAACTTTATATTGGCTAGTAAACTGATGGACTCACTTGCACTCGCTGTGTTCGCCGGGCAGTTTGCAACAAAGTTCGCAAGCTTTCGTCGGCGGGTCATTAGGGCTCGGGATACACTGGCAGGATTCCAAGCCGTAGGCCAAACAAATGGACCCCGTGCACTCCTGCGGGACAAGGGAAGAAAAACAGGCCGCATGAGAAACGCCGTCCGGTTCACGATTACAACGAGCACATGTTTGCACTCGCGGAAGTTCCAAAGTGAAACAACTGCTAAGGAAGCTAATTCCGCCGGATTATCAGTTCAAAGCAGCTGTTTTGAGATTCCCATATTTTTTCATTAAAAAAAATTTATTTAAATATTTAAAAATTTAAAAAAATATATTTTTTTTAATGCATTCATTCAGAGAAAAAAAGAAACAAGTACATCATCACACGTATGAAAATAATCAACGCTACGACTCTAAAAAACATTCGCTCGTGCTAAGAGTCGGAGTCAAACTCTTAGTAACAACCATCGGACATAAATCAATTCTCATCAAAAACAATTCTCAAAAGAAAAAAAAAATCTTCTATCGAATACAAATATGCATACGTAATTTCTTCATCGCAGTCCGCAATTTTATATATAAATCAATTTCTTAATTAAATTAATTAAAACCTTCCACTCAGCTGCTTTAACATTTTGTTACTGTAGTATTTTCTATTTTTAACTTAAATTGTTGCAAAGGAAATATTGGAAAGAGAATTTTCATCTGAAGATAATCAAAGCTTACTGAAATATAAGGTTTGTTAGAATTAGACCGTGGTAAATACTTACCCCCATGAAACAGACGAATTCTTCATTGCAGACGGTCTTGTTCGGTTTGTTGATGGAAGGCGGGCAATGCGGACCTCGGCCGTCGCAATAGCTCGAATCGCGGCAGCCATTGTCATCGCGGCATTTGTTACCGAATTTGAGGCCACACTCGGCCGTACAGCATGGGCCCTGGTGAGAAAAAGTTGTACAATTGAATTAAGAATTGTCGCAGAAAATTGTTCACATTGTGCCACTGGTTTTGGTTACTTAACGGTTTCTAACGGCGCAACATCTTATGACGGTTACTAGCTGGCCATACACGCACGTTCTTTCCTTTTGGAAATAAGGATCGAACCGATTCTCCTCTCGGCCCCTGGTCCGTCAGCCCAGGAGAACTCTCATCAACGCGCAATCTCTAAAGAAGGATCAACTCCCTCATTGTCGCGTTTAGTCGACTCCCAAACGTCTTACAGTTTTTTCCAGGACCACAAATACAACCCAGCATGAAAACCTGCTAGGTACGAGGATAATCACGGCCCCAGCGCGGCCCCTCGTATACGTCCTATCGCGAAGGACAAGCCGGAGGAACTGGCACATGGCCAACTAAGCAGAGCTTCCGGGTAGAACACGGAGGGACCGAAACAGCCGTTGGCTCATCTCCGTCCCGACATCGCACTGGCGACCCTACAAATGGGAACCGCACGTTTGGCGTCCCCATAAAGTATCTTAATTTCTTGGCATGACAATTAGGTAGGAAATTAGTCATAATATTCGTCGGTACTTTCAATAGCTAAATCATTCTCAATTTTTTTGGAACTAACTTCGTTTATTTGAGCCATTCTCTGAGAAGGATTCGCTTATTTTAAATTTCGAAGGGAGTTATTTCTAATTTAATAATTTAATCATTTTTTGTTATGTATTAATTTCAAATAGATCTTATTTCCACCTATAAGTTTGCTAAGCTTTCCCCTTTTGCTTTTCAGAGTAAAGTAAAGTAAACAGAGAGTTTCCAGCTTGGATTTTCGTCCAACTGGGAATATTTTCCGTCGTGGACGTCGTCAGTCGTTCCCATAGGGGAATCATCAATCGATTCTGCACTTACTAATTCTGACGATTTCGCTCGTGGCTACTGATTGCCTCACCCCCCTGAGTGTGGAGGACGAAGGGTCGGTCCAAACATGAGTTTGACCCGAGCCGGATTCGAACCCGGCTCCACCGAGTGGAGAGCTAACGCTCTACACCACTACACCACGGGTGGCCTTTTCCTTTTCAGAGTCTCATACTCATACAATTTAGCTATTAAAATGCAATTAAATAGCTATTAAAACTATTAAATTTAGCTATAATTTATCACTGCCTTTTTTATTTTCAATAGATTCTAAATTAAATTTCCTCAATTTGCTTACACAGAAAATATTTTGTTCAAAATTCACGAAAGTGACGGAAAAAAATTTTCAAGTTAAAACATCAAAAGTATGAAAATCGAAAAAAAATTATAAAACGCTGCAAATGATTGTACAGTGGTTTATTATTATTTCGCTTCAATATTGATTTAAGAAGACCATCCATTTGTCATTTTAAATATTCCGAAAATTTGTGAACGTTCCCACCGAAAAACAGATGGTAACTATAGGGGAAAACTCCGTAGCAACTATTGTAATTTTAATAATTTTTATTTTTCTTAATTTCCTAATTAAAAACTAAACCTGTTGCCTAACGATACAGCTGGAGAGAGTGTTTAACGACCATTCCAATGAGTATAGAACGATTTTTATAGCTCCAAGAACTCTCGAGTTATACCCTCGTGTCAAATTTCTGAAAATCTCCCAAATTCGGCACAAAAGCTGTGATAACTCGAGAACCAATAAAGCTACCGACCCGGCGATGGTCTCATTCGATTCAGCGTCCAAAAATCTATATAATTTGATACCACGTACACATTTTTCTGAAAAACCTTGGAAAATATGAATTTTCTCCCCCTCAAAACCCCCAAAAATACCCTTAAAATTGAGCTAGCAAGTTGGTTCAAGAATTGGGCCGTCCTTGGACCGAGATTGATTTTTGGTGAAAATTTCAAATTTTTAGCTCTTACAGTTTGGCCGGAAAACTGCTAACGGCGGACGGCGGACGGCGGACGGCGTACGGCGGACGGACAGAATTTTTTTTATTGGATATTCGGATTCTACATGCCTTGAAACGTAAAACATCAAATTTTGAGGGGGGGTTAGAAAATTTTTTTTCTTGGGCGATTACAATGGTTTATTATTGAATAATAAACCAAAAAAATATTATTCATTGTTATAATTTCATTGTTTTCACATTAAAATTCGAATTATTCGTTTAATTTCCAGTGGGAACCATTAATTAATCAAATTTGAACAGTACTGTATTTGCAAAGGATTTTCAAAGTTCAAAAACATATATCGTGTAGTACTGAAATTAGTAAAATATGATAGTTGTCATCAAATTTCCGTCGTTTTGACGTCAAATTCGGATTCGGCGTTAAATTTCCTATAAGAATAGCTTTCAAATTCGCTTGAAACGAACATTTTATTTTTCATCCGCCAGCGGAGGTCGAAATTTCAGCCGGTGAATAACTCGATTTACGTAAAATAATTTCTGTGGCGCTGTTAAAATTTTTTTCGCCAAATTTTTTGCTATGTACGTGTGTAAGGCGTTCAAATGAAGACTCCTGCATAAAAAAACAATTGATTCACATAAATTTTGACCCCGAAAATCACGGTCAAAGCCCGATTTTCGAGCTTTCGAAAACTGATTTTTTTGGACCACTTTCAGATTTTTCCGAGAATTGAAAAAAATTGCAAAAATACATCTTGGTAAGACACAACTTTCCTAAAAATTTCAGATTTTTATCTGTATTGAGAGAGGAGTAAAAAATCGTTAACTGTTCGGTTGAAAAAAATCGCAGGGGGACCCCTTGAATTTTTCGCGAAAACTTTTTTGTAATCGATTTCGCTCAAATTCAGCATAATGATAGTTGATGATGTGTATATCAATAATATATGGTTCATTCTTTGTTTCTTTTGCACTAAATAGATGAAAAAAATGTTTAAAGTTGAAAAATGAGATGTTTTCGTCTATAGTCTACTAATATTGTTGAATAACGTAAAAACAGTTGAAAAATGGATAGGTACATTACATGGGGAAAATGTGGACAGTTAAATTACCTATCTTTTGGTATATTCAAACATCTGAATTGACGACTTTTTGTTCGAGTTATCTACTCTGCAAGTTACAAATCTTGGGAAACTTAAAAGTCGAAACGTCTACCTCGGCTTAAACTTTGCACAAGTTGAAAAACCCAATACTTTATGATACAAAGTACATTCAAACACCACCACATACATACCAAATTATAGCAACTACTAATAATAATAACTATGGATCCCCACTCTCCATACACAAATAATTAACTACTATACCATAAAATATAGTAGTGAGTTGGACCATAGATTCTCAATATCTTGGCATGCTGGGCAAGTTTATACTTTTTTTACTTTTTTTTTTTTTTTTTTTTTTTAATTGATTTCTCACGGGCCGAAGCCCAATTACAATGTGAAAATGTAATATAAACAAAGGAATACATGTGATTATGTAAGATAAGCAAAATTAAATACAAAAATACCTCTCCGAAAATGAAAGATGAAATTAGAGGAAAAACTTAGGCATTTCTCTTCAAAAAATATTTAAATCGGCCAATCGATGACACAAAAAAATCAAAATTACTATTAGTTACTATCAATTACATACTTGGGATGGGCTGCAAAGGCTGTGCGGCGTGAGATGACACGGCGGTTGGTCTGGAGGCGGATGCCGCCGCTGCGGATAGCAGCAATCCTCCTTGCAATCTTCTTCCCATCCGCAGTCACACTGTTCTCCACTTTCGACCACTCCGTTGCCGCATATGGCTGCTTGCGGTTCTGCAATTGAATTTAAGATTTGAAAGCAAAATCAAAAGAGCGAAATGTGGGTCAGCTAAACCAGCACGACGTGAGAGTTGTAAGAGTAGTGTATCACTGAAAGACATCTAGTTCACACACGTCGTTACTTCAAAGAGAACCAGAAAAAAAAAAAAAAATTATAATAATAATAAAAATAAAATAAATATAAATCCAGCAGAAGAATATCACAGTTTAGCAAAAGAATAATAAATCAGGCGCACTGAGGGCTGCTTCTTCTACAGTGCACTGTTGATCTTATTACACTTGAAGTATCAGCAATTTAAAATAAATTAACTCAATACAAAAAAATCAATTGACAGCGGTTTATTATTCATTTGCTTCCATTGGAAAGACCGTCCACTTATTAAAGTACCTAATCAAATATCTTATGGACGCTTTCACCTACAAACGTATAGGTAACTAAGAGTGAATCCCTTGGAAACAATCGTGAATTACAATATCTTCATTTTTCCCAATTAGTTAAATTAATTGCCTAACGATACAGCTAGAGTATTTTTGACGAGCTTTCAAACGGGTGAAAAACGATTTTTATAGCTCCACAATTGATCGAGCTATACCATCTTGCCAAACATCTCTAAATTTTGAAAATTTCACATAAAAAATAACTTGAGAATCAGTAAAGGTTTCGTACATTCGATTAAGCGTCAAAAATCTGTATTAATAGATGTAAAACTCACCTATATTTCTAAATTCCAAGGTAAGAGCGAATTTCCCCCTTGAAACCCCCGAAAAATACTCGTTTAATTGAGGTAGAGGTTTGGCAAAAGAATTGAGCCATAGTCCAAGAATGATTTTCGGTGAAAATGTCAAGAATTCAGCTTGTTATAATTTCCTTAGAGAAGCGTTGACAGTGGACAGAATTTTACTTATTGGATGTTCGGATTCTATGTACATGCCTTGAAAACGTAAAACATAAAATTTTGAGCGTGGGGTTTAGAAAATTGTTTTTCTGAACGATTGCAATAGTTTATTATTGGAAAAAAAATATTAATAATAATAATTGGGGCGTTTCATAGCGAACCAGCTTCAGAGCAATGCTTTCATCAATGGTGCACAATAATTTAACAATATGTTGAGGATTAAATTTTCTTTTGATTGAATTTTACCTGTAAAAAGATTAGATTGTTGTTTAGATTAGATTATTTTTTATTAGATTACTGTTTAGATTAGAAAATTGTATAGCAATAGTTCCAATTGGGACGATTGAATAATAAACCAAAAAATAATCGGGGCGTTTCATAGCGAGCTAGCTTCAGAGCAATGCTTTCATCAACGGTGCACAATAATTTAACAATATATTGAGGATTAAATTTTCAATATCGTTTTTCATCCCTCACCTGTGAAACAGCCTTTCGAGCTTCTCGCTTTCGAATTTAGTACCGGGTTGATACTGTTGAGACTGCACGGCGAGAATTTATTGTTGTTTTTCTTATCGCCCGAAGTCGCTCGGGCGAACATTATGAAGTTTCCGTCTTCACCGCCGGGCGTACAGAGGTCGGGGTCGTGCTGCGAAATAGACAGACACATCAAAGGAGAGAAAAACATGGAAATAAGTCAACGTTGTGGGGAGGGGGAAGACGGCTTACAAAGGGCTGTCAAAAGATAAGAAGGGCCTTTTTTCCTTCTCGAGACCCTTGGGTAACCTTCAATCCTGTTTAAAACATCGTCCTCGCAGACTATGTAGAAGGAAAACTGGCGAAGTAAAGCGACCTAAATATCCAAAGAGCGAACAAGATGGAAAAATGTGGAGAAGAAAATGGCGCAAGTTGCTCTATATTGACAGCAATTTCAACATTGTATTTGAAAAAAGGTTAGGTACAGAGAATGACGATTTGCTCACCGGTGAACCGAAATTGTGGCCGATCTCGTGAGCCAGGGTGACGTGAGAAACTGCAGGCGGCACGTGCTTACCATAATTTAGCAAAGTGACTATTCCAGTATTCAAGCTTTTCATGCTTCCTCGGTAGTGCTGCAAAAAAAAAAAAAAAAATAATAATTTGTAGGAAAATTATTAAATAATTTTCATTTTTTTCAATTTTCATTTTTTCTGCAGAGAAAAATTCAAATATTTACAAAAAAAAATTGGGGTTTCCAGGTGAGTAAATTAAGCAATTCCGTCCTTGCAAAAAAATAAACACTAAAAAAAGAAGAAAAATGGCGATTTTATAGCGGGATATGAGTATCTTTCATAAAAACAATTTCGATTCGTAATTTTCTTAGGAAATAAAACACTAAGTATATTCTTATAGGTATTGATATACACCGTGTGTCACATTATGTTGTGTGTTGTCTCACAGCAGGTCCTCAAAATAGTATATTTTGGCCTCGCACAATCTATACTTCTCTATGAATTACCGGCTTGGGGCAGTGCCTATTCACCTCGTTGAATCAAATAATGCGTGCACAAAAATGCTGATCAGGAAAATAAAAATACTTGATCACCCAAAGGAGTTAAATAAAAACGTGAAACATATCTCATGAGTATTTTAATTGAATGTAAACTTAGTGCGGCAAAGCCTGTAAATTTATCCTGTGTTATATCATTTTTATTTTATTTTATTATTATTTTTAAATGTTATTTCTATTTTCACTTTTTTTGTAATGTGGTGAACTTATATTTCATTTGTCAATAATATGCAAGAGCTCTTCTCCCTAACACGGGTCTTGGCCCATATAGGGGAATGATTTCCTTGCTATTTTTCATATACCATTGTAGGTAATGAGATGGAAAAAAAAATTCGGCCCAATTCTTCCTCACTCTTCCATGTAAAATGAAAAACCCTTAGTAATCAATTAGAAGAGATGAATTAGTCAATCCTCGACGCTGTATCGTTCGCAGATATGCTTTGTTTGGACTAAAACGAGAAGAACTTTAACGTTAAATATGTGAAACCATAGGCCACTAAGGTGAGCGGACGTTGCGGTGTGGAATCCGCGTTAATTTATTCAAACGTCCCTCGAGCTCTTCCCTCACGCGCCCCTGGAGAAATGTGACCTATATTTATGACCGGCCGGGTGGTAACATGAAGCTTTATACCCGAAAAGACGGCCCGCGATGGGAAACTCTTCCACTTTTGGAAAAACAGGAGCGGAAAGCGAGATGGGAAAACGTTATCGTACGAAAAGCCTTGGAAAACCTTTTGAATAAATTGCACCGCTCATTGGAGCAATGGACGCCACTTACGAGCTTCACGTCGTCCACTATTCATGCCAGACAGGAAATTCAACGTCGGTGAAAAATAAAATGCGTAAAAGCTCTATTTATAATGCGAACAATCGAGTAAAACTAACAAAGTAATTGTAGAGCGACGGAGAAAATATTAAATACAGCTCGAACATTAGTGAAATTCGATATTTAAATGAGCGATGCAAGTGCACCGTTTGAATATTTTCTCGCTTTGAAAGTGAAGTTCTAATTTGAAACAAGGGTAGTTTCGAGGGAAAAAGTATTAAATTTTCTGCTGACGATTTTCTTTCTTTATTTTAATGGTCCGATTATTCTTCTTTTTTTTAAGAAAATTGACAATTTATTTCCCTTGCTTACTTAACTGAACTACCCGCATGATTTTCAAGACCGAACATTTTTCCAAAAATTGAACATCAATGATTTTTATGCTTTTGCTCGCATATGGATAGTTTTTTTTTTACAACGTTGAGTTTTATCATTCCGTACATTCGAATTTTAACTTAAGCAAGGCGACAGTAATTATAGTTGAATTCGACTGCAAAGTTGAATCGCTCAGCTTTTAAGGAAGAAAACGCATTAGAATTTCCGAGGCTTACTCCTAGGAAACGTTTCTTTCGACAGTTAATCACGTAAAAGGATACTTACCCCGTTTTTCTCGCAGACGCCTCCCGCATTTTTCAGGTCTCCAGTCCAAGCGAGGCCGAGAGTGCCCATTTCGAAATCTCGATACGTAAACATGTACGCCAAGCAAAATGCATCGTAGTCCTCCTCTGCAATAAAATAAGAATAAACTTCCATCACCACCGAGGAAAAAATTATTAGCCAAATTAATTCGACGCATTGCTCATATTTGCGGATGAAAAAAATCGAATTCACTCCAAGTAAATATAGTTAAACAAACTTTAAAAAAAACATATTTTTTTTCTATTCCAACAACAATCTATTGATAATTCGTTTGGAATAATTATTAATTATGATTTAGATACTAGAAAAATCTACACGTCGAAAAAAACAAATCATTTACTGTAATATTTAAAAATAAATTTTACTTTTCATTAAAATTTAAATTTTACTGCTTCAATCACTCGGTAATTATTGATCGATAGTTTCAAAATAAATAAGGAGCCAGCTACGCTTTTGGAATTCCGAACACGAGGAATGAGAATGGCAGTTGGACATTTTCCAAAAAAAACCCATCGCCATTGTACGGAAAGCGGAGCCGTAAAACTTGCCCTTTTCACCCTTTCGCCATTACAATAATCTCAACTCACATTATACAGTTCCAGCCAGCGAAAGGTGAGCTCGTTGGAGGCAAAATCTTCCACCGTTAAATATATTAAAATATATAAAATATATTTAAATGTATAAAATATATTTAAATGTGTAAAATATATTTAAATGTATAAAATATATTTAAATGCGTAAAATATATTTAAATGTGTAAAATATATTTAAATATGTAAAATATATTTAAATGTGTAAAATAGATTTAAATATGTAAATAGGCAATTATTTTAATATATCTATCTCTCTTTAGGTATATTGAATATTTTAAATGCACAAATTATTTATTAAAAATGGGGAGAAATCAGATTATCGTCCCCCTCTTTTTCAAGTGAGGAGAGATAAATTTCTGCGGTTCCATAGAAATGAAATAATCAGGCAATAAATATTAAAAATAGAAGAGGAAAAAAAATCAAAATAAAACTGGGAAACTAGTTCTTGGATTCCTCCGTAATATGAAATTTTCGACGATTTTTCAGATATCGGAAAAAGAACGCGAATTTTTTTTAAATAAACATCTCACCGTCTACCTATAAATCACTTCTATCGGTTCACATTCGTACTACCTGGGTTGTTACGGGGCATTCAGGGTGAAAACAGTTCTTTCAATGAGGTTTGAAGGGCTTCTATTCGAGAAGCTCTTTTCATCAGTCGAATATTCCAACGCCCTCGCCTAACTCGCGTCAATCGGTTTCCGATTGGGAAACATCCGAATAGAAGGAAGCCATTGGAATACGACTCGTGCGGGATATAAATCAGAACCGAAAGAGGAACGATTGTTCCAAAAATAAGTTCTCAACGGGATATTGTACGAATTCGAGGAACCGAGTTGTTTCGGGTTCGTCCGAAATCTTTTCCCTTTGATGTAGATCATATTAAGTTCTAGGCTTCTCATTGTTGACGCGCTTTGATGAATAAACGAGGCTTCGATTCCCAACCTTCGGTTATATTGTGGACTCAAAAATCGAAAATGTCACGCGATTGGCATCATCGAAGGCAAACTATAGAAAGTATTGAAATAATTAAAAATAAATTAAATATAAATAATAAATATAATTAATATTAAATAATTCAAAAAATTAATATAATTAATATTAAATAATTCAAAAAATTAATATAATTAATATTAAATAATTAAAAAAATTAATATAATTAATATTGAATAATTCAAAAAATTAATATAATTAATATTAAATAATTAAAAAAATTAATATAATTAATATTAAATAATTCAAAAAATTAATATAATTAATATTAAATAATTCAAAAAATTAATATAATTAATATTAAATAATTCAAAAAATTAATATAATTAATATTAAATAATTCAAAAAATTAATATAATTAATATTAAATAATTCAAAAAATTAATATAATTAATATTAAATAATTCAAAAAATTAATATAATTAATATTAAATAATTCAAAAAATTAATATAATTAATATTAAATAATTCAAAAAATTAATATAATTAATATTAAATAATTCAAAAAATTAATATAATTAATATTAAATAATTCAAAAAATTAATATAATTAATATTAAATAATTCAAAAAATTAATATAATTAATATTAAATAATTCAAAAAATTAATATAATTAATATTAAATAATTCAAAAAATTAATATAATTAATATTAAATAATTCAAATAATAAATTGAAGATTTGAAATAGGAAAATATCTTTTTAGGAATATGAGAAAAAAAATTTCCACGTTGTTCAGGCCGTTTGAGAATTTGTATCGTACGAGCGGGGTCATGAGCAAAATAACATAACCTCATTAGCTGAGGAACCTCCTCACGTGAAGCGTCCTTTCTAGATCGATCCGCATACGAATAAGCCAATTTTAAAAATTTCCTCCGTTTTTGTCAAATCTAAAAAGTGAACCGAGAATATTAACAATCTCTTCCCCCTTTATCTTGTCGTCGCATTTTTTTATTTAGGGAGGTGGTGAGAGGGGAGAAAAACCATAACCTTTCTAATCAAACCATGTTCCTATTTTATTCAAAATCTTTTTATATATTTAAAAGAAAAACCTTCCAATGTAAACTGTGATAACTTTTCCTCAAACCATTGACCTCTCAACGTATGTAAGTAAATATAGTTACCATGATCATTGTCGACGATGAGTTTTGCTGTAAGTTTCGACAATTCGGGTGCTGTAGTTTCTTAGAAAAGTACGGACAGAACTTTCTTTTATTAGAACATCAATTTTCGAGGGAAAAATGAATTTTCGAACAAATTTTCTTCGCCGATTACAATGGTTTATTATTGAATGATGAACCAATCATTAATAATAAATAATAAAATAACTGTGAAAAATAACTGAAAATGCTGACGTTGCCGAGGTATTATGTTTGATCCAAATCAGGCATTAAAAAAAACGAGAATTTTCTACTTAATATCCAATTATTTCCTCGGCTCTTCCTCTAACTCTCGTTTTAACGTGTCAAAACGGTTTCTTTACATTCTCGTCGCTATTACGGTCCAATTTTGCGGTTCGCCCGGTAATTGGATCGGATTTATGGTACGAACCTACAGCGAAAGGCGGCACTTGATTAAACGTATTTATCGAGAGTCAATTAATTAGAGGCAGGTGCTTCGGGGTGCTTCGAGGCTTCAAATGCGACCAACCTCGCCAGCGGTGGCCATATCGAAGGCTGTCGGATCTGTACTGAAAGGGGATCTGAGTCGAGGGTATTGTGTTGTTAGGGCCAGGGAGTCGACCGATGTTAATGGGGTTGAGACCCTAAACCGCTTAGAACCCGGTTCTCACTGGGATTGGTAATAGGATCGTCAGTAGTGACGCTTTTGCAGGTAACTTCGCGATACGCTCATCCAGAAGGCGAAACATGATAATAATAATAGTGTTTTAATTGAAAAAAAAAATAAGAGAAATAATAATAATAGTGTTTTAATAAAAAAAAAAATAAGAGAAAAAATGCTGCTAATATTTTCTACAAGAGTTATGCTACATTATGATATACAATAACAACCAAGTGAAACTGAGCCGTTCGAAGACTCATCTACTTCCTATGAAGTAAAGTGTGAGATTAAAATTGAACATTTTCCAATTCTAATCCGGATAAAAAAACGCTGCGAATGATTCTGCAGTGGTTCATTATTCCTTCGCTTCAATAATGATTCGAGGAGATTGTCTATTAATGTTCGGAATAATTACTAACACGATTTGTGTACGTTCTCACCGAAAAACAGATTGGTAACTAGGAGAAAACTCAATTGCAACTACGTAAATTTAAATCATTTTTATTTTTCTTAATTTCCTAATTTAAATCTGAATTTTTCGCCTTACGTATATTTGAAGAGAGTGTTCGACAAGCATTCCAACGATTTTTGTAGCTCCAAGAGCTCTCGAGTTATACCCTCATGCCAAATTTCTGAAAAGCTCCCGAGTTCGACACAAAAGCTGCGATAACTCGAGAACCAATAAAACTATCGACCCCGCGATGGTCTCATTCGATTCAGCGTCCAAGAATCTATAGAAAATGATATTAAATACACCTTTTTCTGAAAAAAACTGGGAAATTATTAGTTTTCTCCCTCTCAAAACCCCCAAACATACCCTTAAAATTAAGCTAGCAATGCGGTTCAAGAATTGGGCCGTTGTGAGACTGAGATTGGTTTTTGGTGAAATTTTCAAAAATGTAGCTATGCTAGTTAGGCCAAAAAAAATTTTTTTCAGATTTTTTTTTTTTAATATTTGGATTCTACGTGTCTTGAAACGTAAAACGTCAAATTTTGAGAGAGGGGATGGACAAAAATTTTCCTTGGGCGATTGCAATGGTTTATTATTGGATAATAAACCAAAAATATTGAAATTGTGTTAAACGCCATTTATTATTTCAACGCTTCCGCATGTAAGTGAACTTGGAAATGTTTTGACTGGAGAAATTTTTGTTGCGAGTTTCCGAGCGCAGGACGATAATTTTATCATAGCATTATAACGGATTCAGATGCTTTCGATCCGATGGAGATAAAATTTTGAAGGCTTTTAGCCATTATTGGGCAATTATAACGTTTTTATCGTTGGATAATAAATCGCAACAGTTTCAACGCCTTCGAACTTCAATTTACCAACGTCTATCGCATTTTTCTTTCAGTTAGGTTGTCTATACATGGGCACATAATGGAACTAAGCTCTCAGTTTGGTATTGAATAGATTCCGGGCCGAGGATATTGGGATGAATCGATGTCTAGGATTGTGCCAGCGGAAGCAGGAAGAGGCTAATGATCATTCCCAAGCTCCTGTGTTAACCGTCACTCTAATTCCGCCGAGGGGCTCCTCGTACGCAAACATTTACGTAGGGATAGGAGGTTCATTAGACAGACACAGAGCAGATTAACCCCCGGCCTCCGTTGCGGGTCAGACTACAGTAGACCAACTACCTCATACAGATCACCTGAGTATCATGCCCTTTACTTCGCTATACAAACCGACGCCGACCCGACCGAACTATAGAGGACATCGATCCGACTAGCGGGGAAGGTTCGTTGTTTTGAAGAGCGTGCGGTCGACCCATGGGATCTGGGAGAAAATGGCCCAGGTGGGAGTTCGCTCTTCAAACAGAAAGGCTAACATGAAATGGCTACTAAGCAGTTGAAATATATTCGCCCCAATTTCTTCCATTACATTGGCGAAATTCGACTGAATGAAGATGAGGCAGAACGATATTGAATAATAAACCAAAAATTGGGCTTCGTTCAATTTTAAATAGTAAATAAAAAATATAGGGGCAAATAAGGACGATCGATTGAATATCGCTGTCGGTTTCGGTGTATTATTCAACGCAAAATTAATATAATTGCTCATGAAAAAATTCTAACCCTCTCCTCTCTCAGGTAGTGAGATTCTCCGTCAATAGATGGCGCTGCAGTCGCCCCAACTTATTTTCAGTTTTTCTCGGCAACCAAAAGGAATAAATTTTTTTTGAAAATGGGAGGTTGCTCCCGACGAACAACCAAGACAAGGCATCATAATAAATTATTTTTTAAATTTTAAAATTTCAAATAAAAATTTTTGAAAATTATTTTTAATTATTAAACAGTTGATATTTTGAAAAATCGGGTACAGCCCGTGTGTGGGATATTATTGGGAATTGAAAAATTCAAGAATTGAAAAGATCGGATGAAAAATAGAGGCCTAAGACGAAATCTACGTTCAGCAGTCAGGCTCATGACCAATGAAGAGATGGTCTGGAGCGACGAATGAAAATATTTTCGCCGACAATTTTCGAACGAAACGAATTCTTGAAAATTTCACCAAATAATCTATCTTGGCCTGAAAATAACACAAGATGCGAATCGTTATCTAAATTTTAGTGTTGTTTTCGAGGGTTTAAAGGGGTGAAATTTGATATCAACAAGGTACTGCAAACAAAGGCGTGTTTGATATTAATTTCTGTAGGTTTTTAAACGCAGATTCGAATGAGTAACGAGTCGATAGCTTCTACAGTTTTCGTGTTATCGCAGCTTTTACGCTGAATTTTGACAATATTTGCAATTTGACATGAATTTATGACTCGAGAATTTATGGAGCTATAAAAATATTTTAGTACTTGTCGGAATTCGTGTCAAACACTGTCTTCGGCTACATCGCTAAACAATTAATAATAATAAACCGCAGGACTATCATTTGAAGCGTTTTTTCTCTCTGCAGGACATCACAGCAACGACGAAGTACATGAATATGCTCATGTAGTTTCTCAAGAGACTTGAAAGATTTCTATAAATAAAATCGCCTCAATTTGTGGATCACAAGGAGTGAAAAGTTGAATCTTGGCAATTCTACACAAAATGAGGAGCATTTCGAATTATTAGTAAGCAGTAAATGCAGGAAATATACGACCAGTTCCCGAAGGTGACGAAACTAGAACGAATCGCAAACCATAGCAGGCAAAACTGTTTGTAAATTAAGTTCTACGAGCCTCCAGTCGATTACATTTATACCGAGTCGGGAAAAAGACACAAAACTCGTACCCGCCAAGATTAACATCGACAGCTTCGACAACGCGGAAAGTAACCGTGAAGTGTGCGGTGGAAAAAACGTTATTCCCGAAGGAAAGTTTCTTTCTCCTCGTTTCCCTCTTTCGAGCCTTCTTAGAAAAGGTTGATTGAATTACAAGTGGCGCTACACTCAACAGAATTGAACCAACTCCGAGAGTCGATGAGGGCGCAGAAAGAGATTTCGCCTCTCAACTGAAGGGGGAGAAATTTTCAATGGAAGCCCGCCGACGTTTTAGCGAACGCGCTATGTATCAATTCTAATTCGCGCGAATTGAAAACGACCAACTCTTAATCAGCGAGGAAGCCACTTGGATGTTTGAATGAGAAAGGCCGGATTCAATTTTGAATTATTCGAACTCGAACGAACGAAGGATCTGAATCACTGCGGGAAAAATACGTGGGAAATTGAAAAAAAAAAAAAAAAAAAAAAAACAGCGGCTAAAAAATACTTGTTTAGTATTTACTTTTCTACCTGTTTTTTTTTTCTTTTGAAAAATGCGAGTTTCGGAAATTCACATTATTCTGGCACTTCTATAACTGCACAGCACGAGAAACACGTTGAAAACGGCTTGATTTTACTCTAAACAGGTAACACACACGCTCTGACAATGTAATTGAGTTGATTTTGACAATGAACTCGATTCAGCCGAATGACCGTAATTGAGTTCATTCTAACGAGAAACTCAATTACATTTGGCTGAACTTCTGAGAGAGAGTTAATTAGAATCCGTCGGAGAATTTCCCCCACTTCGAATTCAATTCGAATACACCTCAAATATTAAATTGAACTAAAAAAACCCCGAGGCGATTTGAAAATTGTTTTCTTCAGTCGATACGCAAATAGGAAAACTGGAAAAATGACAAATAATAAGCTCGGTGTGTAATCCTACAAAAAAAAAAAAAAAAAAAAAATAATAATAATAATAATAAAAAATTAATTAATTAAAAAATAAAATCATAATATTAATGTTCTAATTTGAACACTTGACACCGTTAACAACGAAAAGAACTTTTGGTTTAGAAGTTATGGGGTCTTGAAACCAGCTCTGCGTGAATCGCTCCCTGATTAGGATACGTGAAGTAAATTAGATACCGTCATAGATGGCTATTGTTGAGCACTTTCAATAATGAGAATGACAATTTTTTTAACGACGTGGTTGGAAATTATTTTTGAATAACCTCGAAAATTCGTACCACGTTTTTAGTTTCTTTTCTTCTCTACAAGACTGCCAAAAATCGTAACTCAAATTCGTCATTAGCAGATAGATTATGAATAAATGACGCTATAAAAAAATTATATACAGCAAATTTTCCTAGATGTTATAAGCTCCCAAATTCAAACGTTTTTTTCTTTTTTTTTGGAAATTAATTTTTTGGCATTTTTCGAATCTGAAACCGTTATTACTGGATGAATTTATTTGAAAAATTACGGACCTACCTAAATATTTGAATAGTTGACCTCAAAAAAGTTAAAAAAAAAAAAATAAAAACAATGATTAATTTTTCCTGATCAGGCCATTTTAAGACCAAGAGCAACACAAAATTATTCCATTCGTAAGTACTAAAACCCCTGCAATAAAACATTTTTTTGCTTTAGGTAAATTGCACTCGAACAATTACAGTTTGTAGTTCCCGTTTTACAGTTGACGTAAAACCTCGGGATTATTTTTCGTATAGAAACTGGCCGTGATCTCGCAGCTTATTTTCCAGTTCGTGCGCGTAGTTATGCGCAGAAATACAGCGTTTACGAGGGGATACACTAGGTCATGAATATAAATAGGACGTTTCTTTAGATAGATAGGAGAAACGATAGAAATATGAAGCGCCGAGTATAGAATTTATTTTGTCATAACCTGCCGAAGAGGAATCGTAATATGAAGGAAATTAAACGGATTTATTAGCATTGTTCATCGGTTCTAAATTAAATGGGACGTTCACGTATCCAATTTTCGTGTCCGGGGGTTGTGAGGTGGAGAAAAACCAGGCGACTCATTCTCCAATTCTTTATTAGCTGGCCGAGCACTTTCGCCCATTCGGGCATCCTCAGGGCGACGTGGAGCCATAGGGTCCACAGCCCAATTATGCCCAATTATATCCAATTTTGTTCCACGGTTTAATAATAACGTTTTATAAATCGGAACAGCACGTAAGTATCCTTATTTTTACATGAAATTGAGAAGCATTCCAATTTTAAAGTCTTCCAAACCGCTCGGAATATTTTTCACCATTAATTTTCCAATGAAAATCGTCGTTTTAAATTTCTCGTTTTTATCGAGACGCGGAAATACGTTGTGATCTATACGAACCAATTTTAGTTTATTATTCAATAGTAAACCATTGTAATCGCCCAAGATGAAAAAAATTTCTGAGCCCTCTCAAAATTTGATGTTTTACGTTTCAAGGCATGTGGAATCCTAATATCCATTAAAAAATATAATAGCTACATTTTTGAAATTTTCATCAAAAATCAATCTCGGTCTCACAACGGCTCAATTCTTGAACCACATTGCTAGGTCAATTTTAAGGGTATTTTTGGGGGGGTTTTGAGTGGGAGAAAATTCATATTTTCCAGGGTTTTTCAGAAAAATGTGTATTTGGTATCGAATTATATAGATTTTTGGACGCTGAATCGAATGAGACCATCGCGGGGTCGATAGCTTTATTGGTTCTCGAGTTATCGCAGCTTTTGTGTCGAATTTGGTAGATTATCGGAAATTTGACATGAGGGTATAACTCGAGAGTTCTTGGAGCTATAAAAATCGTTCTATACTCATTGGAACGGTCGTCAAACACTCGCCAGCTGTACCGTTAGGCAAAAAATTAATTTTTAATTGGGAAATTAAGAAAAATAAAAATGGTTAAAATTACAATAGTTGCTACGGAATTTTCCCCTATAGTGAAGCATCAATATTGAAGCGAAGGAATATTAAACCTCTGTAAAATCATTTGCAGCGTTTTTGAAAAGTGAGTTACACTTAAGGTCAATTTTATACTCGTGCCCTAGGTGGCGCAGATCCGCCTGTTCATTGCCGACTTCGATGTCGGCTTGGTCCCTAAACGTAGTTGCGTTTTATGAGAGGATGAAGTTGGTAGCAGTGGCAGGGAGCGTCAATATTTCAGCCTCGAGCCCGAGCAATATTGAATGAAGCGCAGGAGAGTATCCAATAACGCGCTCCAGGGGCATCAACCCTCTCCCTAGCCTCGTATATTGGAAAACCATTCATATCGTAGGGAAGGTTCACTAGGAAAGCGGTCCAGGGCTGACCGGCTGGACAGAGTTGATCGAGCAAACTGCTGAGGTCTCGAACTGTTGGAAAACGAGAGAAATCCTAAAAGAGAAGTGCTTCCTACATACTTGGCCCAAAGGCATTTTATGGCTTACGTTTTACGACGACAGCAGCCGGTTCCAGAAATGCTCTGAACGTGTCGAACGGCTTTTGAACAATGCAACGTTGGAATTCGATTGCTATGGCTGTATAAGATGGTAAATGATGTTAAAAAGCGATCAAACTCCTTTCTATCGGTTCGAGGAAAATGATCCCGCAGTGTTTTTTACACGAGTCAGACTGGAGCAATATAAATTAACCCGCGCCAATTAGAGAGGATGATGCCATTTCGGATATGGCTGATACAGGGTGCGGCATAAAGGACGGATAATTTAAAAAAAAAAAAAAAACACATAAAATCAGCAATTTTTATTGTAAAAAAAATTTCACCAAACCTGGAAATAAGGCGACTAGGGAAAAGAGGGCAAATTCAACTAAAAAAAAAAAAAAAATGCTAGGACCTCACGAATCGAGAGGCACTCTCCTGCAGAATTGTAATTGAATAGCATTTTCGAAAGTTAAGTGAGGAAAATCACGTCATTCAAGTGGTGTCCATTGTTGGTGATGCACTGCTGGAGCCGTTCTTGGAAGTTTGCAAAAACTCTTTCCAACATCGCTCTATCAACTTGGGCGATTTCCACGCGAATAGCTTCCTTCAAATCGTCCAGTGTTAGGGGCTTTTCCTCGTAAACACGCGCCTTGAGGTAACCCGACAGGAAAAATTTTGAGGGGGGTTATACAATTTTTTTTCGTGGGCGATTACAATGGTTTATTATTGAATAATAAACCAAAAATCGCAGACAGCTAAATCTGGGGATCGAGGAGGCCAGTGAACATCATCAAACCTGGAAATAAGGCGACCAGGGAAGAGAGGGCGAATTAAAAAAAAAAAAATGGTAGGACCTCACGAATTGAAAGGCACCCTCCTCTCATAGTAGGGGACCGCACCCTATATATGTTATTAATCGCCTTGCAAGGGAATTCGCGCTAAAAGCCGGGGCTAAGGTCGTGCAGCGATCGCAAGAGATATTCTGTTGAAACTTTCATAAACTAATTGAAAAAAAAAAAAAAAAACCATAACCATAATTCACAAACAACTACTGGCAGGGAAGTTGAAGAAAACAAAAACTGTTACCAGAACTTCAAATAAAATCCAAATTGAGATTCCTAGACGGTCGACAACTGCAGGTCTCAGATGTTTCGATTACTGGGGTGTTACCAAGTTCAAGGCACAACTGTTTGAAGACCAGGTGCCAAAAATGAGCTTAAACAGGTTTAAACTTGAATTGAAGCAGAAAATAACTGCAGAAGATAATAATAATATAATTTGCAGAAGAATACTGTTCTGTTTTGTAAAAATATGGTATAACTTGTAATTATGGTTAGCTCAAGTATGTTCGGTGTAAGTGCGTCTCCAACCCTACTCAAGTTCTCTTAGAGGGGTTGTAGCATTTAATGTGTGTTCAAATTCAGTCTTTTTATTGTTCAATAAATGCAATTTATATTAATAAAGAATTTTTTTCTTGGGCGATTACAATGGGTTATTATTGAATAATAAACCAAAAAAGAAGTTTACGAGAGAAAAGCCAACTCCAGGTAAGGGTTACGAAGGCTTTCTAGCATCGCTTAAACAATACCAAATAGAAAACCATCAGTCCAAATTTCGTAAGGAGCAACGTCCAAAGGCAATCGAATGACACTTTATACAGCAGAGATTTTCGTGCGACGAGCCAAGTGTGGAAATCGAACGATTCGCAGGACCGGCCAGGAAATGAAAGCGCGATGGTAGACAGAATATAGGTGAAAGAGCGAAGAGTGGACCATCCATATTCAATGTGACGGGAAGTGCTGAAGCACACCCATACAAAATGGCTACCTACCTTTTCCTCGTGAGCCGCTCCGAATTGACCAGGGAAGAGAGCAAAGTAAATTGAAGAATCTTAGCTTCTCGTGTTCGGTAATTTTCCAAGCCCTATTACAATTTTCCTGGATTTAATTGAGAATTTTCCAAACCGAAATGGATTTTTTCGGATCGTATCGGTAGAAGAAATTTTTCATTTCTATGGGAAAAATCCTAAAATGTTTGAAAATCCTCATTTGACTTGGAAAAATGCTCATCTGGCTTAGGGAATTTAAAATTTGATTTTTAAAAATTCTAACTTGTCATAGAAAAATCCTATTTGACCTGAAAAAATGTCTGAACTTTCTCGAACTTATATTCCGATTTCACCTATAAACATCTTTGTTTGACGTGCTGAGTTGCTCATTAAAACGAGAAGGATTCCTAGATTCATTTTAAATAATGCTCAATTAGATAATTTTTCATTAAGATAATGCTCAATTTTTTGTATAAAAATTCCTAATTTGAAATGAAAAATAATTCAACTTAGAAAGTTCTAATTTTACTTGGAAAAATCTTAATTTGACTAAAAAAAATCAAGGTTTGACTAGAAAAATTTCTAACTTTTTTAACCGACTTCAAAACGAAGAGGTTACTATGGTTGACTTGCGGGTTTTTTATATTTTATTTATTATTATTATTATTATTTTTTTTTTTTTTTTTTTTGGTTAGAAAAATCTTAATTTGAGTCAAAGCATTTTTGTACTTTTCTGGAACTTTTTTTTTATTTTACTGGGAAACTCCTCGGTTTGACGAGCTGAATACCTTATTAAAAAGCCTAAATTTTCCTTTTCCTCGTGAGTCGCTCTGAATTGACCAGGGAAAGAGAAAAGTAAATTGTAGAATCTTAGCTTCTCGTATTCAGGCTGGATAAAAGATCTGCTGAGAGTAACGAGCTTGCTCTGCTACCACGTTTTACAAGTTTTCACTTCAGCCCTACAATGACGTCATGTATCTCGATAAAAGCGCTCTTGGAATTATTTTTTCAACAGCAAGGTATTCCCAGCGATCCGCCAAATCTCGAAGAATCAAATTCGCCAATATAATCCGCGAATACGCTCAAAAGAGATCGGTGCATTGAGTTTTTTCCAATTACCTTTCCCATTCAAAGGGGAAGCTTTTTGAATGGAAAGAGGCCAAAAACGTATAGCGAATAGCGAGGTGGCGCTTCTGAATCGGAATTTCCGAATTTAGCCTTTCAGACCGAAAAAGAAAATCGCTGGCAAGCTTCGGGAAAATACTAAAAGGAAGATAAATGCTCCGCAAGATCCGCGCTAATTCGTTTCCCCTCGTTTTCGCCTGCAAGTGAACGCCGACGCTCTTTTTGAGATATCGCCCGACAACTTGAGGTGAAGCTCGAACGCTTCAAAGGCTCCGAGGGTTTGGAACCGCAGATATGAAAAAATTGATTTACCAACGGAGACTATTGACGTTTAAGTCGGGTCGAGGTTTCATTATTTCGAATTCTGGCAAATCTTGTTATATTCGTTGCAAAAGCTATACGACCGGCAGTGAAAAAAATACGACTCATACGCGGGTTGACTCTAAAACTCGCGGGGATGCCAAAACTCGACGGAAAAATTGTGTCAGCCGCTTCGCGAGATTACGTGTTAACGATGCGGGAAAGGTCGGCTCGCAGGGTTTTACAAGCTTTTCGGCAAATAGCGCTGTTTCGGGCCAACACATCTTCGAGCACTTACCAGCCAACGGAAGCTCTATATTTTGCGTGGGTACACGTCAAAAGTAGTAAACCCTCAGTGAAAACTCCGGTCGTGAAAAGTTCGCCCGGAAAATATGGCTCACCGGTGCTCGATCGATCGGAGAAGTTCACCGAGGTTGCGAATTTCGAAAAGCGTTCAGCCAAAGGTTCGTATAGCTATCGAAGGGCCGTGAAAAATATCGATTCGAAGCGAAGGCAGTTTTATAGCATCTTTCACTTTAATCGAACCCGTGCAAAAGAAGAAGAAGAAAATAGTTTATTTACAAAATTAAATAGTACAGCTTCTTAGAATAGCACAAATTTTAATAAACAATACGGCATGGTTATTCAACCGTCTGCCAGAAGCTTAGATTTGCCGGTTGTAGAAAATACAATAATATTAAAATAAGAGAAAGAAAAGAAAAAAAAAAAGAAAATGTAATACAAAATAATGTGTAATAATCTCAAAAGTTGAACTCTTTCACCATTATATTTCTATAGCGCCAGGCTAGCCTACCAAACTGAGCCAAGCGCTCCCAATTTGGGCCATTCAAAAGTACCATAGCTTCCTCCCTGCTGAGCCTTACTTTCCCAAATACCTGTGCCCTAAACTCTGCCAGAACTGGGCAGATACAGAGGAAGTGGAACAGGTCCTCCCGTTCCCCAAGGTTACACAACGGGCAATCCTCTCTGGCCATTGTGTTGTATGGTCTGCCATTCAAATATAGCAGCTCACAGCGCATCTTGAATGCCCACCTCGCATGCTGCAAATTGATCTCACCATTCGAGTGCAAATTGGCGCACAACCCGTGCAAAATTTTTCTACAATATTTTCCCATCTCCGTGTTCGCTTACCTGAAAATAATTCCAGAAACTTCTCCACGCCGTAGTTTCCCGGGAACCGGTAGCTCGGGTCGTTGAGCGCTTCGGTCGTGTGGACTTTGATTCGTTTGATCATGAAACTGATATTGTCCGGTTTTCCGTCTTGGTTGAAATCTGGAAGAAAGAATTCGATTTGCGAATTTAACATGCAGTTGAATATTTGTGAAGGAAAAATTATTTTAGAAATTTACGTGTGCTAAACGGTTCTGAAATTGACCGATGTAGCGAAACTACTCGATCAGAGTGAAATGTGTTGCGTGTGTTAGCGAGTTATACTCTTTTAAGCTCTATAAGCATTTATTTTCGAAAGCCAATCCATTCTAGTTCACTATAAAAATGTTCTTAGTCTAAAAAGTAATTTTTCCAAGCCCTATTACAATTTTTCTGGATTTGAGAATTTTCCAAACCGAAATAGATTTTCCTCGGATCGTATCTGTTCAAGAAATTCTTCATTTCCTAGGGGAACGTCCTAAAATGTTTGAAAATCCTAATTTGACTTAGAAAAATGCTCATATGACTTGCAGAATTCAAAATTTGATTTAAAAAAATTCGAACTTGCCTTAGAAAAATCCTATTTTGACATGAAAAAAATCTCTACTTTTCTAGAACTTATTTTTCTGATTTTACCGATAAACACCTTGGTTTGACGAGCTGAATTGCTCATTAAAACGAGAAGGATTCCTAGTTTCATTTAGATAATGCTCAAAATTTTTGTGTGAAAAAATCCTAATTTGGAATAAAAAAATATTCAAAATATTCAAAAAAATATTCAACTTATAAAGTTCCTCATTTTACTTAGAAAAATTCTAATTTGACTTTTAAAAAATCCTGATTTGAGCTGAATACCTTATTTAAATGAGAAGAATTTCTAGATTCGTTGACAAAATGCCTAATTATTTGTGTAAAAAATTCCTAATTTGACAAGGAAAAATCCTAACTCAACTTATAACATTTTTATTTTCACTGAGAAAAATCTTGATCTGATTTAAAAAGTCGTAATTCGGTTTAACAAATGTCTAACTTATTTTTAGAAAAATCTATATTTGACTTTCCTTTTGAAATTTCTGCAGTTTTCTAAAACTTGTTTTTCTGATTTTACTGGAAAACTCCTTAGTTTCAGCCGAATACCTCCTTTGACGTAAAAAATTTTCTAGTTGGATTTGGAAAATGTCTAGTTTGACTAGAAAAATACCAATTCAATTTGAAAAATATTCGCTGATAAAATCACAGTATAGCGTAGCAAATTTCTCATTTGGATTTAAAATCCCAAATTGATGCTTTCTAGATTGGCTGGAAAAATTCTAATTTCGTTCAAATTATTCCTAATTCGTTTCTAAAGAATTTCTTGTTTGCCTGAGATTATTCATTATTTGACATTAAAAAGCTTTTGATTTTGCTGATAAAATTGTTGGACTGACCTGGTGAATTTTTCAATTTGAAAAATTCCTTATTCGACTAGGACAATTTCTAATTCCTGATAAAGGTGAAATCGCTAATTCGGTTTGGAAAACCTATCGAAACGCTGAACGAAGGGGATTTGCGTTTGATTCGTTCGTAATAAGTCACGATTCGGAGGGCATTTTATCCCATAGTTCCACCTACGGGTCCGCACCATTCCGAGCGAACGCCCTCAGCCGCAGCGTTCATCTTGAGACCGGGAAATTGATGACCCACTTTTTCGAACGCCGTCGAGCTCACCGCTCAGCGATCAATCAGTGAGGTCTCCGGGTTCTCGGAGTCAAAAGAAATACGTAGGAAGCCGTTGCAAGAACGGTTTAGAACGTGTAAGGTTGGCTATGGGGAAGTCCAAGGCTCTCAAAGTGTAATTGGTCCCGTCGGGCTCGCTGATAAATCTCCCGTATTATTTGAAGCCTCTCCAGCTCCCGGAGGCTCCTTTTCTCGCCATCGCTTTCCATAAAGACGAAGGAACTTTCAGCGAATGAAATAAAAGAAAAAGAGAAGCGGCGAGGGAAAAAATCACCGAATAATCGTGCGCGAGAAAGAGGAAATAAGGGCCTCGGAGCTTGAAAGGGCAGTTCTTTATCCGGCGGTTAAAGCCACCAACTCCGCAACATTTTTTTCTTTCATCCCCACAGTCACCGGGATACGGATTGAAAGCTGTCATTTTCTTTCCTCTTAAAAGAGGCGATCCGGAGGCATCTCAAGACTCGCAGGGAAAAGTTTCTTAGTTTAAGTGGTCTTGGAAATGAACCTTTCGCTCTTTCCGACCGCTTTAGCCGACTAATGTTTTTTTCATATCGATGCGGTCCCTGAGCGATTTGACGTCGAATTGCGGCGAATAGGAACGCCGATGTTTTGGATCGCACAAATTGCAATTACGATAATTAAAAAATAATTTCAGATTGCTTTTATTAGTGTATTCGTAATGCGAGGATGAAGTGAATTACATTCGCTACTTCTCAGTTATTTGGAGAAATTGCCCCGTATTAAACTCGCTGACAAAAATATATATCAGAACATTGTATAAGGTTATAATGGAGATTTTGAAGTAATATGCGAAACTTGAGCTCATCATCCTTTGCGAATAACAACGTACAGAGAAAACCTCTTTCATTTCAAGTTGGAGAAGTGCTTCCAGAAATGAGAATTCTCATCTGGCGGAAGAGCAGCGAAAACGAGGCTGCGTCTTATGCATACAAACATACGAAA